>JAPSGF010000012.1:15600101-15682780 GCA_035772895.1 Perdix hodgsoniae | reverse complement strand
GAAAGAAAGAAAGAAAGAAAGAAAGAAAGAAAGAAAGAAAGAAAGAATACTTCCCCCAGAAACATCCAAACAAAAAATACCCCACAACTTCTCCCAGTTTACTATTAATTCAACAAATAAATAAATAAATAAAAAGTAATAAAGGTATTTTAGAGGTGATATAGAGCATATATTCAGGAAAGTACCACAGAATAAACTAAAGTTAAAAACAAAAAACAACAAGAACAACAAAACACAGACAAAAATACACACACACACACAAAAACCAAATCTAATAGTCAATAACCCATTCCTTAATTTCTTAAGTGGAGTAGAAATAAATACATAAATAAATAATCATCATCCTAAAGTTTTGTTATGCTGAAGATTCTCCATTACTCTAATGGGAAGCTGTTTGGTGTGTTTATAGTCATCCCTTCTCCCTGTGTGTTTGGGATTTCCTATGTGCTCTCTTTTACATTTCTGTCTCCATAAAAGATCTTGGATTTAATCATTGTCTCTTCTATAAAAAACACAGCAGACTATTTCAGGGTAGCAGAACTGCTAAATTTGAAATAACACTTAAACAATGAATTTGGGGGTATTTTTATTCACGTACAACTTTAGGCCAAATACCTTGATAAGAAAAGAGCGGTGGCCCACCTTATTACTTGGCTTTACTTAAGATCATGCCCTTGTGTCAGTAATGCTAAGCTTTTAGATGAGTAAACAGTAATATAATAAAAACGGATAAACACAAGAAAACCCCAGATCTAACAAGGAATGATGTTCTAAGAAATTAAAATTTTACATTTAGGAGATTGAGAAGTCAGAAGGAAACTGTCATCCAGCTGACATCTGTCTGATAGGATCCTAATGTTCTTTGTCCTTCACAGCTTTTATCAATGAGCTAGAAGAAAACAACTACAAAATCATCTATGACAATTACCATGGATTACATTAAGACAAATACCACAGAGTCCCAGCCACTGTTCCAGGTTGCCGAGATGAATTCAAAAAAACCACTATGTATTAATGTAAAGGTATAAAACTCTACACATCTAGCTCCCAAAATGCAGGCAGTACTTACAGGATGAACAGCACACGGCATCTCTGTGGGTGGATGGTGGAACGTGAGGTGGTGTTGTTAAGCTGGCTGAAGGTTGGATTCACTGCAGGGGGCTGCCGCACACCGCCAGCAGCCCTCACCTCGAGATGCAGTCCCTGAGGGCTGGGGTAAGGTGAGCAGAGCAGTGATCAGAGGCTCTCCAGTGAAGACCCCAGTGTGGTCAGTCCATGGAGAAGCCAGCACATGATGTCTGCTGCCATGTTAGGTCAGTGTCAATGAGCACAAGAGCAAACATGTGAGAAACATTCACTGCTGTGTGGAGGCAGTAAGGTACGTGGGATGCTCACAGCACGGCAGGTATCACAGTTCACAAACCCTGAGCCTCATTAATATCTGGGTTACTTTGCTCGTCTCTACTTAATAAATAATGAAAAAACATAAGGCCTACCACTAGAAAAGCTCTCAGTGGTTGCGTGTAATTGACAGGAAGCTTACTGATCATAAACACACACATTTAATTATTCTCTGTCATCCTGTCTTGCCAAGTAAAAGATCAGGAGAAGTGGAGATCTTCTCTGTGTGATCACAGGAGGCTGAGAAAAGAGAACGCAGTAGTTAGCTGGCGGCTCAGCACCGTGATGCCTGAAGGTTCTCTCAAGCACTGCGTGCCTCTGGCCTTGGGCCAGTTTATGCCCCTCCTCACAAAGGCGTCTGAGGGCACGTGTGGAAGCCACCGAACGCACTTGCTGCTGCACCTCTGCCGGGTGCAGGGTGGTGCGATGCGATGTGATCGGGTTGCAGCTCTCCATTCCCACCCAACTGTGCAAAGCTTCCAGGTGCAATGCGAGCACAACGTGGCCATTCGGTGCTGAGCTGTGCTGCTCTGTGCGCGGGGTTTAGCGTGCTGAAGTGAGCAGCGGGATAGGCTGCTCTTCCTTTCGAGGTGGACCCTTCAAATGAAGAAGGAAGCAGAATTTCTGGCTGGCAGCGGCCCCGGGCTTCGGGTAGAGGTGAGGACGCAGTGGTGGGGCTGTGTGGTGCTGCGAGGAGTGGCTCGTCTGGTCTGGCTGTGGTCGTGGCACATGGTGTTGGAGGTTTTCGTGCCTACCTCTGTAGGTACATAGACCAGTTTGAAAGTCTGTCTTTGAACTACCTGTATTTAGCCAGTCTAAGAGGAAGCCATTATTCTGTAGTTCCACAAAGCAGTCTCCTGACTTGTTTCCTTGGGCAGTGGGGTTGTGCAAGGAAAAAGGATGCTGTGTCTTTTGGGTATCACGACCAGAGATTCCCAGTATGGTTGCTTATATTTGGGTATTTCCAGTAATACAGTTATGCATGTTGTTAACCTGTAGCTGGTGTCTCCATTGAGGTTTTATGAGGTTGAGGTTGTATTAGGCAGAACCAGGTGGAGTGGAGCCGATGCCCACTCAGTTGCAGGCATGTGTGCTTCTGTCTGCCTTACAGACACATAAAGCCATAGAATGGGCTGGGTTAGAGAGGAATGGAACAGTAAGGATTCTTCAGCGTGGCGTTCTGAGAATCAGTCTTTATCTTCGTTGCAGAAGATAGTGAGGGGGCTCTTGCCTACCTGAGTTTGCAAAGCACACAATGCTTGTGTCTTGTTCAGTGGGATCGCTTCTGTGCCACAGTTACATTGCTAATTTAGGGAGGGGAAGGTGCGTGTTCTATTTCACTCATCACCCATAGCGTACCAGTTAAAAACGTGTCAGGGATAAGAAAAAAAGCCAAGGATTCGTGTTGTGATCAATAGCACGTTGTACGACTATTGTCATTTTCCTTCAGTTGTAATTGAGAACTAAAATACTTGCATTTTGTAACACTCTGACAAAATCACTGCAGTAATTACAGCTTTCTCCTGAGCTTAGGTGTCATTTGTGGCTGATAGTTGTGTTTGAAAGGTTGACAAATTAAGGGATTAGATTTGTTGAAATGGGAGTTGGCAATTTTTAATTAGAATTTTTATTTTTCTCTTCTGAAAGATTACTTAGGTAGTACTGTTTTTGTTTTTGTCTTTTTATGTTCCCCATAATCAAAATATCTAAACTAGAATCATACTGCATTTGTATTGTGTGCCAAACATATACATATTTTTAAGTTGTAATATTACTCATTTGTCTATTTGTTTTTGTACGCCTGTGTATGTGTCATTATTTCTTGTGTATTTCAATGTTCATCAATTTGGTGGACTTGAAACAGCTGCTTGCAGATAAATTTGCATGCCTGGCTTATCTGAGTAATGGCTCATGTTTCGTTGAGATTTGATGATGAAGTGGGAAACCTTGGCCACTGAAATGACATTTGTAATGAAGAGAAACTGGAGAGAGTTTACTGACCAGTAAGTTTAGAAATTAAGGTTTTGTTATTGTGAAGTTTTAGATGTCTGTGATGTTAGCTACATCTTTATGATAGAGCTGACGTTTGTCATTCTTTAATCCTGAGATTAAATTATATTATGAACAATATGTAGCGAAAGTGAAAGAAAACGTGTGATGGCAGAAAGTGAGATGTATATAGTGGTGGAGACCTTCCAGAAACAGTGAATATGAAGCAGAATTTTGACTGGAACGATCATACTAGTCAAACTTTATTAAACCCAAGGCATGACGTTTGGCAGGACATGGGATTCTGTCCATACATTCTATTTTCTCAGCTGAGTTAATAAATAAATGACATTCCTATTAAGAACTCCTTGTCTTCAGAGGGCTTTGGTACTTGTACAAAATAGTTCCCATTGTTCTCGTACTAAGCTATTCTAATTTCATTGTGTCTTTTTGTTTGTTTTGTTTTGTTACGTTTTTATATATATATATATATATATATATATATATAAAAGAAACTGATTGTATAACTGCAACTCCACAAATGTATCATTCTTTTCCTTTGGTGGTAATTGTACCAAACATCTAAGGTGAGAGCAAAGAAAACAGAATTGTTTCTGAGAATAGGCCATTCCTGCACATCTCTGTAGGATATAACTCATTAAAATGTTATGTTTCTTTTTGTTTTCCATCACTGTCCCCTTCATAGTAGTATGAACCCTTTATGCATGTGAATTTTCTAACCTTTGTGCGTAATGCTGGCTGCCCCTGCTTTGTAGTTTAAATGAATATTGTCACTACAGTCCGTGTGGCATTGTATAAATCTTAAGAGATTGTGAAAAGAACAGTATTCATCATAATATTGATTCCTGTGACAGTCCTATACTCGCTGCACTCTTTCAAAACTATTCCCACTTGCAAGTCTCCTTTGATTTGAAATCTGCTTTTATTAATCTACTCCAGTAATTCATATATTGTAAAGTAACTTTGTAGATTTGATCTTTATACTGGGTTTTCTCTAAAGCTTTGCAAAAATGCATACAAGCTATATTCTTTTGCATCTTTTTTGTAAAATATGTTTTTCTTAAGTGTCCAAAATATCGTTATAATTTTACTTTATTAATGACTGAATAAATTGGACAATTTTGTGAGGAAAGGCTACTGTATTCTTGCATCCTACAGTATGTTGTAAAGGTACAGAAACAAAACATGTTCTAGGAAAGGCTTTGTTAAGGGAGCTGGGCTTCAGCATAGAAGCTTCTCCTGCTTCATTAAACTCAGAGGTTGTTTTATGCTAAGACATAGGTTACCATGTTAATTGAACAGCAAAAATCTGAGACAAAGGAACCTGGCTGGGAACCTCAGAATTTGACTGTTTTCATGTTGTGTGTTTTCACAGCTGTGCTGTGACAAGGAGCCCAGTTAGTCACCAACTTACTCTGCTGAGAAGACGCAGAAGCCATCTGCTAATGAATGTTGTGTGTTTTTCTTTATTTATCTAATGTTGATTATTTGTACCCAGATACGTTCATGATATAGTTGTTTTTTTTCTTGTTTCAGTGTAGTAAATATACTTTCAAGTGGTCGTCACTGATACCTGTACCTCTTTTGCGTGAGAAGAGAAGGAAATTCCATGATTTGCATATCTCATGGCTATTGTAACAGGATGTAAACCTGTATGCTACTGCATTCAATCTTTATTTCTTGTTGCAGATAGATGTACATGATAGATGCAGATATTTATTTAATGGAAAATACTGTAGAAAAACTAGTACCATATTGTTTGGCAAGCAATATCATAACTATTCAACTGCAGTTGATACTTTATCACTTGAAAATAGCACAGATTTTTTTTCCAAGTCCTGTACTTTTATTTTTCTGATTATCTATTCCTAAAACAATGCTGAGAATTTTCTTATGTATTTCTGACTGCTGAGCCCTACCAAAATGTTTCAAGTTAAAATCCTTAAAATGGAAACTGATACAGATTTAAACTGAAACAGATGTTGGTATGTGAGCCAGTGAAGTATACATCAGTTTCTCCTAGAGGCTGCAGGCTGGTTTGTGTCAGGGCTTTTTAATTGCTCTGACGGCTGCAGCTTCCCACTGCAGCACACTGTGTAGTCTGCATGCTGATCCAATGCACTCTGGCCTTGCCTGATCCATATCGTAGGTGTACCTGTATCCAGCTGTGTGCCCTGCTCTATTGATTTACTGATTTTCCTGGACAGACTTTAGACCTGTGTTGTGTGAATGGCTTGTCTCCGGTCTTTGGTTCTTTTTGAAGAAATTAGGCCAAGGAAAGGGAATATTTCTTCTTAAATAAAAATAAATACACAGCCAATTGTAATATATGAATATGTTCTTAGTGAAGGAACCATAATTCTTTAAACTGTTTCCAATTCCCTTATGCAGAGTTAAGCCAGTCTTAATCTGTCTTAGAAAATGGTGCTATTTTCTGGAATAGGACACAGAACTCTTTGGTGTCTTCAATTTTTTACAGGTTTTTGTGTGTGTGTGTGTTTGTTGGTGCTTTTAAGACTGGTTTCAGTGCATGCCTATGGTTTTCTCTTGCTTTCTGCACTAGCGTGAAGAGCAGTTCAGGGCAGCATACTCATCCTGGGGATGGGAACGCAGCAAAGAACATACTTTTGAAAGTCCTGAAGCAACTGAATATTTTGTAACAAGGTGGATTCTTAAAATCTCATGCAATGTGGAGAATGTGCAAGATAGAGCTCTTCTGCATAAGCGTATGTTTTTGTTATGCTTTTCCTCAAAAAGCTGTGTCTCAGCAGAGGAAGAAACAGTGTCCACTATGAGACAGGTAATAAAATTAAGACCTGATAAAATAAGTGATGTAATATAAATTAAACAAAGGAAGGAGTGAAGGTCAGGTAGGTGGTGTAGATTTATATTCCTACTTAAATTCATTTAACCTACTAAGTAAGTGACATTCAGTATTTCAGCAATGGAGACAGGATTTTATTCACTCACTGCTTAATAAAACAACAACTCGCTGCTATTTTGTGAGTTTACTTGCACAAAAGAGGAGCTACAAGAAGAATCCAATGGTAAATGGACAGTCTGGCAATACTTTGAGTTTTTTTTTGTCATGTGTGCATAGTTTTCTCTTGCACGCACCATGTTTCATCTGTATTACAAAGATAACTATGGGAGCTCTCGGCAGGTGTTCTGCAGTTAGGAAAAAGTTGGAAAAGATTAGGAGTTAAACAAAGAATGTTTAGCTGATTAGGCTACAGCAGAATATTTTAGACAGCACACACAACAGGGTGCTACTACAAAGACCGTTGCGGTATCAAGCTAAGTGACATTAAAAGGAACAAGATGATTTAAATAGGGATTTTTTTTTTCTGCTTTCCCTTAGGGGTTTTTATAATGTTCAACTATGTGGTAGCACAGAGTACCAAGTAAATCTACATAGCAGAATTTCTCTACAGAAGGAAAAAAAAAGTCAGTGATTACAATTCAGGGTTGTCACTGGTTGCAGTTTATTTATTTGTTTTAATAGAAGGCGGGTGACTATATACTGATTGTCTTGGAGTTTATATAGTTTTAATATTTACGCTGTAATGTATCCCACATAAGAATTTCTCAGTATTATCCCTGTGAGGTATAAAGTCCAAACAAATGCTAAAGACTTTTCACTGTGTTTGGAAGCATGAGTTCCTTTTCTCTTCATTTATGCTAGCAAGTTTGCTCCATGAAACAGAACAAAACAAAAGAACAGAATATTGTCATATGCAAACATGGAGCTGCATTTTGGGGGCCATAATTATAGCAGTTCTTTCTGTTGGATCACTGAAGACCATACCAAAATAGTTTAGTTTAGGACTTGCTAAAAGAGAGCTTTCTTTCAGAGTCCTTTTTTGGGGATTTCTGAAGATTTTTTGGGCACCATTATGAAACTTACTATATGTGGAACCACTAGCTTTGTAGTAACACCAGTGGTATTTTTGATCCTGCTGAGCACTTGCATTTTCTTACAAAGTCAGATTTCTTATTAACAAATCTTGTGTCTTGTTATCTGGCAGTTTGTCAGAATCAGACACACTGTGTATGTAGCTTTTTGGGAATACAGATTGGATATCTCTCACTGTGATTTTTCTAAACTGGTTTCAGTTCTTAGAGTACTTATTGAAAATCTGGCTAGATGTCACTTCTGGACTGAAGAGCTTCTGAATTTTTTCTCCTTTGACTTGAAAAGAATCTCTTCAATGATTAGGTCCACAGTGCAATTCTGATTCTCCTGGATTCAGTCACAGAAAACTGGCCTGAGTGATAAACTAGCTTATTTATTACATGTCAGAAGTCAAAAGAAGGTCAAACTTTGACAGACTAATTCCTGGTAGATCGAATAGCTGTGCCGTGGAATTCAATAACTCATTTGTTCTTGTAATACTTCTATTTTTAATGAGAGTGAGATTGGTCTCAGGGTTATTGTCCACTTAGTAGTGGTTTGATGCAAACCAGAGGCAAGTAATGCAGACGTTTCTCCCAATCAAGATTAAAATTATTGTACCCAACTATTGCTGTGTATATAATGAAATGATGGGGGTAAACGTACTTAGTTTTTACTTGGCTTATGTATTAAATATGTGCATTTTGAAGAAAGCAGTCTACACTTGTGAAGAAAAGGGAAAAAGAAAAATTAATATAAAATGCAGGACACTATCCAAAAACCTGGATCCAAAGTAGAGAATGGCAATTTGAGCTAGGCAGGAACTGAAAGGTGAAAAACCAAAGACATATTCAGGCTATCACAATAATAGTCAAATTAGGAAGACATGTTTCTATTGCTTTCTAAAGGATAGTTCCGTGCTGCCTGAAATCAGTACCTGCCAGTGATCACATGGAAACAGTTTCCTGGTGAAGTGCAGGAGAGATTCCTGAAAAACATGATTTCTGTAGCTCTAAGTAATCTGTGGTGTGGTTTGTTTTGATAAACATTGTGTTTAGTGTCATAGTTTAGTGAATTCAAAACTAAAAACTTGAAACCATCAGCACCTAGTAGTACTTGGAGTTATATTTTGGTTAACTCAGATATCTTGAGTTTTTTTCTCCCACTTTGCCACGAAGTCTAGAATCTGTATTCTACATATTTTATGTTTGAAAATATCTACATCATATTCCACAGCTGTGATAAACTGTGCTAATTAGAAAAAGGCAGTCCTCATTTGTGACTGTATTTGTTATACCAGTGAAACATTCATAAAGCTAAATTTCTGGTTTTCGTCAGCATCTAAGTTTTCTCTCTCAACAATACCTTAATAAGATATCTGTTATAATAATGAGTATGACAGTTTAGTTTATACCTTACTGAAGTGATCTGTTTCTACTTAATATCTGGTAAAGATAACTGAACTAACCTTGTATAGAAGAATGAGGGAATTCAAGCAATGAGTAGCAGCATTTGAAAAATCCTGTAGAATTTGCCTTAATGCCATACCAAGTTTGTTTCTATGACAGAATTTAATTTCCTAATGAAAACTGTTGTAGCATTCTGCTGGGTTTAGGTGCGTGTGAATTTGTGTGTCTTAATGGCCTTACCTGGAACTTTAGGACTAGCCAAGGTGCAGAACAAAGAAAGAAACTGTAGACTCGAACCATCTGTGTAACTGAAATTCTGGGACAGAATGTGCTTAAGCAGCCATGAAGCCCACAAAGCACTACATCTGGGATCTTGCGTACTGATCACACTTTCACAGGAGTTTAAAATGTAGTCATTGCCCAAAAAGTGTGCCAAGCGAGTGCTTTGCTTATCAGTGAGAGCTGCAGTCTTCTTAGAACAAAAGAGTTACTGGAGCCAGGGGTGCTATTAGGAGCCTAAGAGACTGAGAGCCAAAATTGTAAAATTTTCTGACTTTTATTTTTAAAATACAGCACAGTATAGCAGATCTTGTATTGTAATCCTGGATTTATTGATGACTAATGTCTTGACTTGCAGTGTAAGCAAGAATGACAAGGAATAAATCATGTTTATCCTTGCATATGAGTCACTTGAAAAATGGGAATATGCAATGGGAATGCAAAACTTCAATAAAATTGGCTTGGATAGCTGCTCTCTCTTTTCATTTTCCAGCTGAAGTACTTTGACTGTAAGGTTTTTCTTTTATGTGGGGCCTAAGTTCCTTGCTTGCTTACCTCTTTTCAGTTCTAAGTTTATATTAATTGCATGGATTGAGGTTTTAATCAAGAGAAAAGGGACCTGAGTACTTGAGGTTATTTCCCTCATTTTTCCATGCTTCTCTCAAAGAAAATGTCTTAAATGGAACAAAAAGCATCTTTCCTCCGTAGTGGTAAAAGGAAAATTCCTTACTGTTTCAGCAGGATAAGAAACCTTTATCATATATTTTAAAAGTGGTCTAAAGTGGAGAATTTTTTGTCATCTGTCAGCTCAAAAGGTCATGGATTAGGCAGTCATTTCTAAGCCCCTTGGATAATGTTTACAGTGCTCTCAAATGACTTAAAATGGACTAAATTGTTTTCAGCCGACAGTAGTAAAGGTCATGAAGGAAATCTGTTTAGTCAGCCTTGCTTGCTTCCTAAGTACACATAGTAAAAATGTACTATAAACTGCAGCAAGAAAGAAGTTTTAACTTTAAAAGACACTGGAGGCTAAGGCAATGGAATGTACCTCTTGAGGATATAAATTGCTTGGCAGAGACTTTGCAAACCAGGGGTTGTTATGGGAAACTTCTGCCCAATCGCTGCCAGCTTTTACCTTTTCCTTTTGTTGTCCCCATTTCACATTACAGTTCATTACTCAGAGAATTTGTAGACTTTGGGGCACATTCCATTTTCATTGTGGGTGCTCATAATTCCTTGAGACTGTAATGAGAGGCAGGCATGCTCATGGGGTGAGGAATGAGGAGAACTAAACACGGCTCTGTCTTGAATTCCACGACTCCTTGTCAGTGCTCACTTGCAACAAGAATCTGGTGCTGTTAGGCCCATTCTGCTGAACTCTGTGCTGATTATAGTGACAGTTCTTGCTGAGTAAGATACTACCAAATATAACAGTGAAATAGTCTCACTATTAGAGAAAGACTACATAAATTGCCTTCTCCTATGGCATGTTCTTAATCACTTTGCCGTGATATCACTATAGTAAAGAGGAAATTTAGGAACTCCAGCTAGAACCTAGTATTACGGAACCAATTTCAACCAGTTTCAATTGCTGGCTCTCTGAAAATGGACCTCTTAAATGATAACCTGCTTATTAATCAATACCTAGTGGTGTCCTTTTTTATTATCTAAGGCAACTTCCACCAACACAACACATTTGAAACCTGTTCAGTATAGATACACGTGTGCATTAAATGTGCATTTAACTGCCCAGTAGAATTTTCATCATAGTAGTGTTTTATTTTGGACAGTCACATGGACAGAATAATATTAAGAGTAAATTTTATTCTGTGTAGGACAAGTAAGAGGAAGGGGAAGTGGCAAGATTTCCCCATTCATGAGTTGTCTGATCCTGGCTGGTTAAAAACTGCTACAGTGTTAGTTCCAGGGCTTGTCTTAATATTGCAGGAGTTTTGTTAGGTATACCTCTCCGCTTTTCCTCTTTTTTTTACCCCCAGCTGACCATCCATATTACACAAAGGGAATGAAGTAATACTGAATTGCAGCACCTTCCTTATATTTTCCGAGGACTGAAATATTGTGCAGAAGCATTAAAAAAATAATTGTTATTCACATTTGAAGAGAAAATCAAATTATTTATGGATTAATGTTTTGGCCTTCCTTTGTAATATTTTTTTCTCTCTTTTAGTAAGTATGAGTAACTCAAAATATGCAAATAAAATTATTTATGTTTTTGTGATTACTCCAGAAGTGTTGATATACCATTTTGAAAGAAAAAGCAAATAAATGAGGTGGGATAACAGAAGTTCTTAGGTTTGTTAATCTCAACATTATGTAATACTCAAGATCAATATTCAATTTCAGTCCTATGGGATTAATCAGAAATACTGTTTTTCATGGAGAAAATACCAGATAATGTAAAAAGACTACTCAGCTGGACACTCTATACACTTTCTAATTTGTTATGCTTTACAATTTTTGATCTCAAGATTTTAAATGTGGCTTTAATGAAACCTGTTACCTTTATGCAAAACTCTTAATTTTTCCAGGGTTGATGTTGCAGACACTGGGATTCTGAAACTCTCTGATGATTTAACTGACTATTGAAAGTTAGTTAAATAACCAGGACAAAAATTTTGATTAAAATAAATACAACCAAATCTTCTTCATATACCTTTGATTTGTCTTGCTTCGCAAAGAAAAACTGAAAAGGCCACCTTGCACAGTATACTGAACATTTGTTTAATTTATATTGCCGTTTAAAAAGTACTTTGTATCAAGTATAATAGCTTTTGAAACAATTGAAACCTTAGTATTGCTCAGGAGAATTACTGTTTTGTTGTGCATGAAAAATTTCACTTCTCTGAACATACATTTAAAATCCATGACAGGAAGGAAAGAGAAAAAAACAAAACAAAAAAAAAAAAACAATCAACCAAAAAACATCAAAGCATTTAAAGTATAGTGGCATGGAAATAGCAGTTTGTTCAAATAAATAATGGCATAGTATCTAGGTACTGCTGGGTTGGTTCATTTCCCTTACTTTAGAAACAAGGAAAAAGGGAAAAAAAAGCCCCACATATCTTGCTGTCCTCATGCATGTTTTGTAATATTCATAAAATGCCTTAAAGTAGCAAGTCAGTGGTTGCCAGGTGAGTTTGTCTGCAAGGTAAACCTTAAGCATCTGGATACTATACTATTTGTTTTAATCTGGGATGTACAATTGGCTTCTTTGGGTTTTCTTTAAGCAGTTAATCATGTTTTTTTGTTTGTTTGTTTTTCCTGGAAACTCAGCTTGTTTTTCAAGGATTCTTTAGGCAACCCAAGTAGCATAACTTGTCATAAGGTTTTTACTAAGAGTATGCTGGGTGCAGTTTGAGAAAGCATAGTGAAAAGATTTTCTTCCTTTCTCAGATGGCCTGAAAAATTGTTCTATGTTCTTAGAAATGATGAAGAGAAAGCAGCAAAGAGTGAAGTTGCTTAATGATCTTTTTTCCGCAGCAGCTGAACAGAAGTGGTCTGACTTAAAATGTGCGAAGTACTTGAAAAATATGTAGCTGCAGGAGATAGTGTTCTATAAAACTGAAAAGTTACAGCCCATATGTAAAAAGCAATGGAGAAATAGATTTTTTTTTTCTTTTTCATATTCCTATAAATAACAAATTCAGATTAAAAAGAAATTAGCTTAAGGGCTAAGTAGACCCTAAGAGGCAGGAAGACCAAAAAATGTATTTTATTATTACTATATTACTATTTAATAGGATTGGAATTATTCCGTTTAAAAAATTGAATTTCTAATTGTTCTAATCTAACCTTTTTTTTTTCTTTTTTTTTTTTTTTTTTTTTTTTAATGAAATGCTTTTAGCCTTAGCCATGGTTAGGCAAAATTTGCCACGAATTTAAAAAAAAAATTAAAAAAAAAACATTTTTTTTTAATAAAGTTTGCCAAGATTATATTTTCCCATAGTAATATAAAGGAGAATAATCTTTCTGTAATACCTGTTCTCTTATAGTCTATAGTTCTATAGTATTTTCTTTTTACTGATAATGTGCTGATTTAATAATAATCTGCATATCAGCACATAGCCTTTGAATCTCATTGTGGCTTTACTGGTAGTTTTTCAAAAGAAGTGATTCATATTTCTCACTTTCACATTCTTGAGTAACTTTCTATTAAGCAGGTGTGCGTGTATACTTGAGTAAGAAGTTCTGAAGAAATTTTGAACTAATTGTTTTAAAGTGAATCTTAGAAAAGTGGCAGATCTACAGTAGACTTACGATTCTAACATTGTCATAAATGATAAAGGCATTGAGCAAATTGTGTCAGAAAGAGCCTTCTTGCTGAAGGTCACAGCCATTTCTTGTTTTAAAAGCAAACCAAAACCAACAAACTGCTTTGGCGAAACTAAAGAAAAATTCACCCACACCAACCAAGTCCATTGAGAAAGTCTGGTCCTCTGTTAACATCAGGCAATAGTCATAATTGCACAGAACTGTGGGAAGTGCTCCTCTTCTATGAGTTACAGCTGGTATTTGAGTACCTTTATTCTGTACTGGAAGAAGTACATTTAAATGTGCATGTTAGTATTTGATATTTACAGACCTCCTTTTTAAGGAGCAAGACATTCAAAATTCAGCTGATGATTTTTTTTTGTCTTATCACTGTTCTATGGACTGATGTTTCTATGTTTTCATTTGATTTTTTTTTCTTCTTACATTGGGATTATTCAGTATAATTTGAGCTACTTGTCATCAGTAAGTCAGGCTAAGCTTTTACTAAACTTTTGGTTTCCGTAACAGTTCATTATCGTTTCCTTAAAGTAGGTTAGTTAGACAGATAGGAAGACCTTACTCTTCTGTGAAATTTTCATCACTAGATATTAATGTGTCAATCTGATATGCATCATTTCACTGCATATCATATGTGAAAGACTGAAGAAGGACAAAAACTTTTATTTGTCCTAGTCTGTCTAGTAATTGGTAGTTCCCAACAGTCAATATGGCCATAGTTTTCTGGAAGTATCACTGAAAACATGGGAATAAATGGAAATGCAAACACTTCCCTGAAGTATTTTAATGAAGAAAGGTAAGTTAATACATTATTAATTTAGATTATTGATTGTCAAATTGGTCAGCTTGGAGAAAGGTCTGTAGAGATGCAAAGCAGCCCTATTGTACTGGCCCTTACGTACTTCAGTATAATTCAACATGAAAGCTATTAAATGATAAGGTAAAGGCAAGCTTGCTAGCAAATTCAAAAGATAGGTATTGACTAGATATTATGTCACTAGAACCAGACATTCAGGCTCCTCAAAATTTTAATTCTTGATTTAATTTTTTGGTAATACCACACAGTTGCAGCTACGTGTCTGAGGCAAGGTAAAAAAAAAAAAAAGACAAGCAGAGCCATTAAGAAAATCACATCTGTTTACTACCCACTGCACTGCAAATCCTGGTGTGCCCCAAGTAATGAAAGTGCACAACAGAAGAATTATCTGACAGTAGGACAGGGTTCTAGACAATTTAAAATAAAATATCACTTTAAAGCTTAAATTCTATAACTGTTCTAGTTAGCAGATTCTCATATTTTTAATGTACAATTCTCAAATGTTTCTTACATAAGGTATTTCTGTATGCATAGAAATGTTCTTCAAGCTGTCAGAATTAAAGTAAAGGTCATCAAGGTATGATGACCATGACAATCATGAGCCATGCAGTCAGAATTAACAAGTATGCTTCTAATAATTTGTCAGCTATCATGCACAAAACTTTCTGCCTGTGGATTTCCTGGTTCAAGCTATAACAGTGGTGAATGTTGTTAATGTTAGTGACTTCTCTACTCATCTTTGGTACTATTTTTGTAGGTAATTTCGAAGTTTGCCTTTATAAAAATCTTTTGTGTTGGTGCTAAGCACAGTATTTTTTAGTGAGTGAAGTGGAAAGCTAGCTCAGGTCACCTTTAATTTTTCTCTCACTTGACCTTTTCTATAAAGTGTAATACTTCTTTTCGTAGGTGTAGGTCTGATAAGAACTTATGTCTACTCCTTTGAAAACTGACAAAGAGTTCACTATTCATATTAAAAGTTGAGATAATTGTTATGCCAGTGCACTAATCTAGAGGTACAGGTTATTCCACCAAAAAAACGTGCTATAGCAATGGAGACAAAAATTAAAAATCTTAAAAGGATGTTCTTAGAAATAGCAAGTGGTAGGGCACATATATTATAATCCTATGTGGTATAGCTATACTACTATACTCATGCTATACTAATAGCAACAGAAGTATATGAAAAGATAAAAAAATAAAATTCATAGAAGAGAAAAGTCTGAGAAGCAAGCACAGAGGGGAAAAAAGGCTGGAAGTAGTGGTACAGATTGTTGCATCTAGTACCTGCCAGATCTACAGGCCTTTTTCGTGCAATGAGGATGGGGAGTAGATGGTTCAACTCTGCTGATATTCAAGCTGTACTTGAATCCTTGCGATCCTGAGAGAGCTGTATAAAGCTATTTCAACAAATGGATCAGTGTATAGAAGTTTTTATTATTATTATTTCTTATGAGAGTCCAAAAAGGAATACTAAGCTATTCCTAGTGGAGTTAAGACTGTGAAGGAAATGGAAACTTCCATTGTGGGTGACCTGACTACAGTTTCCCAAGTAAATCTGCATTTGTTCTGGAGTTTTTTGTTTTGTTTTGTTCTGTTCTGACGTGAATTGGCTTATCCATCTGGAGTGAAGCCAGCTTAGAATGAGGATTTTGAGAGCAGAAGGTGGATTAATATTTAAAGTTTTAATATTAGTTCTATATATTGTATAGCCACATAAGAAATGGCTCTGTAAGACCGTGGTGAACATTCCATAGAATAATACCTATGGCAACTATTCAGGTGAACTAAGCAGACTTGGGTTTCTAATTGCTGCTGTATCAGATGTTTCAGATACTTTTATTAGGCTTCAATGTGAAGTAAATTTTCCTTTTTTTCCTTTGTATTCTTAATTTCTGGCAACCAAGAAGATGCTTTCCTTCCGCCTTTCTTTTTTTCTTCTTGAAATACTTCATTGGTGCCTCATACCTTGTACCTAAGAGGGAACTTAAAACCATAAGACTTCAATTAAATTTGACTTACATATTAATTTGTTTTCAATAGACTTACAGATCCTATACTTTACAGCTGTGACTCTATGCAGACTTCATGATTAAAGTTGTATTGACTCAGTGAAATTTGATTAAATATATATTTTGAACATGACGTGGCCATTTAGCAGAACTAATTATTGTCTTTCCAACACTGACTCTCCCCTTCAATGTTGTTTTGCCTCAGATATTTGCCCATTAGAGGCTCAAATTAGCTTTGCAGCATTTTAATGTAAAATGTTGGTATTTCTTTGGGTGCTGCTGTGCAACTGATCAGTTAATTACCTAATAGAGATTAAAGGAGGCATGCAATACAAAATTTAATCAAAGGGGATGATTGCTTATTATGTTGATAACTCTTTCTGCAGGTGAACAAAATTACAATTCTGTATATGTCACAATATTATTTTACTGTATGTGTGTGTCTGTATATCTCCTGTTGACTGAAGTTTTTCTCCCCTGCATTTTATTATAGTCTTTAGTATTATATAAGGACCCCCCAGCCCTACATATTTAATTCATGGCAGTACGAAGAAGGGTGAATTTTGGATTTAAAGAGAATGACTAGAAATGTATAATGAATGGAAATGAATAGCGGAATGTACAGATTGAGTAAGTACAGTTACAGAGATTTAGGAGGATGATCCATTACTGATGAAGAGAGTGGATAGGTTTCCTCTTGACTTTGAGCACTAGAATTTTAAAAACTTTGGCCCTGATGCATCTTCTCATTAGAAATGAAATGATGTGTTTGAATAGTTTTAGATCTACTAGTCATAGTAGTGATGTGACAGATACTTTTCAGTATAGCTTTTGTTAACCTTGCATAGTGAAAATGGGACTTGTATATTAAACATCCTGATTCTTACCAAGACTTAGAATCTGCAAGCCAGTTGCAGACCTACTCTCTGTATATTTTCTAAGTATAGACAGTCTACATAATGATATTACTTTGTGCTGACCGTACTTATACACATTACATGATTACTCAATGAAAAATGTATTTCTAGAAACAGAACCATTTAACTTGGAAATAAATTAAAGTAGTTCCCAAACACATATCAAAAAAGAAAAGATGGAATCAAAATAAATCATTTTGATGTTACAACCCTGGTCCAGCAGAATAGTATTTACAGAATTCCACTAAAAGTCTCTCAGGGCAGTATAATCAAGTCTCTTGGCTTGTGATGCTCCTAAAGAGACATTCCACAACCTGTTTGGTGTTGTTCCAGTGTGGAGATGTGTGGTCATTAAAGCAGAAATAGTACATTTTGCACTGACAACTCAATCACACTGTGAGGTGGAACATCCGAGTTCCTGTTGTCCTCCTGTATTCCTTTATTTATAGGACTGCTGTAGAAGCAGATCAGTACTCCTCACTCCACTGCTGTTGCAGACAACTATCCTTATGGGGACTATGAAATGCCTTTGACCTGTAGATGGATGAATTCAAATGAAAACGAACAAGTTTTCTTTATGCCTCACTCAGCCTTTTATGTTCATTGGGATGTGCTAGTAGTATACATGTATTTAATAATTGCATAGTGTATCTATACACTGCTAAAATTAATTGTAATGGCTTAAAAATATATTGATTACATAAAGTGGTTCCTATGGCAAACATTATAGTAAGAAAGATAATTATAAAACACGGTTAAGTTAAATGTTCATTACTTTAATTATCCATTATCAAACTTTAAATTGCATTGCAATTACATTTATTTTTTAATTTTCTGTTGTACTCTCTGGCATTATTTTGCAGTTTTTCCATGAGAGCATAATAGTATATTTTTATACCACCTGTATATTCTCTAATAGGAGGGAATAGAGTAGCAAGTGATAGCTTAGGGTGAAGCAGCAGTAGAATGTATGGTCATACCATCATCTTAAAATCTTCAGTGAATGCATACTCATTTGTTTCAACTAAAGACTATTTATTTACTTCAAGCAGATAAATCTCTTTCAGCTTAAATTTGTATAAACTAACTTTACTTTTGTAGAAATGAAGACATAGGTTATTTCCAACAATGTTAGTGAGAAATAAAATGGGTTTGCATTGTAGGATCAGTTGGGTGCTTTAGAAGATGCTTGTGGAGGCTTTTATTTCTCCCTGGTCCTTAATCTCTCTCTCTTTTGTCAGAAGTATGCCTTCTTGTGAGTGGTCTGCCTGACCCTTCTGCCCTAACTGTCACAACTAATTACAGCATCATCTATCTGCAGCGTGCAAAAAAACTTTCTAGAGTTAATAAACTCTGGAAAATCTGGGAGAAAACATGTTTCTTTTGACAGGTGCAGCTGGTCTGATCCTTTTGTAGTTGTGCAGAAGTAAATGAGTTTATACCTTTTCTTTTTGAAGAGAGATGTCCGTGAGAATCAAATGATGAACAGTCTCTCTTTTCTATCACCTGCTGATTATCTTTGGATCTTGTTCAGTCCTGGACAAGTTACCTTACTTGTACAGCTGTAATACATCGTTTTGGATTGGGTGGAGAGAATTGTAATAGTTTCTGGAGAGTACATTAAGATTAGTTCGTCTGTAACTTTCATGTCCAGTTTAAAATGAGGTACAGCGTATCTTGTTTTAAAGTTGTTCTGAGAGATAGAAGAGTCTATGAAACTGTCAAGGGGACACTTTTATATGCAAAAATGCTCTTAGAATGGAAGGGTCTGTAGCTAACGTTAACATATCTAAGGTATGTTTGAACTACGTGATTAAGGATTATAGCTCGAGTAGCAGCCAGAAATCTGCTGAATTACTGTGTTTGGGTCACTAGCATATATTAAGCTTTTTGCTTGTGGAAATAGAGAGTTGAATCACTGGCATTTGTTTCCTTTTGACAGACCTTTGCTGATAAAAGGGAAGAGAATTTATCTTGACAACAGATAAACCCTTCTGTTTGCTGCCTTAATGAGTATAAAGCAGGAAGCTGTTCATGGTATATGAGGAACAGATGGCAATGTCTGTATGCCGAGATAAAGCAAATTTCAGGAATTTGAACCTAAGGAAACTTTATATTAAAGAGTAACCTTGGTATTGATTGTCAGTGAGAAAAAGCCAATTGAAACCTTATCAGGCTCAGTAAATGTGTGTAATTTTTACTACATAAAATGAAAGTTAAAGCTGTAGTAGTAGAAACTCATTCTAACTTTGTTACAGATTCCAAAACTCCATCTGAGTTCTTGGTGTCTTTTTTAGGAATAGTATCTTATTACTTTACAAGCTGTAGGTGAAGTGAGAAGTCTGCATGTGCTTCCCAGAAGAGGTGGTTCAATAAAACCAATAAGTGCATGTGAAAACTGGGGGCACTGCAGAAAATACTGTTTTGTCTTAAAACATTGCATCTATAGCTGTTAATAAGTCTTAAACTTGATTATAATAATAAATATTTGAAACAAGATGCTGGTAATCTAGTTTAAATTAGGTAACTTTTGGATTGTTGTAAACTACTTATGAAAACATTTTAAACGTTGTGTGTTGAAATCTTTTTTTACACCTTTAGAGGTGATGACTCTTTACCTACACCTTTAGTGTACGTAGACTCTTTTCTACACCTTTAGAATTTGTGAATCTTGTTATCAGTTAACAGTAGATTTTATTTTTTTTTTTTAATTAGAGACTTTAGTTTCAAGCTGCCAATTCCTTCCTTCCTTCCTTTTTTGAATGAACATAATTCTTCCTGCCAGGACTTTGTTGCAGATGCATATTCTAGATTCTTTTTTCAGCAACATTTGCTAGTAATTCAGGACTCCATTAAACGTTCTTGTTGATAACCTGAGAAAGTTAACATAGTGTATGTAGTCCTGAAAAATCTGATTCTGTGATATAATGTGCATGAGTAATATAACTTCAAGGAAGATTTTTTTTGTCAGAATAGTTTCCCTTGCGTAGCACTGAAAGCATTTTCTGTCTGTAAAGTGGGAAAACCCAATAATGAAACACGTCTTAAAAAGAAAACAAAAATAGAGGCTTGGTTTTCATTGCTAATAGTTTCTTTAACAGGACTTTTTATTTTAATTTATTTTTAAGACCAATGTACATCTGGTAGATGCACCACCTGAACTTGGAAACTCATCTTTATGCGAAAGCAGTGATCTTAGAAGACTCAGATGTAGTTTTATTTTGTCACCTTGTGAAAGTGCTAGGTGTTCTTTGGAAATGAAGGCTGAGCCAAAATAGTCTATTCATGTAGCAAAGCACAGGCTGTATTTCAGAATAGTTAATACTGGTCTCATGCCATTCAAGTATGAAGTACTTAAACATTTTTCCTAAGTTTATTTAATCTTACATATTTCTGTATCCTAGTTATGAAACCTTCACTGACTTGTGGCTGTGACAGATAGTGTTTCTAATAGAGTTTCCTTGGGTGTGATCAACTGGGCATTTTGGCAGAAACAGATTTCAGCTTCTGCGACTGTTATTGATCATTCTTTTGAAAATAATCTAAGCTGTACAAAGATGAACACCTGAAGTGTTGTATGAGTCAACCAAAACAAAGCATGATTCTTTAGCTGTGCTCCATTCATGAAAATACTCACCATGAATCAAGTGAATGATGAAGTCTTGCCTTATTTAATTTCCAGAATCCAGTAACTATTACATTACACATTTTGACAGTAAAAACCTTGTGCGTCTTCAAGTCCTATCTCTGCAAATACAAGCAAGGATTCCTGGTGTGATTTTGAATTTGGAACAGCTCATGAAATGTTACAAACACTGTCAGAGTGTATGAAATTATTGCAGGCTGTGAATAACATCCTTAAGTAGAGTGGCTAGATGAAGCAACAAATTAAGGGCATAACCCTGTGCTATGATGGATGGTTTTATATACTGTAGATAGAAATTTTCATTTTCTAGTAACCATAGTAAGTAGAAGGAAGTTCAAGATGCAGGCAGGGTCTTAGGGAATAAAAATATTTTCATCTAATAATATTATATTGTGGCTTGCAAAGAGGGAAGTGACTAATACTTCACCTTAGCATTAAAGTAAAACCACAGTGACCTGAGGGAAATATAGCCATTGTTATCTAATGAGGGCCACCAAAAATAAGTTAAAATCTGTGTTAGAACATCATGTATTGAGAAAGTTCTATGTTCTTCCACTATTGAATGTGCTGAGATTTTTTTCATTTTTATTTGTTAGTGCTAAGAGATCAAGCAATATCCTTTGGTTTTCCATCCAATCCAACACCAGCCTAATGCCTCGTTTCATCTGAAAGTCCAGGAGTCTAACGTTGGGTGACAGAGAGCTCACAAGAAGAAAAAGCAAATCCAGTGGGACAAACAGATACAATGCTGCTTTCACAAGATACATTGCAGCACCTGCAAATTCAGCGGGAGGGTGGAGAGAAAAAAGCACAGGCCAACAGACTAAGGCATTTGAAAAGACTGTAGGGTGGAAAAGGCCGTTCAGTACAAGGAAGGAGGATCATGGTAAATATTCTAAAGCAACAGTTATAATAAAAACACCAAATGTGGCATCTTTGGTTTCATATGATCTTGCTTCTTAGATGGTAAAGTTTTGTTTTACATTAATGTTAGTTAGCAGATAATTTCTGTTGGAGTCACAGCTTCCTTGAATATATCACACCTTGAAATTTCTGCCTTTAGGCAAAGAACAAGTTTTTTTTTTCCAGATCTAATAATTGCTTGTGTTGCCTCTCCCAGAATGATTTTGAAAGTGGTTCCTTTTGTTTGTTTTCAGCTTTATGTCCTTAAATTAACAAATGTGATGAAAAGAAATTGCAAATACCAGAAGTTGGTCTCTAACACCAATTGCTTTGTTTTCCTTGTGTAATTTGAAGACGAAGGCCCAAGTAGTGGAAGTAAAAAATGCATTTTGCATACCAACACTTTTAGCAGGCTAGTGATGGCACATGTGAAAATAGCAACAGCAGCCCATTCAGAACTGCTATAAATATTGCTTGGCTATTACAGCTTAATTGTGGAGCATGGGGTGACCAAAATAACAAAGCATGGGTCTGACCTTGTTCCTGTCTTTCTATGTGTGTGTCTTAATCGTTTTTACAAAAATCATTGTTTCTATAGTAGTGTGTCTAACATTGGCCACTATTTCTCTTTCTTTTAGCAGAAACTTGAATTCTTGCACTGCATTCCTCTATGGTATTTCTCCATAGGTTTTAGCTATCTGATGTGATAAGCTCTTATAAGTTACGTATTTTCAGTAAATCTCATGGCAGGTGTGTACTAAGAATTTTATATTCAACCAGCAGCACATCTTTGTGCAGGTGCAATTCATTGGAGACAAATAGTTGAAGCTAACAGAGCTGTAAATTTACATTAAGTGTCCTGGAATATTGTATGTGTGCAAACTTCCACTACTGTTCTGGACCCCAGGAATGGTAATATCTTGATTATAAACGTCTCACTGTGTTTAACATACTGACGACTGTTATGGTACATTAAAAATCCTTTTAGATTTTATTGATGTTTTCAGAAGAAATCAAGGTGTTTTTTTTTTTTTTTTTTTTTTTTTTTTTTTCACTGAGAAAGCTATGTGTTCCTCTCAGCTACTTTGTTCTGTCAGAGAATTACCAGATGCCTGGCTGTGATAATATATCAATCTAAATTTATCTGTGTCATCATTTCTGGGTGTCTTGGTATTCAGTGATAACATTTTGAACTAAGCTGTTTAAATGGAATTTGGTATGCCTTCAAGAGATGGAAAGGATTTCCTTTTATGTTGATTCTTTCTCTCAAATCTCAAGGAATTAATCTCTGGAATGTATAGAAATGAAATGATGTTCAAGTTGAATTGGATGAGAAAAAAAATACATCTGTTTTCATTTATTCAATTTTTAGATCTCATGCAAAATCTCTTTGTAGAGAACAACTCTGTGGTTATTATATTTACTTGATCAAGATCACTGTCAAAAGTGTAGGGAAGATAAAGTAGTGTGATTGCTGTTGAACATCACAGAGCAAACCTATGAATGATCACTTCTTAGCAGGACCATTCAGTGATCATAAAATTCTTTATAATCCAATGACAATTCTGTTACATTTTAAAACAAAACTTGTTTTTATCTGAAATTCATTTAGATAGTATAATTTGTCTGAAATTTACAGGAAAAAACTTTTCAGTTAAAATACAAGGGGGGTTGGAAACTGGAGTAACTTCTGTACAAAAAGTGAAGCAAAATAAGATCAGAATTATTCCTAGTCTAAGTCCAAAAGAGGTAGTGTCACAAAAAATCCTGAGTGTTACTTATGTGTGTTAGGACGGTCAGTAGTACTTTAATGCTGAATACTATTATAAATTAACTGATATGTATCTTAACTGAGTTGACTAACTGTAGTGATTTCAGCTGAGATGTTCTTGCTTCCTACAATGTTGAGTCAACAATTAGATGTTAACTGCACAGTAGGTAGCAGTGTTTATAAGTATCTCTTTGTGCAAATGACTTCCCAGAATGGCATATTTTTAAGGATCAATGAATCTGTTGAGGCTTATGGTCCTGAGAGTGGAAGATAGCCACAGGGTTGAGTATTTATTGTTAGTGAAGATCAGAATATTTATTTAACCATTTATCTGCTTTAAGAACAATTAGGAAAAAAAATATTCTGCTGAGCTGAGGAAAAGAAGCTAAATAAGGTATGGAGAATATAAGGAGTAAGAAAAATGTGAGAGATTACTTCCCTTTCCATTAAAAAGAAGAAAAAAACTTTCAGTAAACATTACAAATGAATTTAAAATTATTCTTCACTGTTAAAAATTATCTGTAGTATATGTATAGAATAAACTCTTGGAGCTATGCAGCCATCTTCTCTACGTGGTTGTACTGAGTGCTGACTGCCTGATGTGGTTGTTGCTATAGCCAAAGCTTTGCAAGGAGATTCTTGATGCCACGGCAATCCTGATAGGAGCAGAAATAAGTTGTAATTTCTTTTTTTCTTCTATTGAGGAATTTATGTGAAGTATGAGCATACCTAATAATGTTCATTTACATTAGCATGATATACGTGGTCACTTTATCTCACCATAGGTGATTAGAAAACATCACTGCTTTCAAGCAGGAAACACATTTATCAGTTTGAACCACAATAAGCAAATCATGAAAAGTAGAGAGTAGGAAAATGTCATTAGTTTACTGTCACCTAAATAGAGTCTAGTCTGATTTAGATTGATTTAGGCTTTTCTATAAAGACAAAAATGCAAAAGAACTTGAAGTTTAAGTCAATATATATATATTTTTCCTCCGAACATCTCATAGGAAACTTCATTTAAAAACATTTCTGTAAGTAGTTCCTTGAGCAAAACTATGCTATAAATATATCCCGTATGTTTATTTAACTACTAGAAATCAAGAGAACGTTTACATTTTCTCAGCCCCCCTTTAAAAGTAGAATAGGATGTCTTTGTGTGTTGTTCTTTTGACCTTTTATTCTCTGTTTAAAATACCTAGTAAAAACTAGTAATTATTGGAAGACTGATTTTCATTATTGCAGCCGTTTTTCTTGGAGTAGACTGTAGGTTTGACCACTGTAATCTGTACTGTAATGTCTTGGTCTCCTGTTTACCATCACCAGTCCTTTTTTTTTTTTTTTTTTTTTTCTTGAGCAGTTTTGTTTCGACTGCTTTGGTATTTGTAAATTCTGCTAATAGGCGTTTTAGCTAGAGGAGATCTCTTATTCACCTTGTTCTCAAGTGTAGGTTAAATAGAAGTGTGCAGTGATTGCTCATTTTTCTTAAAAATGTAACATTTTTGCCCTTACTGTATTTGTTGCTAAATGTCATGTTGCCCAACTGGCCTGTTTTCTTCTTGGTATTTTCCAAAGTGAAATTGGATGTGAAAGCTTTCTTATATGGGAAATAAATATGTAGCTATATATATAAACCTGTGCAGGAATGACTTCTGTATCCTTTCTGAAACCATGGTTGAACTATAATTTATCAGGCAACATAATTCACTGTTCTAAATCTTTAAGTTCCATACTCTCAAAAATCAAGTAATCCTAACACAATATCCTGATCTATACTCATTTGACCAGTCTTGTTACTGGGATTTTCTCGTCCTGCCATGTATGATCTTTGTCGTGTTTGATGTGATTTTTTTTTTCAGTGTTCTCTATTAAAGAGTGATTTAAGGATTGAATATGCAGCTTTCATAAAGGACACTGAATTCAGGCTTTCTGTTTAGTGCATAAATGAAAAATAAATCAGGAATCAGCAATTTGTTGGCTCCCTGGAATCTGTTTACATAAAGTACATAAGAATATAATTATGAGGGGAAAGAAAACAATGGACAAGCGCTTTAGGAATAAAATCTGTGTATAGTTTCCTGATGTAGCGGAAACTACAGTGTTATTGCCTCCTTCCATTCAATTAATCCAAGATCAACTTTTTCTTTGTATCAACAGCAGCCAGGAATATATTTCCTGTCAGTGCACCTGGGTAAGGGGAGAAATATTTTAGTAATAGTAATAAAGAAATCGTGTCAGCAAGTGATTTTCATGCCACAGGTATGAAAATCAAATGGGACTACCACCTCATTATTAAAAACATCTGGGAACTGCTTGCATCTTACCATCTCAGTCATCTTGTAACTGTTGTATTACTATTGTGTTTGAGAATCGTCTGCTTTCAACTTTCTGTCAGGTTGTAGAATATTGGAAGAATAAAATATCCAATAAAAAATAATTTTAAATATCCTGTGGAATAGAAAGAAAAGGTGTCCTTGGACTGTGTAGTAAAAATAGAGATAAATTAGAGTTAGTCTTAAAAGACGACTCTCTGGCTATCCCCATTATAACAGTATTCTGTAATTATGAAAACTCAGCTTTCAGACAGGAGAACCTACTGAATGATTTCATGGTAAGAAAGGGTCAATTAGAAAATACATTTGGTTGTTTTAGCTGCATATATGTCTGGGAAAGCATTCGTCTTGCCAATTGTGTGTTTTTGTGGAAGAAATACATACCTGTTATGGTACATATATAATGTATATATAGAAACCTTGTTTATATTCTTTTTGGAGAAGAAGACAGGAGGAATTGGGTTATCACTTATCAGAGTATTTTCTTCTATCTGTTTATTACATCATGCTGAGCTCCTTTTATCAGCATATGAAAAACTTTGTTGGTAGGGGTGACTATCAGATATCCACTATAGCTGCAGAATAGGGATGTACCACAGCCCATGAACTGCTTGCAGCCTCTGTCATGCCTTGCACAGCAGGACAGGAACAGGCTGTCGCTAGGACTATGCATATTTTCTACAAATGTCTGAATCATTTACCTTAGGACATTTCATTTTGTTCCTTGGCTGTTTGCTGAGGATAACTTAGTATGAATTCTTAATATTCTAATAATAGTATTTAGATTTCAAACTGTGGCTATTTCTTAATCATACACGCGCGTGTGTGTGTGTGTGTATTCACTCTTCTACCAGCACTTCAGAATTTAAACAATTTGACATATTTGTTGATGGAGCATAACTCTTTACTGATGGAACTGGTTGAATGTGTTTAATAGCAATGGAAAACAGGAATAAAAGTTACCTAAAACCAATATTGTCAGATGGATGCTAAATTTGACTTGAGAAAAACGGAGGTAGGATTCTGAAGGGAGATAAAGGGTTACATATTGCTTGAACAGAGAAAGACAAATACATTCTGACATTAAAAATTAAATGGTACTGAAAGGGAAGAAAAGTAGCTGCTGGATGGAATCTGCTTACTCTGCAGTGGATCTGGTTCTTGGCTCAAACTAAGAAAAATGGAACAGCATTTATCTAATGACAAGAGTTGATGGATGGTAAGCGCAACCAGCAGTTTTGACTGAGATCTACCATCAAGCTGTGTAAGATTTGATCCCTCCAGGGTCAGAGCTTTCTGTGTGCTGCTGGGTAGATGCATTCTCCAATGTGCCCTCAGTTGTAAACAATTAGGGAAGCTGCAGGGGGATGGATGTGTGGCAGGTCCTTTCCTCTCCTTGATGAGTTCCTCCCAGAAGAGGGCTGGGCGTTTTGGATGTATCTGAAACAGAAACCTAAGGCCACAACTTTAGAGGGGACCTTTTATGCAATATAAGCAAACAAAAATAGAATTTAAAGTATTAACAGATTGAATCTTAACACAAAAGAACATTATTACTTAGATGATGAGAATTGACTGTGATCAAAAATGCTTCTTAGAAGTCTGATTTTTCTTCACAGAGTAGCTTACTGTTTGTAATTTTTCCAAATCTTGCTATGATTTTGGTTTTAGTAGACACTAATTCTAAGACGATGAGAAAAGCAGTGTTTTACTCACAAAGTACCTTTACAGGAGTGAGTTTTATGTGCCATGGAAGACTGCACTGTCCTGAATCTGTCTTTGTTCACTGCCTTTTTAAATACTTCAGCTAACGGAGGAAAAAGTAATTAATATTAGTCACCTAATTTTTGTAGGTTAGAACTGTAGATCTCTTACTAAGCTACCAAAATTTTCTTATTGGGATTATAATACCCTATTTTAACAATAGTAGAATTCCTAGGAGCATGTTTTCCTGAGTACTGTGCATGTCAGGAAAGAGACTGCCGTACAGGCCATGGCAACATGTTTGGGTTCAGAAATTTTAAAGTGTTACAATTCTTCTTTCTTTTTCTTCTGTTTGCTATATTCAGAATATAAATGATAAATACTGCAGGAATTATGCATTTAGTTATGGATTTTCATAGCCAGCACCTGGTGTATAGTATAGTATTAGACTAAGCTGAGAGCACAACAAACTAAGTAGTTTGAAGGGCAGTGTTGTAAAGTACAGATGTGTTGGATTATCTGAAGGTGGTCTGAGTTAGCAAAGGGGCTGAGCAACAAGTACTGTGGAATAAACAGCAGTACCATCTGTCTGAGATTGAGAACTTATTTGAAATAAGTATAAGTTCAGGATTCCTAGTATTTGTGGGAGCTCTGCTAATTAAATGGATTAAATGAATGCTAGTAGGAAACTCCTAACACTTCACTTACCTGCTCATGAAAGAGATGTGGACATTAGTGGCATCAACAGTTAGCTTGGATGAGTCATGCACAAGGCATCTTGCACTGATTTCTCGTTCACTTTGTTGTTCCCATGACATCAGTTTGTGTTACAAGAAGGGTCTTTAAACTCCAGAATCTCATTCTGGAATCATCCAAAGCAGTATGCCTTTAGGCTCCCAAATCTTAATGTAAGCTTTAACCCAAAGTTGCATCTTTTCTTTTTTTTTTTTTTTTTTTTTTTTTTGATTCAGGCAGTTTCCTAATCATCACAAGTAGTGCATTTGAGCTTATACACTTAGTTTACTAATTTTAAGATACTCAGCAATGTTGGTGTAACCGTGGTGGGCTGTAACGTTGCTTCATTTTCACTTGCTGATCTGAGGAATATCATGTTATTACGAGTAACTTCCTTATCAGTGTAGATCACAGAGGATCACACAGCCATCAGAGCAGTGTTGTAAGAGGCTTCAGATTTGACACACATCTGATGAGACAGAGCATTCTGCTCAACACTTCTCCTGTCAGCTGCCTTCCATCAAAGCCTACTCAGACAGGCAGGATTTCAGAGGTCTGGGGTTTTTGCTGTACACTCAGTATTTATTCGTGACTCAGTAAATTTCTAGTACATAGTGATTATCTTTCTATTCCTGCTTGCTGTTTTTTTTCCCCTTTTTTCCTTCTTCCCTCTGATTCCTGATTCTGCTTTCTATAGCTTGGTAGGAAAGAGCTGATCTCAGGTTGCAGGCAGGGGGCTAATATCTTGTAGTGACCTGGCAGGACATGGCATCAGTAATTGTCATTGATGGAGTGATCAATTCCATCACTGTCCCTTGGTGTGTCAGAACTGTCCTTCAGTGCTTGCTTGCTCTGTTTGCTTACTCTCCGTCCTGAGGAAAAATGAACAATTTAATTCCCAGTCATAGACTGTCATGCAGCTTTCAGAAACACTGACATCAATTTTTTTTTTTTTTTTTTAAATCACTACTAGCATCAGGACTTTATCCATGTACAGTATTTTGTAATGAATTGTGCTCTTGAACATCCATCTGTTTGCCAGAAATGGTCACCAGAGGCTAATAGTCTAGAGAAGTTTTATTTGAAAGGAGACATAGCATATATTGAAAATTTCTAAGAACAGTGACTTGAAGTGATTCAGAAGTTCTTACTGCAGGGGGTCCCAACTGAAACAATTTTCTATACAGTGTGGTTCAGCCACTACGGTGAAATTGTCCTTCAGTACTAGATGAGAAGTGGCAACTCTGGAAATATTTCTGGTTTTGCTATTTAGGTTTCACTGTTTTATAAAGATGAAATATCTTCCAAATGTCCTTTATAAATTCATATAATAGCTGTAGAAAGAAGACAAAATCTGTGCCAAGCAGACTTGAGAAGCATATTGCTAATATATTTAAGAGATTTCTTCTAGGAAATTGGAGCTCTGAAATAGAAAGCATGTTTTCAGATTAATCTAAATGAGTGTATTATTAGACTGAGATGGGATACTCTCAGCCAATCAAGAATACCTTTTTCCCCAGTCAGTCCATAGGGTGAAAAGCAGATGCATTATCTGGTTCCTGTTGATGGGAACCAGGACAAGAATAATCAGCCAAGAGCTATCCAGAAAGCATGTGAACGATACACAGATAAGGATGGAAAACAGAACAGTATTTTTCCATCTCATTTATGCTTATTGCAGTCTGAGTTGCATAGGTGGGTCCTGATAAATAGAGTGTATGATACACAAACCAGGCTGGGAATTAAACAGCAGCCATTATGGCCCAGTGAGAAAACATTTCATTACAATGCTGTCAGTGTCTAAACTTAATCTGAATTAATTAAGTAGATGTGTGGTTTGCCCATAGGACAAATATAGGTAAGTATAGATACTGGCATTGAGCAGAGAAAGATTTAAAGTGCTTTTCTAAGAAAGAGTAATTTAGATGCCCAGTTGTAGCTTTTAACCTGTGTCCATCTCCTTCTTGTGTTTTGGAAATGAGGTGGTATTTCAAAAGCAGAAAAAGCAGGAACTTACTGCTTTCTTTCCCCACTCACTTCAGAAAGTAGGAGTGGTCATTTGGTCAGTGAAGAGCCACACAGATTTTTTGCACAGAAACATGTGGCCTCTGGGAACCATCATAAGGTTGAAGTGATTCTTGTTTAGCAATTTGTTTATTTGCAGAACCCTGCTAAGCAGAGAAGGGGGTAAAAAGGGAACTTGAACAGTGGAATTAATTTGTTGGACTTCATAATTCTCTGTTATATCCTTTTCCCATTCATAGTTTTTGTACTTTTCTTTAGTCTGCGTGATTAGGTTTACTTAAACTTGTTCTTGTGTAAGGTGGCATTTAATAGCAGCCAGAAGAAAAATATACAGAGCTCACAAGATGCTTTTCAAATCCTGCTAAGTACATTTTGGATATGCAACATTTTTATGGCTTTGTGGAACTTTACAGGATAGATTGAATTTGGGAAGTCTGCCACGTGGGCAGGCTAACTGCACATTCAATGAAATAGGGCCAAAAAGAAAACATGTTCTGGATTCAGGACAGCAAGCTGTGAACTCTATGTAACAGTTCAGATGAGGAAGAAAAACTAGTTGTATTTGTAGGCTTAAAAATGTCCATCCTTAGCTAACAGTTACTGCATGGTGTTCCTCTGAAGGTGGAACTGTCTACCTATAACTTCTGATGTGTTAACCAAACCCGCCTGTAATCACATGTTTTCCTTTCAGTTCTGCCATTAGCTTCAGCTTTTCTATTAGGGTGATGGTAAGGAGTAGCTCTGTTATCTGTCCCATTACCTTACTTGCTATAGCTTTGCCGTAAGTTTTCTGAGTTGCTTTTGTTGTCCATCCAAAGCACAGGTACTAAAATGTCGTCTCGGTGCTGGTACTGTAGCAGTAGAATCATTTGATTTGGAGGAAACCTATAAAGGTCACCTAATCCAAATTGCCTGCAATGAATGGGGACATCTACAGCTAGATCAGGCTGCTCTGAGACTAGATTAGCCTGTGTTTGAAAGTTTCCAAGTACAGGGTACTCGCCACCTATCTGGGCAACCTGTTCCAGTGTCTCATTGCCCTTACTGCAAAAACAAAACAAAACACAACAAACAAAACAAAAGAAATTAAAAAAGAAAGAAAGAAGAAAGCCTTTTTCCTTCTATTCAGTCTAAATCTCCCCTCTTTATTTTGAAACTGTTTCCCCTTGTCCTATAACAACAGACTTTTAAAGAATCTGTCTCCTTTCTTATAGCCCTGTTTAGATACTGACAGGAAATTATCAGGTCTCCCTGGAGCCTTCTTTTTTCAGGCTGAACAGCACCAGCTCTATTTGTCCTCACAGGGAGATTTTCTAGCCCTTAAATCATTTTTATCGCTGCCCTCTAGTTTCTCTAACAGGTCCACACTTGTCCTGTACTGAGGACTCCACATCTGGATACAGTATTCCAGGTGAGGTCTCACCAGCGCAGAGAAGAGGGGCAGGATCACTGCCCTCAACCTGATCACATCATACTTGTACTAGGAAAGGACGCTGGTGAAAGATATTAAATGTCGGACACATAGGTTGTTTCTTTCTAGAATAACTGTAGGTACTTGTCTGATTTTAGAGAGGTTATCAGTTCCTCAGATAACTTCACAGTAGGCTTAATATTTAGTTAGAGGAAAGTCTTCTGCAGCATTCTACACAAAGTGCATAATTGTTGGGGAAAAAAGCTTGGTAACACACAACTGAGATTTGGGTTCTGTGTAACTCTGGCTTGTACCTGCTCTTCTACCTTATCACAAATTGTGCAGCCCTGAAGTTAAATGCAGTCGTTTTAGGCAGGTAGAAGAATAGACTAGAGAATATTTATATATGAAATAAATGCTGAAACATGCTGCAGGCCTTAATTAAGCCTCAAGAAACATTGTGCTGGAATAAAGTAGACACCAACATGAACTGAGTACTGATCTACTGCTCAGAGATCATAACCTTGGTTTAATTACATTATTAGTATATAAATTATTGCATTAATTATTTATTTTAGAATTAATATTACAGATATTAGTTGTCATTAATAACTTGGAGGTGCCTTTTTGTCACAAAAGAATAGATTAACATTATAATTACTGCATGAAAAATAGATATTGATGAAAAATTGTGGCTTGAGACATCATTCTCATTACAATATGCATTTTTTTCTGTTCACTTTTCCTGCTCCTTATTCTGCATATCTAATTATTGTCTTTGAGAAGAGCTGTTAACACTGTCATTTCTTAGTAGGTAAATTGAATAGGGATATTTTGCACTGTTGTAGTTAAATCCCTGTACGCAGCTAGGGCCCATTCATCCACTTTCTCATGCCTCTCTGATGGGATGGGAAAGAGAGCTAGAAGGGTGGAAGTGAGGAAAATTCATGGGTTGAGGTAAAGACAGCACGATAAGTAAAGCACGTACAAGTGCATGGCAGCAGAGCACCTCAGTTACACTAAATTCTGCTGTATGTTGCCTTGCCTTGTTCTTTGTCTTTCACTAGCTTCTAAAGATAAGTAGAAGAATTCCAATCTGTTAACTGCAGTGTGTAATATTATTTTACTGTGTACTATATGGAAGTCAGCCTTACAAACAAATAAACAATCAACACTCCCCAAAACAATATGCTTCTGAAATGGTATTACCAATGCTAACAGCATGAAAAAGCAAAATCCTCCAGTCACTGTGTACCTGGTATTTTTTTGTTCTCCTTCTTTTGGCACCATGTGATGTCAGAACATGTATGTATTCCTTTTTTGTTGATAGCAAATGACATATAGTAACAGATTGTCTGTTTGAGTTGCAAGCAGCATATAGAAGTCATAACACTTAATGACCCAGATTAATATTTCTTGTTTTGTGAAAATGAACAATAATTAGTAGAGGCAAAATGCTATGTTTGAACTGGAACAATTGTCCTTCATCATTTAAAAAGCAAAGAAAATGCAGAAGTAGAGATAAATACTGGAGCAATTAATGGGTGGAGTAACTCCATTTCCTTACAGGAGATGAAACTGTAGTTAGGACACGTCCAACAACTGTGAGCTAAATCTGTCTTTTCTTACTTTGCCTTCTTAATTGCAAATATTTCAATCAACATTTCTGAAATGGGTGATCAGGTGCTGAAATATGCTGAAATGACCTCATCGTGGCAGGCTCTAGAGCATGCTGATGGGAGACTCCTGTCTGCTAATGGAAAACCACTGCTCCACTTTGTATTAAAATATGCATATATTCATGGAATAATAATAATGAAAGATGTATGATTTTTCTGATGACTCGGATGCTCACTAGTAAGCAGTGTTCACCGGTAAGCATTTGTTTATGCCAAGTATAAAAGAATTAACAGGAAGGAGTAAGATGGAGACCGCCGTGTAGTATGGCAGTCACCAAAGCGTAAGGAACAGGAAAGACTGTAAGCTCAAATTTGAGTTTATCTCTAAGATGAAGTAAGAAGGCTTCCTGAAGCTGAAAAGAGGGACTATGTAGATAATTGCTTCTTAAGCCAATTGAGATAGCTACCTAAATGCTAGGGCACTTTAACCATGACAGAAGAACACAGCTCTCAAATATCAGAAAGAATACATTGGTCTTGAACAAGTATAAGCACAGAGTGCAGTGTAGTGTACAATTTGTTCTTTTTGTAGTACTTAGATAAAATTCTGTTTTTCAGAAAACACTTGTTCTGCACCTCCATATTAAATTTCTCTTCAGTTAACTGAACTTTCACTTCCCAAAAGCACATTACAGATAATTGTCTTTTGCTGTTATTAATTTATAAGGATTTATTTTTAAATATTTTGTTTTGTAGACACATTTTGTGGCTTGCCAGTGAACAGCTGTAATCTAAGTTGAACTTCCAAAATCAGCTGTCTAATCAATTATTGTCCAGAAATGGATTCACAGCCACTATCACAGCTTCTGCCTTGCAAATATTTGCACTTCATAGTATTCTTCCCATTATACTTTCTAGATTGCTGGTTCACTCTCATTCAGATGCATTCAGACAGATATTCTGTTATGAAATTCAATAAAAAAATGTCTGCATGGTGAAAGACTGTGATCCAGATCTGCTTGTACTGACATACATGTACACATTTCCATTGAAGCAGGTTTAGGCTTGTCCAAAGACAGAGTTCAACTTTGCAAACTTCAGACTTTTTTTAACTGAAATTGTGATTTCAGTTTTATTCTAAATGAAAGGGTGAACAGTGTGCTTATAATGAATGAATGTACTTTTGTATATGCACATAGCTAAAGATAATGCAAGAAATGCTTAACAGATAAAAAGCTCAGGCTGACTCATCTTTGCACATAACAGAATAATACTTCCATAAAATTTGATATCGTAATTTCTTGGCACCTGAGATCATTACTAAAATTCAGATAAACAGACATCTTTTGCTACTGTCTTATAGGAAAATAATTCAAATACTCAAAATAATTTAGAGTCAGAGCAATGCACTGGCACAAAAAAATAATAGTTAAGAAGAGTTTCTATGGAGTCTTGATACCATAGATGGAGTAAGTTGCAACATCGAACTTTAAGCCAGCTAAGTGTGCTGGCTGGAGATGACTTTCATTACTGTCTGATTTAGCTATTTTTATCATTTTCACATACTCAGAAGTAAGCAGTTATTGGTGTTTGTAATGCTGCTAGTATGTTCTTCCTCCTTGGGTCAATAAAGAAAGTAATTCTCCTTGCTTTGTGAAACACTTGCCTACTGTGACAGCCTTAGCAGCTAGCTGCAACAGCTAACTGGTCCTGCAGAAAGAGAGAAGTGTTCTTTTCCATGTATCTTAGCCAGAATATTGAAGACTCAGATTCAGCCTTCAGACTGAGGTAATTCATACTCATGTCTGAATCAGCTAAGAAAAAAATTCTAATCACATTATTGTGATCAAAAGGAATCAGATGGCTGAGCAGCACATAACTGCTAATGACAGCCACAAGACAGATCCTGCTTTAACCATTTTATATAAAATAAAATAAAATGGAATAATAAGAAACAACAAAAACACCAGACAAACTAAACCAAAATCCAAACAAAAATAACCTCATCGTGTGTGCATCTCTATAGCAAGGAAACTTCCCCTACAATCTTAAATAAAAAATGTTCACTGCACAGAATGGAAATAATTGCACTTGACCAAGAGTTCATCTGCTTCTGTAGCGTTCATCCAGTCTGTGTGACACACTGTAGGCAGCAGTGATGTTCTTAAATTGCAGCTTTTCTTTACTGCCCATACAGCCAGGGAAGAAAAACAAAAAAAAAAAAAAAAAAAAAAAAAGTTAAAATGAAATTACAGAATAAATATTACAGGATTTTGCCTTTTACATTTTCAGAGGTAAATGTATTACTGATTTTCAAGTATGCTTTACTCATAGTGAACAAAAATGTAAAAGCTCCATCACCGAGGTAAGTAACTTTGTTCAGTCATTCGTAAGATAATGATTCATTTTGATTCATTTTACCAGAAAAGCACAATGTTCCTTCTGAAGTATTTAATAAATATATTGGATGTGTGAATTGCTGAAAATAGCAATTTTGAACCTATGAGCTGTTCTTGCCATGTACTTAGAAACTTCGTTATCATCGTCAGACACCAGACTCACAGTGATGGAATTAAAGTTGTCTGAATTCTTAAAACTCTCCAATTGCTAGGATGAGTCAGGGTACAACCCTCAGTTTCTTAGAAATAAGCCTCTCTTTAATGAGTGGCGTAACTGCTTAAAAGGAAGCAGCAGTTTATTGGTTTCGTGGAACAGTTGTACAAACAGCAGCCTGTCACGAAAGGCAGAATAGCTTTCCTGTCATCCTGCTGTTCCTCTCGTGATAAAGCTGAAAAACAGTGATTGGAGTGATTGGGTAATTGGGCCATTCGCTTACAACCCAGACTGAGCAGAAACATTACTGCATGGTGATTTAAAAAACAAAAAACAAAAAAAAAAAACTCAGAAGCAAAAAGAGAAAAATTAAAACAACATCCCTTAAAAAACCAAAAACCCATAGTCAAAGCCCATAGGGTTTTCACCAAGAATTCCTTGTACAGTTAGGGAGACTATTGTGTGTGATTTCCTTCCCAGTTATGTTTGGATTGTTTCTTGTACAGTGTTGTTTTCTGTTATTGTTGTCCATTGAGATCACACATGTAACACTAATGGAATGGTTTCTATATAAAGATCTACAGAAGGCAGAAACCCTGTTGGGAAGAACTTAGCTGGCACTTGAGTGTCTTTAACTGTAGAGCACTGCAATCAGTTGTAGAGCACCAACATCAATTGTGCTCTGCACCAGCTGAAGCTTTACAGTTTGCCATAGGGCAAATAAACTGTCCTGGTGCTAATGTGTTTCTGTTAGGAGCCAGGAGAGCAGTAGTGACCATGAAACCCGTGTGGCTGAAACACAAAATAATGATTGCTCCTGTAATGTGTTCTGTGAGTCTTTGGAAGCCGTCAGAGAAACATGACTGATGCAGTGTATTAATCTCCTTAGCAATAGGAAAAGAGAACAACCAATTGATTGTTATGAAGCTTCCTCTTTGTTGTGTGTGAACTACTGTGACAGTGGAGGGAAGATTAGTAAGAAATTGAGGGCTCTCTTCCCTTTTAAACATTCATGCACAGGAAGAGGTTAGGAAGAATGGAAGGAGACAGCTGTCAGTGTGCGAGTGCAGGAGAAAGAATGAACAGACAACAGGTCAAAACTAATCCAAGAAGCAAAGATGTATGAACAGGGAAGAAACGGTATTAATTCACTAAAGGACATTTTGACTCTTTTAAATCTAAATGCATAAACAAGGCAGTCCCATCATCAACCTAAACATTACCTAAACGCCCACTAAATGTGGAATGTCATGCATGAGCTTGTGCCAATAATCTTTACATCTCCCTTTAGGTAATTTTGATCATATATTAGGAGATACTTATAGTTTTGCCTGTCCTATTCTATCATTCAAAAGACAGAACTGGCTTCAGGAATTTTCATGTATGCACAAGGTGCTGTTGCTTTTCTACAGGAATGTACTGAAGTTAACAGAAAACAGTTAAAAAGGTATAAATATATTTGTGATATTTTTGTGGGGATTTCGTTGGTCTAAGCACCTACAAGGAGAAAAAAATTTTGTCAGGAGCCTGTCTAGCACAAGATGCCCCAGAAAAGAGGCCCTGTATTTTGATTCTTACATTTCAGCCTGCTTCAGTGTAAACTGTCACTTCCATTTTCAAAACAGAAACTTTTTTTCCTGTTCAAGTCATAGAACATGCTCTTGACGAGATTACAGAAATGTTTTATGGAGCAGAGAACCTCCAGGATTACAAGAAGGAATTACTGAGGAACTTTTATGATCTATTGTGGTTTTTTTTTGTTGTTGTTTGTTTTGTTTTTAAATTTTTTTTGCTGGAAGTACATTTCTGTGAGTGATCAGGAATATATGATTGAGAAAATATTTAACTGCAGCTATAAATTATACCATGTTTACACTGAACATTGTGGTTCTAGAGAAAGTTAGGTTTTGTTTGGTTCATTCTTTTTATCACATTGAAATTTTCATGTGCCCAAGTGTGGAATACTTGATGTCTGATCAGCCATAGGGTACTGGGTTCATCCAGATCAATCCCTGATACTTTTCAGTCTGTTAATCCAGGAACGTTACTGGGTTCACTGTGAATGTTCCAGAGCAGAAATAGATTTTTCTTTCACTACATGTGAGGTTAGGTAACAGATGCTTTTTTATTTGACATAGCTTCCCAGCTGGGGAAGGTTCCATGTACATTCTAACTTTTACTGTACTTTGCTGTAGTTAAAACAATTCAGATTATCAAGATTGTATCTGTATTGAAACTGTCTTCAGATTTTTGGATATGCCATATTTAGAATAAATGCATATCCAACTAAAATGAGTTCAAGATGAACAGGCAGTACAGAGAAGTGTAGATTACTTTAAAAGCTTCTAGATATTCAAAGTTATTTTATACTTCTGATGTTTGGCCACTATGAACTTTGCAGTGGTGGCTTAAAGATTTTTAAGGATCCTTTTTGGCTTTGAATCTGAAGAAGTGACAGTTTTGTTAAGAAAAGGGAGGACACCTGTCTTAAAGGCTCTGAAGGTGCAGTAGCTTGCTATTACATACTGCTGACTTGACTGCTCACTCTGCTGGCTTCTCCTCTGCTTCTTGAATTCCTCTTCCCTGCTGAGTTGCATAATGAATGTTCTCTGAACTCCCTCAATTTCAACATACCTTCCCACACAGCCTCTTTCTTTTGCTAAAAATGGATGGAATAATTCTGATTGACTTGTTGAAAAGATCTGCATAGTGTGCTCTGAATCACATCTCAAAATAAGAACAAAAGCTTCAACTTCTCTTTAAAAAACAAACCAACAGACAAAAAAAACAAAAACAAAAAAAAAACTAACCCAAACAGAAAAGAAAAGCACAACAAAGCATGCAACCTCACCACACCCTTAACCCTGTGAAAATTGAAACAACATTGTAGATGGGTGACACAACTATAAATCAACTCAAATTTTTGCAACATCAGTGTGCTAGCTGGCAGTTTGAGAGCACATCTGTAGGATGCGGTTTACATCTGCCAGGTGGCAGCAGCTAGCAGTGGACAGCTATTTGCAAGTCAACCTGGTTCTTGCAGGTGCTAGCAGTCTTATCTTCTAGTATTGTTATTTATCCCAGGAGCTATTGGTGGATTCCTGTGATGAAATAAACTGTACATTCTTTTTGCTTCAATTCCTTACTATGATGAGTTTCTGGTTTTTATTTATTGTGTCTTCAACATCCCTGTCCATAGTTTGATCACTGCATTCATACCACAATTTTCATGCTTAACAGACCTTTTACCTACGCAAATTTTGCTTTCCAGGAAGTTTCCTAGGTGGTAGCATGGAATTCTTTACTAGAAGAGACAAAATCTTCCGTCTTTTTCTCATGAACATAGCAGGTGCACAAGGTAAATTGCATTCATAGCTCTTCACTTTTCAGAACAATTAAGAGGAAACTGAAGCAAAATGTACTCCAGTGCTGAAAATGTCTTTCCTCAATAAACTGTTTTCAGATGATATCCATCAAGCTAATTGAGTCCCTCAGAATCTGACCAGAGTTAATGTTCCTGTGGTTTTGGTTTCTAGGTAGATTTGCGCGGTAAGCCTCTTTGTTGCCTCTCGAGAGCCTGTGTTCACAGTATGATTGCAGAGTTCCTACATCAGTACAAAGTCTTTTAATATTTTTTTTTCCTAAAATGTTCTTTGATGTTTTTTTCTTCCTGTGCTATATCCAAAGAGGGAGCCTAGTTTCCTTCTTCTGTGAGCATGTTAGACCAACGAACACACATGGATTTCTGCATTCCTCTCATCTTTCTTCAGGCTAGAAGTACATACTATAGATAAGCAAACAAAAACGGTAGATGGGCTCCCCACTGTAATTTTGTCAAGGCATTTTAGGAATTCAGATCAGTCTATAATTCCACTGTTTTCCCTTTCTTAGGTATGAAATTCTTATTCTTGTTTTCTTTTTATTTTTGCCTAGCTTTTTTTCATAGCACTTCGGAAGACTTTAGGTAAATCTGCTCTATAGCTTGTAAATTTCCAAGTAACTCCATCCTGCAAAAGATTTTTTTTTTAAGTTAAAGTTTTCATGAAGTCTTTGTTGCATTTGTCAAATGAGGTGGTTGGGGCACGGTGAGAATGAGACTTGTAAATCACCAAGGACTTTGATTTTCTTGTTGTATCATGTGATTTGATTGTTTCAGTAGCTGCAATGTCTTAAACTCCTCTCATGGAGCAGGCGAGCAATTAATTCTACTCTTACTTTCCTACTACTAGAGGTTAAGATATAGTATAGTAGGAATCTTCATGATTGTTTTCTTGGTCATCCTTAAATTCTAGTTTGTTACAAGAATTCCTTTTAAGCACATTAAGTGTTTTGCTTATATTCTCCTCTTATTGACCTGTTTTTCTCATTGAATAGAAGGTTTTCATGGTTCAGAACATTACAAAGAATTAAAAGCATTGTGACTGACTCACCCATTGGCTATATCTTAACGAGTTTGCACAAAATCAGAGTCCAATTATACACTGTTTGTTATCAACTACAAGGAAAAGATGATAAGCAAAGAATGGCCCAGAGGGTAGGAACTAAATATGCTATCATGGTTGGTGGTAAAAACTTTGATGACAATTGAATGTTGTTTTCAGGTTTAAAGGGAAACTTCATAGCTTTTTTTTTTTTTTTTTAAGTATTCAAATAAAATTTTAACTGTTGTCTATGATTCAATCAGACACTTACTGATTAATTGCAGTAATGCCTATGTTCAGGCTACCCAGTGTGCCATCCATCAGCTGTGCTAGCTGCTGGATCATTCTTTAGTGCAAAATGAAGCACTAAGTTGTGGATTCAAAATTTCTGGGCAGTGCATGTGTTGCTCTTCTATAGTGCTTTATGCATGCACTGTTCTTACAAAGACCGGTGGTTCTATCAGTAGGAAATCTAGCCCAGAGTATTTATATTTGTAACAACTCCGCTGTTTGCTTTGAAACTCAGCCATGTGTTTTGTACCACTTGACAGTGTTTGATAATTCCTTTCAGGGATAGGGAAAAGATTCAAAATTACGTTCCTTCTTCTGATTAACAGTTAGCTATGTAATGTGATATTCAGAGAAAGATCTCCAATATAAGCATACATCTAGGAGGCAAGTAACAAAAGAAATACAATCTGTTTCCTTTCGTCTCTAATGCTGAGTAAGAAGTCTTGAGAGTCCATGGCAGCAGCAGTTGACTACCAGCTTGAAGGGATCAGAGCAGTAAGGTGGCCATTAACAGGATGATTAAAAACCTTTCATGGTGTTTGCCAAATGCAGGTGTCAGCTAATTTACATTGCCAAAAAGAAGGAAAACAGTATTGCTGTTACAATTTCATATGCAATGAGAAGCATTCTCTTCATTAGAGAGAAATAAAATTAGTTAAGAGACTTGAGTAATAGAAAAGCAGAAAGGAGAACAGTGGGAGGCAGCTAGTAACCCTTATCAGCCATATGAATTGCTGCCTTGGCGATACTTTGAGCATCCTTGCTGTCTACTTATTTGTGTATAAGGGATCCCAGAAGTGGATTTGTACAACAACCAGGATCAACTAGCGTTCACTGACAAAAGGTGTCCTGAAAAAAATACTGTCATGTTAAAGTAATGATTTTTTTTTTCCTACCTTAATCTGAGTGGTTTTTGCTTCCTACCTCCCTTTACATATTTATAAAAAATAATCTTAGCAACCCTTCTCAGTTTCTTTCCCTCATACTGAACAGGCTCAGGTTCCTCAGCCTTTCCACATATGGGAGATGCCTCAGGCTCTTGTCATCTCTATGGCCCTCCACTGGACTTTTCCTAGGAGAAACCTGTTTTATTTTTGTTTTATTTTTTGAACTGGAGAGCCCAGAACAGGACATAGTAGTCTAAATGTGGGCACACCAGGGCTGCGTAACAGGAGAGGATCACCTCCCTTGACCTGCTGGCCACACTCTTTTTAATGCATCCCAGTATATCATTGGCTTTCTTGGCCACAAGGGCACACTTCGGGCTCATTGACAACCTGTTGTCCACTGGAACACCCAGATCCTTCTCTGCAGAGATCAGAAACAACTGCAAAATCACTGCCAGGCTGAACACATTGAACTCCTGGTTTTTGTTTTCATTGAAGTTAGTATTCTGATGCATATTGTATATAATACCTCTATTAGTCCTGTCTTTCATCTCTAAAAAGCAGTTGCGCTTCTATAATGTGGAGCAAGTCTTTGTTTTGGAGTAAACATGCACAAAACTGTTCATGGAATTCACTTACACTGAATGCCTTACTGTGTGTGTGTAAAGGGTGGACAACAGGTTGCCAGCACAGCTCCATCACCAGAAGGCTCTGGTGGCACAAGATGCTACCAGTCTTGGTGTTCAGTGATAATTGTTGTATCATGAGACCCAGCAGAACACACAGACCGTGCTGAGAGTTTTACGTGTGATGAGGGACAAAAGCAGGGCAAGACTTGTGTGGCCGTGCTGCAGTGCTACCTATGTGCAAACAAATGGTTTGTGTGTAATGAGCTAAGGTGGGTCAGAGCAGCTCTGGGAAATGAACATGTCCTTGTCAGTCCTGAGAATTGAAACGTGCAGGAACAGCATTCTCAAATCTGAAGCAGAAGCAGAATGTAGCTGGATCCTACATGTAACTATTTAAGTGGCGTTAGAAAGGAATGAGTAAATTAAAAAAAGCATTAGTTTTTCATGGAGAAATTTTATGTAATTTCTACAAGCTGTGTTACATACATTGCTATATATTATTTTGTAGTGCATGCTTAGATTTTTCTCATTTGATCTCCGGTAGATTTATCTACCTAGTAATTTGACAATTTACTGTTCAGCTGGTATGCCAGTGTAATAATCTAAAAAATGACTGAAAAGCCAGCCCCACATTACAGAGAGCAGTATTTTTGTTACTGTTTTCTCATAAGAGCTTTGCAGAAGCTCTTAGTAATGAAATGAAAACAGTAAACCATTTACTGTTTTACGTAAGAATATCAACACAAAATATGTTCACTCTGGGAAAAGCAAGGACAAAAAAACAACCAAAAACTCTGAAGTATGATTTTGGTTTCTTGAAGCATGATGGCTTCAGTTCTTCCAAAGTCTTATTTCTGTGCAAGGCATTACTCTGCCCAGAGGCCTCAAGCTGAGATTTGAGCCAAATAAAAATCTTTGTAATTCTTTGGGTAAATCAGTTTAGAATCAATTTTAGATTTCATTGGAAAGGAGAAATACGATTTATTTTTCAGATGCATCTTTTATCCTTTCAAATGAATCCCAAAGAACACTAAATTATTTTCTTTGTTATATAGAGGCTTATTCCTTTCATACACTTACTGTGGGTGGAAGAAACACCTGGTGGTTAATTCATTATTTCTAAAACAAAGAAGATAGTTGCAGTGAGTGGGACAGCTATGACATGCAGTATCAAGTCCTGTCCCTTTATTAGAAATTACTTTAAAGTGCTATCTACAAATTTGGAAGAACTATCCCTCCCAGCACCCCCTTTGTTGTTGCTCTAAGAAAATCCCATTGTCCAAACCAACTTGAGGCACAAACTTTTTAATTAGAGAGACGAAGTGGTAACTGAAATGCTTAATTTAATTTAATTGTATTTATTTATTTATTCTTTAATTTTTACTCCTGTAAAAATATACCAAATAAAATCTATTCACAAAATTCATTTAATTGACTTTGAAGGTGAAAGGACTCAGGCTTGCAGTCTATTTTTGGTATTCTTGGGAGGTAATTCTGTTCAGGTTTATTTGCAGTGATACTAACATCTGGGATTAGGTACTCAGCTCAAATTAATGTAACATTGTTTATATCCTGCGAGGTTTCTACTTTCCTTGTTTTGAATTCTGCATAATTAAGTGCAGAGACATAGTAACATAGCTATTTAAATACAAATAAATACATAAAGCAAAATACCCAATAAAGAATAGACTGACAATGCAAGCACAATTATACGATTGCAATTCCAAGGCTGAACTAGAGGAACTATTTTACTGCAGCTATTGGACTGATATTTTGCTGTAGTTGCATCTGATATCTTCTTCACTTGAATTTTCAATAGTTTACACTGCTTGAAGAGTGCAGTCTTTACCTGTAGGGTTTTTTTTTTTTTTTTTTTTTTTGCTCAAAGTGAAGGTACTGTTTACATGTAAATTCTGATGCTTTGTGCTGTTTGTGGTCTTGTCTTCCATTGCAAATATATTGATGTAATATGTACCTCAGTAACATCCATTGCAGCGCTATTAGCCTCCTGGAATATGGAAGATTTCTTCTTTACATATACACACTTTAATTGTTGGTTACAGATAATGAGACTAAAAGTAAGCATCGTCTCTATGATTATGTCCCCAAATGAGAAATAAGTGTATTCAGGTTCTTACATCCATTCTAGTGGCTGACAAGGGCTATAGCCATTGGAAAGCTGCATAGATTAGGATTTGTTAATTGCTTATTTAGAGCATCTTGTTTTTTCTGGACCAAAATTGATTGTTGCTCAATCTAAAGTCATTAGTATCTGCACCATTTTCTATTTCACATTCTTACACTTCCGAGTACTCTAGGTTTAATTTTTCTTTGGCCTATCTTGTGCAGGTGCATTTTTGCCTCTGGTAGAAGCTGTGTCGGGAGAATGTTAATGTTATGTGTGCCTGCTGTAGCAATGGAAGAATAGTCTGAAGTGTCTGCAAGTATGTGCAGCCAGCAGGGCTGTCTTTGCTTTTACCCTGAAACATACTCCTTGCATGCTAGCCACCACATGCTGGACAACTGAGGGGTCATGGGATGCTGGCACAGTTTAAGATCTCTGCTGAGTTATTCTATAGTGCCCCAGACAGTTCTATTGCTTGTTTTGCATCACTGGTGAGTGACAAGACCACAGAGTACGACTACTCTGTATATAAGATAGGGATTCTATCTTCTCAAAGGAGCTGAGGATTCAGATCATGTCGAGTAATTCTTTCCTTATATGAGCCAAGTGCACAGTGCAATTCTTCGTTAGCGAGGAAAAAGTAAAGAGTAAAATTAAATATGTGTTTTGAGCTGTTAACTCAAAACAGCAGGTTGTGATTTACCCTTACAGCTTCAGGATTCATGTTTGAAGAATCTTTGGAAAGCAGATTTGACCTGTCTTTCTGTCTTTTTATACGGAATTTTCTCTTCTCTACTGAGCTCTGCTTAATGCTCACTATGGAATACAGTGTTACATCTGAAGTAGACTTTTTTTTTTTTTTTTTTTTAAATTTCCAGTTCCTTGTCAGTTACTGTTTATCTTTGATCTGTGTCATCACAGTTGTTGCTAGAGTAGCAGATTATGATTTCTGCCATTAACAAAGGTACTATTGTTCCAGTTGCGAGAGCATGAGGACTTGCACTGTGCATTGATTATCTTCAACTTCAATGACAGGAATTCTGAGGTAATTATGCAGTCCAGCACTACAGAGATTTTCAGCTGTAGTTCAGATGGTAGCTTTAGTTCTTACCTTGATTTTTACCTACAAATGGTGCCTAAAATAAAAGATTCAGTTGCTGAAAGATTTCTGGAGAAGTTCTGTGTTCTTATATACACATAATAATTAACAATCAAACTGCCCTTTTTTCTTTTAATAGTAAGTCTCACAACCACCTGCTATCAGACTTCTTTGTCATGTACTGAGCAGTAGATTTAAAGTTAGAGGCAGGAGGTGAGAGTTTAGAAGACAAACTAAAAAGCAAACAACAAAGAATCTCCTGTGGTGCCTCAACAGTTGTAGCTGACAGTTAGCGTTAATAAGTTGGCTTAAGGTGAGAGGTGGGGCAGAGTTGCTCTGCCTGTTTGCTTCTCAACAACCTTTTTGGTCCAGTAGATACCATTTGAATTTAATCTTGCCTTTGGGACAAGTCATGATAACACACGCTTGAGAGTGATGCTGATATCTAAGAAACTGTTGAAGGCCTGAGGAGAAGCTGAACAATGGTAGGATTTTTTTGTTACAGTGTTGTTTTTTTGAACCTGAAAGTGAGCAGATCTGAAAATTTAATGGTGTTTGATCTTCTGCACTAACAGAAAACATAATTCTCTTTGGCATTCCCTTTTATCATATAGCATTCTTACTAAATGGAAAGGTCTGTGGCAGAACTACAAGGTTGGTGCAAATAAAGCTTTTATATCTCTGGGGTTTTGATGATCAAGTGATTTCTGTATCAAATATTGTGTGTTTGTCAACAGAGATCATTGCTTTATATCTGCAAGCATCAGATGTGTTTGTAAGGGATGTGACTACCAGTGGCACCGGGTGAAATTTCTGAGTACCACATTGTAAGACCAGGCATCATGTGAGCGATAGAGCAACTGGGAACCCTGCAGACTGAGTGCCAGTGGTTGCTTTTAACCAGAGAACTGCAGTGTGCTTGCAGCAGTGAGAGATTTATTCCCCTAGATCCTCAGAAAGTATTACGATAACTTCTACTTCGTCTTTTCGAACTAAAAATGGAGTGCAAAGCATCCTTCTGATTGCTATAGGAATAGGCAATTTCTGAATTGGAAATCCACGCTATTGGTCTAGCATACTCAGTGTGAAGGACAGAAAATACAAATTTGAATTACTGTGTTTCCTTCACAGGGATTAGCCATTTGTAAGAGAAATTTCATGATCTACAGCAGATACGAGAGCACATATCTGTTGAATTGTGGCAATGTTTAAGTGCAAACAAAATCTGTGATAGAAAAGAATAGTATACTTCCAAGTGTTCATGCTTTGCAGATGGGCTAAAACAATAAACAGAATGCTAAAGTAAGAATAATAACCCCTGAAAGCATACTGAGTTTGTAACTACCAGCTGAACTGTGCTGACTGTATCTACCAGCCCAATTTTGTTCTTAATGTATTCCCTGTTGCTTTACTTGTTTTGTTCCATTGAAACATCTATGTCATGGAGAAAAGTTGAAAAATGTAATGTGAACTGTATGGTTCCAGCTGCTTGCTTATTTTCTAAAATGATTTTTTTTTTTTTTTTGTTAAAGTTGAAGTTGAATGCTTTTGTCTCTGCCTATCACTGGTTGATATTTTTATTCTAAGTGCAAAATAAACTCTTGTTTGTTTATTGTCATTCCAGAACCAAGTGCTCTTAATCAGATTCAGAGCTCTCTGTATGATGCAACTTTGATCTCTTCAAAGAAGTGTATTATTTGATGTGAATACGAATAGTAGAATTTCATATTTTGTCAAGTTGAACTGTTACTGGGCTCAGGGTTATGAATCTCCTATTGATACGTGGAAGATGAAAGAAAGCCCGTTTAGGGAACACGTGGCTTTGCAAGCACATTAGGCAGTTTAAAGTTATGAAAGGTAAATGAAGACTTGCAATCCTTTTTTTCTTTTTCTTTTTTTTTTTTTTTAAATCTCCTTTTTATGCAGTATTCTCCTTTCTCAACTAACTAAACTTGGTGAGCCCTGTTTAGGAATAATGGTACCAGCTGCTGAAGTCCTTATGCCATGGAAATGTTTAATCATTGTATTTGTATCTTCAGCAGTCTTCCTTGGTTATCAGTTAATTCTGTCAAGGCCAACAGCCCATATCATTAATTGTCCCAGAGCATAGAGTCAAAAAATTCTGCAGAAGGACTAATAATGATCTGTCTGTTATTCACTTAATGATAGTCACTCATTATTTGAATCCATGGATGCTCTGGGAATCTGCAGACTTTGGAACTCCTTGCTGTAGGATGTCATAGATGCTGCAGGATGTGTGAGTTCACTGAGAGACTGGGCAGGTTAATGAAATGAAGGCAGTTAAGTGGACCATTTCTGGCTTGGAATCTGTGAGTACAGAGGCTGAGAAGGATAAGTACTGTATTCCTTGCTTTGTCCTAAGATGTAAGCATCAACTTTTTGTTACTGTGGAAGAAAAAAGTGACTACAGCACTGCAGACTACAGTGCTCAAATGAACTTGGATTTGGTGAAATAACAGAGAGCTCTGTTATTATTTTCATAGTGCCAGGAGAAAAAAGATGTTTCCTTTACATACCATAATGGTCTGCTTCTAACCTATTTTTATATTTATTTATAAAACAGAAATCTTGGAGTAAGCAAAACTTACCTTTTGTCTCCACCAGCTATCTCAGCAATTGCAGGAAAACATATTTTGTAGTAATACATAAACATTACTTTAAAAACTACATTAGCTTTACAAGAGAAAATAACATTTGTAATTGTTATCTCTTACAAAGCACATGGGGAAACAGAAAATGCATCTTGCGGGATTATTTTCTTACATAATGTATAAATGTGATTTTTTTTTATGATCTTTTAAACACAGAATGTTTCTGAACTGTCAGAGGTGCTGCTTAGTGATAGCTTTTGTTGGCAAACAAATGCTTTGTGATTATATTCAAGCCCAAGCAGTAACTAATAGTTTACAACATGTATGTGTGTACAAATAATCCTTACCATTACTTTTAGCTAACGATATAATGTACAGATAAAGTGACTTCAAGAAAACTTTTAATGTGAACATCTGCTTTTCTAAATATTCTGAGTTTAGTGACAGTAGCTCTGTTACTGAGATTGCTGACAAGAAGAACAGGGCCCCATAAATAGATTTGGCTTTATGTGGAAGAATGGAATTTATTGGATTTCTTCCTTTTTAATTGTGATTTCTTAAAATGCTTCTAGGGTGTTTTAATTAACAATAACAACATTACTTCCATGAATTTCTTCTGAAACCTTCCACATTTCAACCCTAAAGAAAATCCTGCTCTGTATATGATTTTATATATCGTAGTTTTTACATCTGGAACTTGAGGCAGAACTCTGAAGTCTACTGAGACTTTAAAAAAATAACAACAAAACAAAGAAACAAGCAAAATGAACCATTTTATGTAAGTTAGGTCTTGTAATTTCTTCCCTCTCATTCTTCCCATTAAATTATTTGCCTTGTATAAAAGTATTGATGCAACTTATTAATAAGTAATTCAAAAATGTAAGTGTATTTTAAGCAAAAAATATAAAAAAAGCTCTTTTTTTCCACATTTTTGTTGTTTAACAATATTTTTCCTTGACATACTTTTTTTCCGTAGGAATTTATAAAAGATGAGAAGTGAAAAATGAGCAGTTTAACATAGCATGCAGGGTTTGTTATTCCGTGAATTTATGGGAGACCTTGGTGTTTCCTGGGTATTTTATGTGTACTTTCCCAAATTAGCTGAATCTTAAAACTTGTAATGCATCCCATTTCCCAGTTTGGTGATGATTTCAATTAGTATTTCAAAATTTCTCTTCTGCTTGTTTGCTTAAAAGCACTGTATCTGTGTGCTCAAAGTGCAATGTGTTTCCATGTAGGATATTTTAGCCTGAAATTTCATTTAGCAATTAGCATTTTCTAATGTTATTTTCTAACTGCAGGAGCCAGGCAGTCAGCCTGTCTGACTTGCAGCGACAATTTTCAAGACTAATGAAGCCAATTATAATGTCAGTGTAAAACAAATTTAAAGTAAAAGTCTCTGGATCCTATATGAAAGCTAGTAAGCATTGATTACATTTTACCCTTTCTTTCTATTTTAGTTATCCATATGCATTCCTGTCTCTGAACTCCAATTTCTGTTCTGGTTGTTTTTTTTTTTTTTTCTTTTTCTTTTATTTTTTCTGCTATCTTACTGTGGAAACAGAACAAAGTTTGTTTAGGCCTTCCATTAATGAGGAAAGTCACCCCAAAAGTATCTTCTGTCTAAATGAACAGAATGTGTAAGGTGCAGAGACGTGTTGTGCAAAGGAATATTACAATTTAAAAAGAAAAAAATATTAGTATGATCCAGCAGTAGGTGCAGGAACTGGCTTGCTGATCAAAATTAATTGTGGGACAGAATAAGTAGACAGATTTTGGAATATGAAATAAATGTTGCTGTGCAGTATAAAACACTGACGTATTAAAACAGAGTGTTTCAGAATGAACAAATAACTCTGATTTACACCAACTCAGTGAAAAAGGAGAACAAATCCATGGAGTACTCAAGGTGAGAGTTTTCAAGCAAGAATAGACTGTGATGTTACAAATCAGAGTGCAAATGCTATGTGTTATCATGAATGCTCCATAAGTTTTATTCATTCATCAGGAACCCTTTGCTCCCTTTTATATATTGAGGTGGAAGATGCAGTGGAAAATTAATGGATAGAAAAGTCAGTAAATAAGCTCGTAACAGTTCTGTTTGATTTTATTCTGTTAGGTCAGTATGGGATTTTAAGACAAAAACAATAGATTGTAGAAGCAGCTGTAAAACAAATATTTTTCAGAATCTTCTACTTTTCATTTTTCCAAAGTGTTTTTTGTCATCAACTTTCAAGTGCATTATCTAATACAGGTTCATTTAGTCAAAATAAATGTTTCAAAAAACTCTGTAAGGTTTTGTTATGAGTTATCTGCAACAGGCATCTCAGCCCTATCTGGAATGAAAAGGGCAGAAGTAAGAAAACACCAGAAGAGCAGGGCTTCACTATATTTAAGTGTAACTTGAGAAGACAAATGGGTTAAGTCCTAAGCTACTTTGGTCACAAATCCAAAACATGGCACCATACCGATTTCTCTGAAGAAGATTAACTTTGTCCCATCTAAATCCAGTACAGACTGATACTAGCTGTGCAGTGCAAGTGATTTTGTGGTGATAACTCTCAGATTTCTACAATTTGTTTCAACAGAGTTTTAGAGTTTAAAAATAATAAAGCAAATGGGAGTGGGAACTGGCTTGCTTAAGAAAATGAATCATGAGGCAGAATAAGTAGTTTTACTTTTTTCCACAGAAAATGAAATAAATTTTGCTATACAATACGAAATTCTAAGAGACATTGCAACAGCAAGCATTTTAGAACTAACAAATAGCTCTGATTCATACCCGTTTTGTTTAAACGAATGTGGAAAGGTTGACAGTTATCATGATGGAATCACTTGCCATGGTGTATATTTGACACACTGTAATGTTCTCTGTGTATGGAAGAGGAAAAGATGAAGTGCAGTAATTTTTCCTTTACAGTAACTGCATAAAGTTATGACTTGTGGTTACTGACAATATTATATGCACAGAAGTTGAATGCTCCAAATCTTCAACTTCATTGGGTTTCTGTGTTGAATGTTAATACTTTTTTTGTCATAATATTCCTGCCTTCTAGAATTTCTCAAATTTTCCAAGGCTTGCTAGAAATTAATATTGATGAATTTTGAAATACTTATCTGGGAGTAGAATTACTGAAAAATCAGTGCTATTGTGCAAAAGGCATGTGGGCTGTCAATGACAGTCTTCAATTAAGTTTTATTTTTCCATTGTTAGTGACAAAAGCGGATAAGACTGTTTAAGAATTATCAAATTCTTTGTTATGATTCTTAAAACTGATTGTCAGCCTAATGGTTTGGGAAAATTCTGACTCTAAATAAATATTTAGTATTGGTTGTAGTGACTGAAATGTTATTATAGCAAACTATTCAGATCTTTCCTCAGGTCTCTGTGTGCTGCTGCTTTGTAGGAAAGAGTGGCCAGGAGCAGTTTTAGTGGAAACTCATCTTTCCTTCTTAACCACTTGACTTGATCTAGCACCTGTTGGGCTGTTGCTGTATTACATCCATACCCACAAGTATATGTAAATGGACAGGATTTTGCCTTAGGGAGAGGGGTCTTTCAATAATGCAGATTATATCTGCATGTGCTTTCTCTAATTCTTTGGAGTAGTACTTTTGAGATGCATAGTTCTAGGATGGAGGATTTCAGTGTCTCTAACCTGGAGAGTAGTACTTTTCAAATACTGGTTGTTGATTCTTCAGCTAAAGTTGCTATCCCATTTAGAGAAGTTGGAGCTCCGGTCTGTTTATTCACAAACAGTTTCTTGTATAAATAAAACAAATCTTTAGACTTCATACTCATGATAACAGAAAGCTTGGTACTAAAAGAGAGAGTACATTTTAATGCTGAAGTGCAAATAGTGTGTAAAAGACAGTAAGAAGGGAGTTGACAGCACTGAGTTGGGGATGTTTTAAAAAGGTAAATACTTATTTCTCAAATAACACTGAAATGACTGAAAAGAGAATGGGGCCACCTAGCAGGATAACTCCTTTCCACCCATGTTGAAAATGTAAAAGTTAAATAATCCAATTTCCAGTACTTGTTTTTGAGCTTTTTTTTTTGTCTTTGCAGCCTCAATGTATTATTAGGCTGTCATGTTTTTCACCTCGAGTGAATTTCTCTGTAGAGAAAGTACTTTGTCACTATGAAATTTCTGAAGCTGCTTCGTAAAAGTGTATTTCTTACAGAGGAGAAATTTTAGATAATTCACCTGGTCTGACTGGAGAGAAAAAAAAACAACATTTCTGAGACTGCTGGTAAGTATCTGTTGTGCTGCTGGATTGACTGCTGAACGACTGAAAGTAATGTGTTTTAAAAACCAAAAATTCTTAACACAAAACCATTGTTTATTATTTATTTATTTATTAAATTGCAATATAAATCTTTGTTATTATTTGTGTGATTCTTCAAATCTCACTGTCCATTTCAGATTTAGAGTCAGATTTTATAAAGCAATAAAGTGAGAAAATTCATAACAATGGGAAGTGTCCATTTGTTACATCTGATTTTGGGGAAGGTATTTTTAAAAGGTAGCTAATTGGAGGATATAAACTTTTATAATTAGTTCTCTCTTCCTTTGACTGCTAGTCTTTTGCACTGGAATTATCTGTGTTTTTTCTAAACATGATATTTCCAATGTTCTGTTTTCAGATTAGTTCTATAAGATGAGAATGCTTGTTTAACTTGTGCATGGGAGTGAAAGAAGAGCTTCTAGTATCTTGAAACTGTGAACTGTTTTCTATACAGAGGAATAGAGATCTCTGGCGTTTGAGATTCCCTCAGATCTCATTAAAATAGTTTTTTTTTTTTTGTAGAAGAAACTCAGAAAAATAAGGGTGAAGCCTAGGCTGGAACTTAAATTTGGTTGGCTAGATGAAGGTCCACATGAGAAGGGATTTACAACTAGGAAAACATTGGAGGAGCTTAAAATGAAGCTTGTGGTCAGCCATAATCAAATCTAGAGAATAAGTTGCTTTACTGTGGGCATTATGGTCAGTACCATTGGTTGAACAGTCTGTGTTCTTTGGGTATGTATTTACATAAAACATACATTTGAGAAGGTTTAGTTTTATATCTGTTCTAATAAAGAAAAGTATAAACAAGCAAATTCATGCTAATGTCACTGTGAGTAGCATTAGAAATATGTGATGAGAGCAATGGGAACTCCAGTGACCCAGGTGCAAATCCAGAGTCTTGATGTGTTGTGCAGACTACACTGAAATCTTCACTGCTGTTTCCTCTATGCATGTGTTGCCTGTACTTAAATTGTGGCTCTAGGCTAGGACTGAAATAAAAAGCAAACTCTATCATGTGAGAAGATAATCTTAATTAAAAACAGTTCTAGAATAAGAGTTAACAGAAATGTAAGAGGCAAAGAGATCTAAATAGTTCTAAAATGAAGCTTGATCAGCACTCTGACTTGCATGGGCAGGCTTACAGAATACAAGCTGAAGTCCCCAGTTGTGCTTTGCGTGCTGAGATCCAAAGCATGGAGGGCTCAGGTAGTGCAGCTGTACACCCTGAGAAATCACCACCCGCAATTCTGTGGTGAGGGAGTGGCTTGCAAAGAGGTTAGACTAATATATTTTTATTTATGGTACAAGATGTTAACAGAGGGATTCTGTGAATATTAGTGGGTCTTTTTATTGTTCTGTGAGAAATGAAATCGTTATAAAGGTATTAAGGGCATCCAAAAACTCTCCTAATGGTAATATGAGCTAATTAATTGTACCCTTCATTAGTGGACAGACAGGCTGTATGCAGTTCAGCACCAAATGACTGTAGCCAAAGCTGTGGTGCTTTTGTTTCTCCTCTGTAAATGCATTCTTGTCTGTTTCCTTACTCCATAACAACTGGTATGGAAACGCACATGCCTGAATGCTCCAGATCTTTTCCATGAGTTGTATCAATGTGCTTAAACAGATCCGATTGTTCTGCCATATGTGGGAGGTCTAAAATAATTCTCCCTCTGGAGCTCATAATCAAATAATTTAAAAGAAATGAATAAAATGTTCTTCCTATTTCTGCTTTACAACAAATTCATTTAAAATATCCATTCTTGCTGTGCAGATGAAAACAATGCGCTCATAATTTAGGTAAAAATAAATAAATAAATAAGTACATTGGATTTCACTATGAGTCTCCAGAGTAACTTAACTTGCCATTTGCAGTAAAGCTGCATTTTTAATAGGTTTTGTTTTGGTTGGAAACCTGCAATGCTCTCCAGTGCATCTGAGGCTGCATTCTAGAACAAGACAAAATACAGTTATAATGATAATTAATTTAAAGTGGTTTTTGCATCCTTTGTATTTGGAATGTTGAAGTGCCATTAGAATCTGTAGAAGTATTCTTTGTCATATTGACAGTATCTCACTTGACAGAACAATCTGATCAAAACTGTCATTGTAACTGCCAAGCTCTTGTACCTTACTAATTTAAAATATGTTTTGGGGAGCAGGGATGTCAATTACTTTTGAGAATGGCACCAAATATACACTGGAATTCACAGCCATACTAAATACATGGTTTATAAGCAGTGTTCTGAACATAAATACAGGCACCAAAATTAAAGGGAGAGAAGAGAAAGATCATTAAGGTTATTCATTAAGTCATCTAGAGCTTCTTTAAATTCTTCAATATTATATCCATTACAATTAAGTTGAACTTCAAAGAAGTTTTAAATAATTTGGCTGTGGGTCATTAAGCTAACAATGTCACTGTGTTCTTGCTGTCTCATTTACCTTAATTAGAGTGCACTTCTACAAATGATGGTAACACTGTGTAACAAGCTGGATTTGATAGCCACTTCCAAATGCTGACTTTAAGCTGTTTTTATTTTACTGGTTGTATCCTTACTGAATAATAGTCTGTATCAGGTTATTCTTATAACTAAGTCATAATTGGTTTGAGAATTCATTAATGAGAGAGATATACTACAGAAGTGTTTATATATGAAAAAAAATGTGTGTGTTGGATTACCTAAATGTGTAGGTGAAGAGTGTGTAGACGAACCTGGCATTGTAGTGAATGTCTGATCTTTTTCCCTCCAGAGAAATTCCACATTCTTGTACATGGAAAAGTTTGTCAGAAAAAAACCTATCATGAGTAGCAACTATTTGAAAAATGAAATTACTTTGCTCTCACCCTTGTGATTAGGGTGGATGTAAGAACATTACTAATGTTCAGGCAAAGTGAAGATTTTTTTCTTCAGTCTCTTGCAGAAGGCTGGGATGATGCAAAATGTATTCTGATGTTTCAAAGTTTTTGTGGGTTCCTATATTTATTAAATATAGAGCTGTGGCTGGTACAACTTGCAGAGAAATATTACATCTTTTCTTAAAAGCGTCCTTTTCTTTCTCTGGGGACTCTTAGCAGACAGATGTTATTCTGATCGGAGATAGTTCTTCCTGAAAGCTTATCTAAATGAAATAATTCAATGCACTGATGCTAGTTATGTATGAAAGAAACAAGAATTACCGGCTCTTTGATTTCTTATGTTTTGAATGCGTAGGCTGGTGCCCAGTGATGCAGTCACTTTGATCTGTCTACAAACATATGGTTTACATCAGTCATCTCCATTGTTACAGTTTCTGTTGGGAAGACATATTCAAAGATCTTGAGTTTTAACTTTCCCTAATGGTGAGAAGTCTGGAGGTTGGAAGGAAGAATTGGGTTCACTGCATTTTAGTTTAGTTTTAGGACTGTGACATACATACATTTGCAGTTCCTGAAATAAAAATGTTAAGGAGAGAAATCCATATAATTAAAATGCCATCTTGAACAGACTATCCTGATACAGAACATGTTGTTCCAAATGTTGCTCATAGAGCATAAAGGGGGATAAACATCCCTCCCTCCATTGGCTGAAAAAATAGCACAGGACTGAGGTTAGTGATGACTGCAAAGAATTTAACAGTGCTTGAAATAAAAGCCTGAAGAAAAGTAACATTCTTGAATCACCAGGTAGTGCAGTATCTATATGTTAATGCGTGTGTGATGTCTGGAAGCATCTAATAGCTGCTAAAGGTGGGATGCTGCCTCACATCCCCCTGCAGCATCTCAGAAGAACACTGCTTCAGAGAGAAGAGAGGAAGGAATGAACAAAGTGGATGAAACCTTTACAACACTTGCAGAATTGTCATGCTACAAGGGAAGTCTAAAATATATAGGATGAGACTACATTGATATGAAGTATTAAAAACATGCTGCAAGCATACTTTAACTTGTTAGATCCCAGTAACAACTGGGGATGCATCCTGACTGAACAGAAATGACATTTTTCAACTGTGTATTTTCCAACTCGTCTGATTATCTCTGCAGGCTTTGGAGCATAAGTGCTAGTATCAATCAACCTTTACAAGTGTTGCTCAGTGTTACTTACAAAAATTCTCGATATCAGTTCATCGTGTGTAAGTCTTGGTTACGTTAAAACCATTAAAAAAGGTTGCAAACCTGAAGAAAGTGGAAAAAACTAAAAGCTGTTTCTCTCCCTTGATGAAGTGGCAGATGGCAATTATGTTGCAATGCTGCTTTGTACATTCCAAGCAAATAAACACATCTCAACATAGGGGATATAATTTATGCTCTTACCTATGACAAAGCCAGACAAATAGTATCTCTGTTTTGGACATCTATTTCCTCACATTCTCTAGTACTATCCATCAGCTGGGTGTACTGCGAGAGGTCATCAGTTCTGGTGGGATGAGATGGGAAATGAGGTGTGAATGCTGATCCATTGCTCCCTCCCATTTCTGCTGAAATAATCACACATACCATCAATAAATCTGTTTAATAGCCATACTGCTGTGCTGAAGAGGTAAAAAACAGGCAGGCAGAATGTGTCTTCCTTATTCTATTGGTGCTGCTCTCATGAATGTCAAAGCTCCCTTGTATTCTGCACTGTAGCTCACCTGGTCTAAGTATCTGGAGAAAAACATGTTTGCTAGAAACAAATAATGAAACTAAAGTCAAACCAATCTTTTGGAATTTTATGTAGGAAGCCATATAAATATGTGCTTACAGATACAAAAAATGAATTGGGTTTAGGTTTAATGATTTGAGTTTAATGTTGATGGTTCTCTAATGGTCAAATTATGAGAAGATTGTCTTTAAAACTAAGGTCATTTGAACTCTAATGAATGAGTATTTATTTGTGCATGTAATATATTAACAAATTTCAGATCTTACATACAGGTACAGATTATCATCTCGGTTGTACGTCCACTGGCATACATTATAGAAGATAAAATTACACACTGCAATTTTTAGATGAAGAAATAAAATTAGCTGTCTACAAACTGCCTTCTGGAGTGAATCAGATTACAAGCTCTGTCTGGCTGGAAACCCAAGAGAGAGAGTAAGACTGAAATCAGGCATGTTAGTGGTAAATAGGAGTTCTGAACCAGAGGGAATCTTAAATTCTATACTTTGCCTGTAGTATAGAAAGAATACTTACTCAAAATGACCCATATATATATATAACAATATATATATATAACTATATATAACTATATATATATATTATATATATGTATTGTTTTTAATCAGATTAATAATTACAGAAGCAAAATATGGATACCTCTCTTATTATACAAGATCTGCTCTGCAAGTGATGCCTATTTTATCATTCTGGTCCATGGCATCATGGTTGTTGGTAGTACAAAAGTTGAATCTTCCTCCAGTATTCTGTAACATGTTGTGCTGTGACAGATGGCAGCAGAGGGGTAGTCTGACAGAATGGTGTCTAACATGGAAGTATGAAGCAAAGGAGTGGAATTGAATTCCTCCATGCAGAAAAAAAATGGCATCCAGGGACATTCATCGATTGTTGCTGAACATTCATGGAGACCAAACAGTGGATGTGAGCACAGTGAGGTAACGGGTGGTGCATTTCAGCAGTAACAATGGCAGTGTTGTTTCACCTCCACTGATACAGGCTTTTACATGCACAGCATGCAGGGTCTTGTTTATTGCTGGTGAAAATGCATACTTCTTGGTGGTGACTATGATGAAAAACAGTGTTTCGTAGCTGGGAATTTTCTTTGGCAAATAGTGTTATTGAGCTTTTTGTTTCTGCTGTAGTTTCCATGGAAATAAATAGGAGGCATTACTTTCGAAGCAACCTTCCAGTGTTTCCTATTTCTTTTTCTTCTCACTACCCCAGATTGAATGTGGCTTCATCTGGACAAAATTCAGCACCATGAAGTTTGCTTTCAATAAAGTGGGAAAAGGGAAGCCACATGCAGTATTTTTAGGAAAGGTGCAGATTTACATGAAATATCATTCTGATTATACGTTTATACTTTATTAAAGGAGAGGACAGCTCATGCATACTATGTACTTGTTGAGCTAATTGAGAGCAGCTGTTCACCAGTGAATAAAGATGCTTATTCTTTTCATATTAGATTATGATTTTTAAAACTGAAGTCATGCTGTTTGTGGAATAAGTGTTTTCCTATTTGCTATCCATCACATCCACTTTGCTAGTATTCAGACTATTGCTGAACTGCTTAGCAGATCTCTCAATAACATTCTTTGGTTTGGCTATCCTCTGGTGTATGCTTAAGCAAATCAGCTGTAAGTTGGAACTGTAATATGCAGTCCTAATGAAACCAAAATCCAAATTAACTCCTTAGAAAAATCTCTATTGTTAGGAAGTCAGATATTGCTGCTATTTCTGTATCAAAGATGTATTCTTTCCTGCAGCATTATTCTGAAGCATTTCTTATCGATGAAAACGATCATTTGGTATTGTCCTACTCTAATTGTACTTAATTTACTATATTTAACAATATATTTCAGTAGACATGCTCTTATCTAGGGATTAACTAAAAGTACATAAAACATAAGAAACAGTGTTGATTTTGGTCTGTAATTTGAAGGATGTATTACAAAAACAGGAAGGTGTCCAAGTTATGTGTAAATTAAAACAAATGCAGACAGGGATGGAATTCAGAACTAGAATTCCAGTTCAAGAAATTCTGGTTCATGTTTTTAAATTGCCTTGGTGTGGCAGATGGCCCAAACACAGCCTGCTGAAGAACAGAAGTTTCTCTGATTTTTTTTTTAATATATATTTTTTTTATTTTTTGCAAAGTCAGTGTTTTTCATATATCTCCTTATGTAATATATCTCTTTATATCTCAGTTTGCATAGCTTATAACACTTTCCCCCTCCTTGCTTATCATGGCAAATGATATGTAAAAGGGATATAAGCTCAGGATGCTGGAGACAGCTTTTGGACCCCCCTCAGCTAGCCTGAGACCTCCTCAGCATGCATAATCTCCCCCTTCCACTTCAGACACCAACACATGATGGATGCATTGACAAGACGGGTCGTATCATCTTTCCTACCTTAATTTACCTTTCCTGGAATTTGTATAACCTTCCCCAACCTAACTGACCCTTACTTATCCTAACTTACCTCCCCCCCTCCCCCTCTCCCCCTCTCCCCCTCTCCTGGAATACTGACTAGTCATAATCTAATCCATTCTTTGCTCAGAATACTTGTGATTATAGATCACATGTGCAACACCTTGTTCAGAATCAGTTAATATATTGCTTTGGTACACCTGATCTATGTCAGTGAAGTACACCATAGTTACTGTCTTCTTGCTCAGTGGAACAAAACAGGAAATGAGGTAGGACACTTGGATATTACGATCATAACAACAACAACCAAGTAGAGTGGTGAGTTTCGTATCTGGTGTTCGTTGCCTTTTTTTTTCTAGTATTGTTACATCTGTTACTTGATAACAATCACTTGATAATTTAACAGTACAGCATAACTAAAAATAATAAAATACACAGACATCCAACTTATGTCAGTGACACAAGAATTAAACTTCCAAATGCAAGTGGTTTTCATTGCAGTTGATGTACTACAGGAAATGTTTAGTATGATGAGCATGATAATGTAGTGCTTTATTTAAAAAACAAACACAACTTAAAAAAACCAAAAAACTACTGCAAACCTGGGAATTTATTCTTGCTTCTGATAAGTGTGAAGAGTCAATTGGGAGGTTCTAGAAGCATTTGTTAAAATAAAATAAAGGAAAATTGAGGATGTCATTTGTGCTGACATGAATCTTCAACCAACATTAAACACTATGCAGTGACCTTAAACTTTAAAACTCCTTTAATTTCTCCATAGGGTACATTTTCCTGATTCCTATATGCTTATAATTGCAATCTAATTCATCCTTTACTACAGGCCTTGCAAACTTTTCATCACACTCTGGAAATGAATGGTATCGGCTTTAAATGAGACTTGTGGTCTGCTGGACTGCTGACTTAACAGCTGATGCCAGGGAATTGGAGGAGTTTGAAAGCAGTGCCTATAGTTGCTCTTGCATAATGAACATGCTACTGCTTCATCATGGAATGTTCTCAGAGAGTTGGTTTCTTTTGCAGGAAGACAGTGAGAACTATTGCTCCTTCGTTAAGGTAAGTCCTGCCTTCATAATCACTCCTGTGTAAGATGGGAAGAAGCATTTCCACAGCACTTTTTGTTGACAAAATTTTACTTCTTGTGACTGAGAGGTGATGCTGATATCCATATTCAACTTTTCAATTTCCTTTACACAGCCAGTTTAACAACTGTAATTTGAGTGATGAGAATCCTCAAATTCCAAGGAATGCTAGTTGTTTAAGCAGAGACAACCTGTAGTATGACTGTGTAGTTAATAGGGGCATTTAAATAAACAAAAATAAAACAAATCCCATCAACTTGTACTACGAAGACTGTTCCTCTTGACAGTTTTGTTATTATATAGTCACTTGGACAAGATGTTTGTTCTCTAATCCAGTGTTAAGATGCTTTTTCATTGCTTTGCACAAATAGTATGAAGCTTTGCCCGAGACAGTGATGTTAATGATTTATTCTGGGAATAAAGGCTGGAGGTCAAAACATTTTTTGACTTTGATTAAGTAGCTTCTAAACTAAGGAACACTGCTCAATCAAAAAACTGGTTCTGGATGCAAAGAATAAAATTCTAGCTAGCATGTCTGCTTCTATACATGAAAAAGACTGAGGGAAGGTTACCTGATTAAAGTGCTTCTTCTTGCAGAGGTCTGAGTTAGTCATGCAAATTTACTTTCATCAAGTCCAGTGACAAACCAATAATTTATAATAAACATATTTGGAAATGGAATATGTTTCATTGAAAGGGCTGTGGGAACACAGGTCATCAATCACTTCTCCCACAGTTCTAATTTTAAGTTGTCTGCCTAACAAGAAACATTATAGTCCAGTTGCATATTAAACAGGGCTCAGAGAGGGGAAGAGGAGTGTGCATTCATAAAGCCCACTGAGGCTGTTTAGCTCTATTTTCATTGTTTGGTCATTATGAGTGACTTATGGAAGTCAGTACAAACCTGTACTATTCCATACCTCACAAATTAAAAATAATATTTCCCAGACTACAATTCAATGTTTGTTTATCCTTCACTTCCAATTTTAGAATGATTTTGGTGGAGGTCTGGTTCTTGCATTACGTCACAGCAGAGCTGCTTTGACTTTCAAATAATCACTGTGCAGGAGATGGATCACAGTTGGACTGTCTGCCTTACGAATTGCATTGTTGTGAAACTAATTCCATATAGCATTTGGTCCCAGCATGGGAAGCAAAAGTGACACAAATAATCTATGCAGGACCTTTTTTTTTCAAAAACGTTTTAAGAAGAGCTTCAGCATTATGCTACTATTAACATTCAAGTCAAGGTTACAAGAGTCTTTGTGTATTCTCTTTGTAACGCATGGTGTTACTCTTTGTGATGCTTTTTACAAGTGTGTAGATTGGTTCATGATTTTTGATAGTGGTCTAATTCTTAATTTCAGGTGAGATTGTGCTTTTTGTCTTGAGGAAGGAGAATTTTCATCAAATGCCTCTCTATCTTCATAGTAGCTGCCTTCCTTTCTTCATGGTGAAGAGATTCTTCCACGCACTGATTCTGAGAGGACTAAATTAGCCTCTGAATAATATTATGAAGTCTTCTCCTTACCTTCCTCCTTGCATATTTTTCTTCCAAGTACCATTACAATCTTTTGAAGTGAGCCTTTCACGTTTCTTTTTTTAATTTCCCATCCTGGGGAGCCTTGTGCTGTCACACTATAGCACCACAGAAGGGAAGACAGCTGGAGAGAAGACTGCTTTACAAAGGCAGTGTGCTTTTTTTTTTTCTTCCTCTGATTGGGTTTTATGCAATAGTCCTTTTCATGTTCCTTGCCTCATTTTAATGATGAGATTTAAATGGATGCAAGATTTGCGATAACAAAGATGAACGTTAATCTTGCTTCTTCTGTCTTCAAGTAGCTCTTTACAAGATCTGGAGAGTTACCTTGTTAATTATCTCATGGCTATCTAGTCTGTGCTGCTGTTGGTACTCTTTCACTTCTACTCAATGACATGGTGGTTCTAAACCAGCTTTGACTATAGGACATGAAATTTGCTTGTGGCATTTTTGATTCAAGGCCCATAAACCTCACTCTACCAACACTAATGAAACTGATAAAAACCTGAAAACTATGTTGCATACTTGTATGGTGCATATAAACCTTCTGAAGAGACATGAATTTAATAATTCATCATGTGTAAAATGTGACTCAAATTTTGAATTTTTCCAAAAGTAATTTTTTGCATCTCCATTTTAGCATCTTGAAGCCTAAATCGGTCCACCTCTGCTACAGTACAGTACAGGACAATGTGCTTCAGAATTCCAATAGAGGAGGTTAAATGCAAACATGGAGGCAAAGGAGACAGCATCAAGGATTGCCTTCATGTGGCCAGGTGCTAATTCTTCAGCTGCATTGCATGATGTTGGCTACCAAACTGTCTGTCTGCCCGAGGATGAATTTTTCTTAACTATGCTAATAGCTGCTGTTCTTAGAATCATAGAATGGTTTTGAAAATATCAATTTTATTACACAGAGAATACTATTAGTCTCTTTTGTTTTTATAGACTACCAAATACATAACTTTTTGTGAATTATTTCCCTTATTTTCCTTGCACAGATTTCATAGATTTCAGGGGATTATCTATTTATTTATTTATATGTCAGTTAGCCCATCACTGGTGCTCAGATACATTTCTTAGGAAGCACACAATAAAATCCCAGCTATGAAACAATTAATGTTCAATACATTTAACATTTCCTAAAGATGAAAAATTGCTTTCAATGGGCGTATATGGACCCTTGTAGCTTTATAAATGATATTTTCTTATCATGAATGTGAAGTAATACACAAGGGAAAAAAAAGCGAGAAAGATTGTAAACCTTTTTTTTTTCTGGTGGTGGGGGGAGCTGAAAGGGAAGGTGGAAAAGCAGTTGTCTGCAGTTTGAAGGCTTAGTACTGCAAATTCTGTTTCTCTTATCACTTAAGGTTTGCCCAATGAAAAAATTCATTGCAATTCATCCAAAGTAACAGCTTGACATTAAGCTCAAGTTTTTCAAAGCCTGAAGGGTCTTTTCTCTAAAGCTTTTTTTTTTTTTTTTTTTTTTTTTTTTTCCCCCTGGTTTTGCACCAAAGTGCTCTTTATAAATTTCTGCCTGGAATTTCATCTTTGAAAATGAGACGAAAGTATGCATAGGAGCAATTTGAAATATATTGTCTCAGTCATTTCACATTGAAGTCCATGGAAACCTGTTTAGATTTGAACTCTAATTGGATTAAGTCTTAACGCTTTTGTGGTATGGGATGTGTAATCTAGAGAGACACTAGCAAATGATACTGCCAGCTTTCAGTGGTGCCAAAAACAGTTCTGAAAGATACTTTTGTGATATAAGTAGTTGATCAGAGTTAAATATTGTCTGATAGCTATTTTTTCCCATGTGCTCTGCTTTTTGCTTTTAAGTTGTGGCTGCAGCAGTGTGCAGGAGCAGAGGAACTCTTGGACTGTGTCCTTCGCAGCTAGCTCACTTTTGTGTAAGGAAGGGCTTCACTGGGAAGTGGAACATACAAAGGAAGCAGAAGTTAGAGCTGACTGCTTACACAGTTTTAAGTGTTTCTTTCTAGCACTGACATCTTTTTATGATGGGTTGAGATGTTATGCCGTGAGCAGTCCTTGAGGGATGTCCATAAATATAAGCCTGACTTCTGAGTTGCTGGCATTTATCTCAACTAATGTTCTCTACCATTTGTCTCAACTATAGTTAGAAATGTTCTGGTGAACATACGCTGAAGTCTTCCAACAGACCGTGTTTTTTATCCCTTCAGTAGAGAGTCTCTGAGCTTTGTTTGAAGTTAGGTGAGATTTATTTAATTTTTCCTCAGATTTCTAAAACTTCTGCTTAATGTTTTTATTTCATCTTTAAATAGAAAAAAAAAAAAAATAAAAATCAAGACAGAATTAGCGTTGCAGTGTCCACCTACACTACAATTTATCCCTGAGCCTAAATGCAATTCAGTGATTTAGTGCATTAGATTCTGGGGGAACTAATTTACTCTCAGCCTTCTCTGATGTATTTTTCATATAAGAATAATTTTTCTCACCCGGCTTATGTGGTTAATAGACGGATTTCATTTCATTTCTTTTTTGTAAATATTAATTTTATCTTGTTGATTTTATAAATTTAAATCTAATGTTAGACTGTTTAAAGGTTTGGGGGAGGTGGATAAAACCGTTTTGCCAGAACATGGTAGTTTGCTATGGCATCTTGAAAGCTAATCCTGATTTTGAGGATTAAGGCAGCATTTCAGCCCAGCACCTGAGTGGAAATGGCCCAATTAATTTGTTAAGACTTTTTTGCCTTGGTGCACCAATCTTTAGTGAGCCTTGGAAGAGACCCACTCCTACTCTTCGGTCACTACTGAGTGAGAAGGATGGCTTTCTGAATGGTGTCATCACATGAAACAGTATTTCTTGCCTGGAGAAAAAATGTAAAGTTGTACAAATCTATGCAACTATGAAGAGATATGAGTGATACATTTTTATTCTCTGTTAATTGCTCCTATAGGAACTTGATAATCAGCAATCAACAAAAATTTGCCAAAATGCAGATCTGTATAACAATGCGTTACATTGTTAAGAAACTGTTTTTATTTTAATGTATGTATGCATATTTGTATTTATTTTGCTTCATCAGTAGTAACCCAGCTAAATTACTGAAATGAGAGATGATTACATTCCATTAGAAAAATAGAGTGCTAACATAAAATGTAATCTCTTACTGAGGGAGCTTGAGAGATGAGCATTTTCTAACAGCAGATAAGCCTCTTTTCTTGTAAAAAGAAATAAATAACAATAAGAACTCCTGTCTGCAGTGGTGATCACTGGTTGATTCTACAGTCACAGACAACAAAGCTGTACCACATGAATGAATCACTGCTAGAGTTTGGGGGCTTTAGGGCATATTGCTCTACACAGGAGAGCTTACAGCATCTAAAAGATGAAAAATACTTTCTGGGAAGATGTGATTTGCTGTAATGTAAAGAACTTTTTGCTACTTTGTATTTCATCAAGAGAATTGTTCCTAGTGTACAAGTCTTCTTGCAGTCTTCCTGTGATTCATAACAAGCTTTGTTGTGAATTTGCCAACTGAAGATAGAGAATATGCATGTTCTCTTTTAAGAGATGCATCCTGTTGTGCATTTATTCATTAAGAATTAATATAAATAAGTTAATAGTCACCTAACATTGTCATCAAACTTTGATCATCTGAATATTTATGTAATTAATTATTGGTAAGCTCAGTGTCTCTTCTGTCGTTCCCTGTGTGCTCATGCATGTGTAGTCCCATAATAAGATTCTGCCTTCACCAAACCTCAGAGAGTTCTGAGGCCTCACTGTCACTGGAGCTCAGCTACAAAATGCCACAGGGAATTGGCTTGTGTCATCACTTTATTACTCTTCCTTGTTTGAGGTTTTAATTAGGAACTGGGAGATTTCTTTTAAAATATCCTGGTTACCTGTAGTGTACTTGGTGTTAGCTAATAGCAAGTTACAGCTAGTTTTACTAGTCTATAAAATGTGTAAGTGGCTCAAATGCCATTTCCAGTCCCATAATTATTGAAAATGCTGCCGACTGTTCAGTGGGCTCCTTTCATAAAAATTAGCAGAGAAATGGACTGTGATTTGTGATGAGTTGTGATTTTGTATGCATTGAATTCTCCAAGGTTACAAATGAACAAGCTCTTTTGAGTAGTTTTCACTCTGTACCAGATGTACTACCCAAACTGTAATGAATAAAGAAAAGTACTGTATGAATTTCAATGTTGATAATTTCTAAAGTAATGAATCAAGAGAAAACTGACCTAGACCTGACAGATTTCAGATAATAAAACTTGGAGTTATTTCTAACAGATTTTTGAAACCACTGATTCAGTGATACTTATTCTCAAGAAAGATAAGAATGTCTTTGGCATTATCAAGTAAAGTACTAAGAAGATTAATTTTTAAAATAATCACTGTGTTTTGAATATTCTTGGAAAGACCCAGTAGAGGTAGGATATAGAAGATCACAGATAAAATAACAGAGGGGATGGAGAAAGCTACCTTACAAGGGCAAGCTAAAAAGGCTGATGGTTAGGAGAGTAGAGGACTGAGATTTGGAAAAGCTGAGGATTACAGAATCATAAGGGTAGTTAGTAAAGTAAATATATAGTAGTTCATCTCTAATGTCTGACTGTACTGCCAGTCATAAGTTTGTTCTCCATGCATTACAAAGGCCAGTAATGCACTGTGTTCAGCCACGTATGTTTATAATTGCTTATGGTTACAAATGGCCCCATACCAGGCAGTACATAAATATCAATTTAGTTTGACTTGATATAGTTATGTAATAGGAGGCTATTAGTTTTATTGTTGATATTAAATATTATTTTGTGTAGAACACTCTAGGACAGGGATCAGATAATAGAAACATCAAAGATACTAAATTAAACTTGAACTCTTATGATTATTATTTATGAACTTGTAGAATTTCCTACACCTACCTCTTGTTTGTAGTTTTTTGCAGTCAAATATTATTTATGATTTTCTGTCTTTGTGTGTTATCATCTTGATTTTTTTCACATCCAGATATGTCTGACTGTAGTACTGAAATACCATATTAATAAATGATGTAAAATCATTGATGTCTATTTTATCTGGCATGTTGCAGGAAAGCTAAATTGAATTTAAAGTACTTGAAAGTATTCAAAGATGCATAATGGCAATTACCACATTTCATGCAGTTGTACCAGCTGGTTTCAGTTGCTATGTTGCTTATTTGTCATTGCTATTTTCTCTTTTGGTTTTTTTTTTCCCAATTTTTCAATTTTAGTCACATTTATTTATGGTAGCTCATCCTGAGCCTGTTTTCTTCACTTCCTTTTTGATCAAGTGTGTTGCTCTTAAGTTAGAGTGCTTGAACAGATACCTACTGCAGGGATGGATGCTATCAACACCCAGAATAAGGGAATGAAATAGGGAATAGACAAGTACACTTTGCTTTTATGTTAAGAATTCTAATATCTTTTTTGGATCTTTTATATATTCTGTGTTGAAGCAGCTTGAAGGATGTGAAAGATATGTCAGTTATGCAATAAAGCTGAATTTTGCAATGATATTTGGGGATGATCTCATTGGATACTTTTCAAAATCCCAAGAAAATTCTTTATAGCAGAAATGAATAGCAATGAATATGTCCCATGGCTTTCTGGGATTCTGAAAGTAATTTGAAATTTCATGTGTATAATAAGTGCATGGAGTTTGTAAGTTAATTAGTGATTTGATCACTAATATCTTACAATGTTTAGTAGAAATTTTTCATTTACAAGTTGTTATTTGAGTGTTTTCATTGCTCGATATATTTTTCCAAACTCCATGCTATATCTTTGTACTAAATTCTTAACAGTGATTATGTAAGAAAAGAACTTCACGGGAATGATTTGGTTAAAACACTACTGTATTCAGTATTCAAAAGTCAAAGCTTCATAGTGAAGAGGTTTTATAGTCCTTTAATAGCCTTTTCAAATCATTATCTATTAGCAATACTAAATCACACAGTTGCAAAAATAGTCTGTATTCTGAAGGATTACAGTTAGCAGGTTGTTTTATACAGTCAGAGCGATTGCTCCTAATGGTTTGTGATTTAAGTGATTACCGCTCATGAAGAACAGTTTTGTAATTTGTTCTCTCCAGTGAATAATCTTTGGTTTCTAAGATACGTTTTTCTGTTTATCAGTTAGTTAGCTTCAGATGAATGAAATGGAAAGGAGTGCATAAAGCGACATCAAAGTAAGGATCCATCTATGCAAGGCAGCCTGGCTTTCCCTCTGCACAGGGAAGTGTGCTTTCCATTTTGAGCTTTGCTCTAAAGAAGGGTGTCTTTGAAATGTTGCATTTGACACAAATTGTGAGAAAGTTCTGAATTTATAGAAGAAACTCAGTGTGCTGAAGAACAAAAACAGCGAGATATTTATGGCATAGTTTCTTACTATGGAATTTCATCCAGTGTTCGTCCAGTCTTCATAGACATATGGAGGGAGAAATGAATTTTAACTTGCTCAGATTGCAGTTATTACCTGCTTTCCATGCTATAAAAGTAGCACTCTGTACGATAATGCTGTACAGTATAAGGGGGTTTAACAAGCTGTTGGGGTAGGGAAGGTGCCTAGCACTAATGAGGCAGTAAAGAATTATTCAGTAAGCATTGACAGAAGCCTTACACCTGGCTTCACTCTGTGGATTCTGTGTGTTTTCAAAACAGACACACATCCTTTGTCCTTCTAAAAAGGAACAGTAATTGAGACAATGAAAATGATTTCTCTACTTTTCCCTCTATAAATGTGGAGTGTCCAACTGTCTTGTCACTGTGTACTGGTAGACAAAAAAAGAATCCTTTTATGTGTTTCTGAAAACTTCTAAAAAGCAGATTATATAACATAATACCCTATTCTACAATTTCAGATATAAGAAGTAAGTTCTAAAGTGGTGAAATGAAGTTCTTGTTTATAATAATGCTTAAAAGATCAAATGTTTAATGGTTTATATATGACTCTTCATGGCAAACAGCTCCTGCAAAAGAACCTCGAGGTCAGAGCTGGGATTTCCCCCCTTCAGTCAAGACAATCATCAGTTTTCTTTTGTAGTCAGTGACTGCTGATGACTGTGGAATTGTGACAATCAGGCTTTTACCTGTACTTCACATACATGTGCACATATATGCCAGTGCACACGTTTCAATAGACATAACACTGGTGATGCCAGCAACATTTTGTTAGAGGAAGACTGAAAATAACTTTGCCTTATATTACAGGATGACCTTAAATTACTGAGATTGTAAAGCCAGTATGAAATTAATCCAAGCACGTGGAAAACCTGGCCCTGTCCTTAAGACTTGCAGTACTTCTAAAAACACTGTAGTGAATTAAGATCCCAGATCAGTACATAAATCTCTTTTTCATATAAATTTTAAATCACAGGCTGGCTGGAGGAAAAAATCTTACAGATGGCATCACCTGCAACAAAATATTGTATTTATGATGAAGGTTTTCTATAGAAGTAGTTTGTACCCCTTGGATTCTCAGTTCTGGATAAAACCGGAGAAAACAAAGTGAAAAAAAAACAAAACCAAAGCAACAACAAAAACAACAACAAAACACACATTTTTTAACAGCGGTGATTTGATTTTGATACTGTTTTTCAACATTTCTACATTTCATTACTTTTACAAACATTTCATTACTTTTTGCTCCTGTAAATACTTTTAATAAAATAAAGCAAACCGTGTCCTCACAATCTAACATACATGAGCCAGCTTCACCCATTTTTGTACATCATTCACCTTGATAGACTTATATTTAGAAGAGATCTTCGTTGGCTGTGGCCCATGGAAATGGAGAATACCCTCAATTTTCCCTCATCCTTGTAATCAGACCTTTGTAATCAGGCACATATTATATGGTGAAAAGAATGGTTGTAGTTTTACCTCACAGATGATAAATTATCTGATTTTTCTGGGCTGAGAAACTTTTGTTAGTGGCTGACTGTACTTCCATTCCTCAAGCCTGAATTCGGAGATGCCCCAAAAATTGCTTCCAGCCTTTCCTGGAAGCTGAGCTGAGAGGATGAATTGAAAGTCATTCATATAAATATGCTATGGCAATATTGGAAATGATAGAACTGACTATCCCTTGGCTTCTTCCTCCTCATTCTAAGGCTGATATTTACAAGAGCAGGGAATAATATGAGAGCAAGACTGCAGTCATGTTTTTTAGCTAATAAATTTTAGCTATACATTTCGTAGGAAGTTATGGATTTGATATTGTATAGAGGTTTCACACACACACACACACACACACACACACACAAAAAGTACTTAAAAAAAACAAAAAAAACAACCACCTTTTATTTTGTACACCTTATATAGAAAACACAGAAGGGGATCACTTGCTGAATATATACTTCTGTGGTCGAGTTTAAGAAGCTTATATATGCCAGTTCGAACATAATGCAAAATGAGAAAGCTGTCAGTCAAGAAAAAAAGCCTATTTTTAATTCAAACATCAAAAAGCAGTATTCTGCAGTGAAAGTTGCAAGGTTATGCAGTAAGGAGCCTGGTGCATTTCCATCTTTACCGTTGGAGCTGCTGTGGGAGAAATATGGAAAAATGATAAATCGAAAGAAATCTGCTGATAAGTTTAATTGTTTATTTAAAATGATTAGGTTAGACATCTACTAGAAAAAGTGGTAAAGCATTTTTATTCACAAGGAGAAAGTCTGTAGCTTCCTATTAATAGGAGAGACTCACCAAAACTGCTGGAAGTTTGACAGAGATAAGAGATGTACATGTAATTTCAAATTGGTGAAAGCACTTGAAATTGTAGGTTGCTAAGCTTATTTCTGCTCTATGGTTGTCTAAGGGCATGGATGCCACATGTACCTTGACATTTAGTATAGAACTCTCTGGGCTGACCATTGCTAAGCACAGGATGGTACCCGGTGCCCTGGGGCTGTAAGCGACTCACGTTTATAAGCCAATGTCTGGTTGTTAAATGAAGCAACTCGGAAAGCAAAGTATAACAGTTTTAGAGACAACAAAGCAATCGCAAAAAGTATCCTGCAGAGAAAATTCAGATGTTATGTGGCACTGCAGACTGATAAAGATTGAACGAATAAGTCACTGTGCTCCAGGATGGCCGTACCTTTGTTTGCCCAGCATTGCCCAGCCTATACTGCATGGGGTTGTTCCATCTGAGATGCAAAACTTTGCACTTAGCTCTGTTACATTTTGTGAGTTTTTCTCAATGGCCTGTTTTTCAATACATTGAAATCCACCCGAAAAACAGTTATGTTTATCACTTTACCCTGCTAGGTACCACCTGCCAGTTGTGTACAGAAGTTTTGCAATGTGCTATTGGAACTGATATGTATAGACGAACACAGTGATTCTGATAAGGGAATCATCATTTCCCTTATTGTTACATCTTTTTATAAGCTATTCCTAATGAAATATGAAAATATAATGATGTTTTTTCAGTTAGTTTTACTGTAAGGGCTTGGATTCATATCTTTGAGATGTTCCAATTCAATATTTGCATTTATACAAGCTCTGGTGAGTTCTGCTCAGTTCCAGGAGTCTCCTCATGTGCCTCAACTATCTTTTGAAATACACAAGTGCCGTATAACCAAAGAAAGGGCTGTAAAGATTACTTGTAGCAGGGGGAGTGTTAGGCTTACAGGAGTGCCTAACAAGGAACAATCAAAGAGAAGGATGCCATACAGTTACTTGCAGTCTGAACATCTCTGTAGCCGTGGGGGAAGAAGTTTGAAGGAAAAAAAGGCTTATATTTTTCGTTCCCACTGTAAGTAGGAAAAAAAGTGCTTGCATTACTTCCATGTGAAGTCACTGGCAGAATGTTTTGCAACTTTAGCATGTCTTTTTTCAATTTCATACGGAATTCTAAAGTTAATATATTTTTATGCAATGAAGTTCACTTTGAAGCAAAACACAGTTTGATGCCAACACAGTTAAGGCTACTTTTGGTCAGATCTATAGCCTGGTACACCTACTTAACCTTAAAATATCAGGACAGAATATCTAATTGCATGAAAAAAAGTTAATCACTTATAGAACATTCATAGAAGATTGAATTTCCTTTTTGTAGTTTCCAATAGCAGAGGGCACTAATGCATCTGAGGGTTATGACCTGTCAAACCTTGCATGTTTAACAGTAGCAGCCTGTCCTGTTAGCCATGGCCTGTACTCATTTTGTGGCTCAGCTAGGACAGAAGCAATCTAAAGTGGGTGAGTTCACTTGAAAGTGGTCCTTTAGGAATCTGTCATTTTCCGGGCTGTGTAAAAACTAAATCTGTGAGGCAGTCTGCTATACCATTCATCCCTCACTTAAGGCAGAACAAGAGAGATATGAATGTATGCAATATAAGAGGCACTTATGTGGAATGGCAGAAGAAATCTCCTGTATGTTTGATATTCCGTGTTTCAGTTTCTTAACTCTAGTGTTGGAATTCAGATGGAGTTTTCCTGAGCTTCTGGCTTCTATTCCACCCTCATAGGTTTCTGTTTTATGTCATTATCTCCTCTAATTCTAGCAGCCAGTGTTCTTCAGTCCAGCATATATTAGGATGTAATATCATTCATTTGGTACTGCGTCGGAACAGTATCATGCAAAATGAATAACTGGCCACAAAGGGGATTATTCAAGACCTGAGAAAGTCTTTGTGGATAACAAATGACTTCAGTTAGCTTTGGGCTCTGCCTGAAAGTTATCAAATTTTAACAAGATAAAGACTTTGATGACCAGCCAAATCACAGAATTAAGGCTTCAGAAAGCAACAAGTGAAAGAATCATACAAGGAGTGAGAAACTGGGTACTGCTGTGTATTGTGAGCCTTGTTCAGATGTGACCTCTGAGTTAATGCACATTCCTGTGCCACTATATGTAAGAATATTGTTTTGGGACTGTCCTCCTGTCATTTCATCTGTCTCTAATTCACTGCTAATTTTAGCTGTGAGTTGTTTTAAAACCAAGTATCATCAACTGATCTTCAGCGTTAGATCATTGCCCCTGAGATGCTTTGTTGGGGGCTGATAGTAACATTTGCTTTATGGATACCTTGGGAATCTTGATTACAAGCCTGCAAATAATTCCTGACTGTTGGTTCGTAAACATGCACATTTAAAATGTTGTTTTTTTTTTTCTTCCAGAAAGTCAAGGTGGGGGACTGACTAAGATTCATCACAATACAATATATATCTACACTCATATTAAGAGTGTTTCTATCACCTTTTTTTAGATTGCTATGATGACAGTGCTAGGAGGCCCCAGCTGAGATCAGAATCCCATTGTTCCAGATGTTGTGCTATTGTAGAATAAAAAACATGCAACTGAGAAGCAACAACCACAGAGATTGTTTGTAGTCAGTAGGAAAGTAAACATATTTATTTACTAAGAACATATCCTACTGATTATGAAGTAGCTTTCTTAATGTCTATTTCAGTGCTTTATTTCTCTGCAAATTAATTCTTTCTCCCTTTTCTTGAAAACATCTCCCTGTCTTTACTGCAGCTGGGTGAAGTCCCAGCTTCGATGCTCTGGCTGGCAGGGCCCTTCCCAAGACCTTGTTGAAGAGCCACTGTGCTGTGTCACAGTGCCAGCCCCCAGCATCAGTGTGTCAGTGTTGGGCTGGCTTCTGCAACCCCACAGGGGGAATGGCTGCTCCTGCTTGAGCTAAGGTCACTTGGCTGGCAGGCTGAGGGTCTCTGGAGTAGAGAAAAGCAGGATAATAGAGTGTTGTTTTTTTTTTTTTTTCATTTTTTTTTCTTTTAGAAAAATGAGACCATTTAAACAACCAAGAGTAGAAACTAAACATAAATACCCTAAATAGCATTTCTGTGTGATCAAATTATTTCTTCATTCTGCTGCTCCCTTACTATGTTACTTTGATAAGTGATTTAATTGGTCATTTAGCTGCACACAGCTTCCACTTGGACCTTTCTTTCATGCATGAGTTAATGCACAATTGCGTGTTCCCAGAATTACTATATTTATATTTCGCTCAGTCTATAAACACAGAAACTGTTATTGTACGGCCTTTGGAGATCTGAATGCAGTGTGTGGCTATGCTTACGGACAGTATATTAGCTTTATGCTGCAGAATTGAGAGGATCTAAAAATTTTCAATACAGAGAACACTGGTGCTGCCCTGCTTTCCTCAGAATGCCATAGAACAAGACAGGAATTCAAATGTGTGAGATGTATTGGTGGCAGCAGCAAGATTTTATAAACATCTGACTCCAGTGTTGGTGGTCACATTTTTGTTTTGTGGCTCCTCTTTTTAGTATCTGTGGATGTTTTCTTGACACATTTGTTGCTCTGCTTGCAAGAGTTTTGTTTTGTTTCACTCCTATTGGGGTTAGAAGCAGTGGCTGTAGGTGAACTTCTGTCCTTTAGAATAATTTTAAGTGAGAGAATAAAAGCATGTTCACACTCACAGGATGTAGCAGTTTTCCCAGTGCCATAGCAGTTGTGTGTTAGAAATTGTCTGTAGGCCACGAGTTACTTAGAGGCTTGGGTATGGGGTCTGCTATACACCTTTTCCTATTCGGCTCCCTAAAGAAACCAAAGTGTCTTGACTTTCAAGGACAGAACTCTATTAAGAAGCAATCTTTAACGACAAGATGTAGACAGAATGGAAACACGTAGAGCCCTGTAAGCAGACCTCTCATTGTCTGCCCAGCACTCTTCTTCAAAGATACTAAAACTACAGTGAGTAAAATCACCATAATGTTTAGCTAAGATACTGTTTCTTGGCTACTTGGTTGCTAGGATCATTGAGATTTAAGAAGCTAAAAAGTGAGTAGCATGGTAATTGTTCCTTAGTTACTTTCCAGCAGAAGTTTCGTTGTCCAATGGGCTCTGTAGCAATCCACAGATGTAGTCTATTATTAAGAAATGCTGAAGGTACATAAAAGGCATTTCTAAAATATGTTTTTAACTACTAATCTGAGTGCTTTTAGCTATCCCTGTTGTCTTTGGTTTTAAGTAAACTGGAATGTCATGCTTCTCTGTACTTATAATATGGAAATGAATAGTTATTGTTAATAAGTTTTGCACTTCTAATGTGAAAGTGAAATTGAAGTGCTAGCCAATTAATTCATTCACTAATTATTTTTCCACTTAGTAATGTGGAATAATTATGAGAAATAAAATAATTAATGTCATTGTCAAAGGTAACAACACTGGTGTTTCACTGCAGCCAAATACACCAACATGGAGGAACTTGCTTGTTGGACATATTTTTAAAATATATGTGCTTAGAAGCCAAATGGATGTTCTGATTTCAAAATATACCTAATGTTTACCAGGGTTTAGTTGAAGGGAATTTATTACAGCGTATTGTTCAGTACACAGCTGCCTGAATTACTGTTAGTCATAAGTGCCTGCAGTAGTAATTTATGGTAATACAGTTAAGTTGTATGGTTGGTTAGCTGCAGCAGGTTTTTAAATGACAGATATTTGATATTGATTATTTTGTAAAATAAATATGCATGGTATGTGTTCTTTGAGCATATTCATAGCATTGTAAAAAGGTTGTAATTGAGCATTCTATTACAATGGAGAATACATCTATGCTAAATTTAATAGTTTTGAGATACACAACACACTCACCTAGTTTGTAGTACCTTGAGGACTTGTATCTCTTAGATATAAGAGTTTCTGCTTGTTTACCAGAGTGTTTGAGTTTGAATGAATTTCTTCTGATAAGCACCTTGGAGAACAGAAACTTCAAGCTTTCTAATATTTTCTTGGAATCGTGAAAGAGACTCTGGAGACCTGATTGGCTGTTTCATGACAATGCTCCCAAACAGTAGAAATGCTTTCTGTTTCCCATAGGTGTGAACCTGTCAGCAAGTATTTTCATTCCAGCACTTTTCTTATATCATATTCAGATTATTCATGCTTGAAATCAAGTGACTGCATAATTGGAACAGCTTAGAATAAACAGATTGTCTGAGTGCTTGTCCTTTTTCAATCTGGAGTAAGTAAATCCTATGAACAAGAGATTGAAGGAGCTGTGAAACTAAAAAACCCAGTTTCTGCTTATAAAGACAGCTATTTATATCATTTAATATTTATGAATACTCAACCGTGCTAAAGTCAGCAGATATTTCCTATTTATATCAACAGGTAACTTGGTTGTAAGCTTTCAGGACACACCATTGTAAAACTTTCTGTAGATAACTCATCTCCCATTTTCCCCAATACCTCAACATGTCCAAAACCAACAAATTTTAATATACATCAACAACCAATTTGTTGTTAATTCCCGATGACTCTATGTACTACATGTCAGAATATAGAACCCTAAAAATGAGGGGCATGTTTTGTATATTGCTCAAGACGAAAGGCAAGGGACTGCATTATATATTATGTTTGACAAATTGTAATTTTGTATATTGATGCAAATCCATTGTTTTATTTACAGATATAGAAAAAAATTGGGGTTGTAAATCAAAAATGCTGAATGAAATCACGTATTCAGTCAAGCCGTTTGTTATTGCCTAGATTTTTAATACATTTTTTGTTTGTTTGTTTATTTTAATTCTTATTTTTTTCTATTCGTATTCTTTTCCACTTAGTGGGGGATGAATGATTATTTTGACAGGGAGCTTGAAGTTCTGAAGAGCTGAATTGTACTTCTGTCTTTGCTATTGAGCAGCGATGTGACATTTTCTGAGTCATGTAACCTCCTTTACTTATGAGTCCTTTGTTGCATGGTGAAAATAATCCTTCTTTGAAAATTCCTTGAAGTTCTGTCCTATACAGAAAGCACATAGTCCAACTTGTCATTAAAAACTATGTAAGTTCAGAAAGTAGTTTTTGCTACTTATGCTGTTGTACCATCACATTCATTTTTTGGAGCTCTCATTATCTTTCTTCTAGTAAATCATTCTCTGAATTTATTTTAGCTCTGTTAGGCATATTAAATATATTCATATACATAATTGATGCTATTTTCAGCAAATGTCTTCATATTCATGTGTAGAATGCAATATATATGGTGAAAAGCACATCTATGTTAGGAGAAGAAACATGAGGAAGTTGCATTCTTAGATGTAGAAAAACAGTTCAATAAGGGCAACTATAATTTAATAAGACTGAAGGCCAGACTTATAAGAAGCAAAGCTTTTTCTTGGCTATATTTACTGCATTTCTTAAGCTGCATCTGTTACTACAGAAAACAGGAAAAGAATTGGAGATTTAACAAGGATTTGATACCTGAACAACCTTGTACAGGTTACTTGTAAATGCATAGTTACATAGCCTATCATTGTGAAAGCTTCGTTCTTCTGTTTGTTTTCAGAATTAAAGCAGCACCTCAGGCATTCCTTTTTTTTTGTCTTTTTCAGTCTTTGTTTTGAAGCCTTTGAACAGAAAACATTTAGTGCATTTTCTGGAGTAAAAGATATATAACTGGAATCTGTAAGAATAAATGGTTATGATGCGATGGCACTTTGTTTCCTTGAGCAGGAAAGCAGGAAATCAAATTTGGTAGTGCTGGAAGTGTTAAGAATCCAGCCACTACAAGCTCAGCAATGTACACGTTAGAAAAAGAAGGTGCTGTGCTCTGACTGGATTGTACAGAACAGTGAGTGACCTTACATATGTTCATATATACTCACTATGTTCTCTGGGGAAATAATAAAAAAAAAGAAATAAAAATCTTAGAATGAGGACAATTTCAGTTTTAGATGTGCTCATCTCTTCTTTATGAGTGAGTAACTAAATTTAATTAAAAAAATGGAAAGACTAACCTAATAATTTAACTAGAAGTACTCATAATATTATTACTTTATAAAAGGCACCACTATAATGGAGTGGCTTTAAATTACAGAGTGGATAGATTGGGAAGTTTTTTCATGGACAAATAGCAATATGCTTAATTTCATCATTCAAAATATACCTCAATATTTGACTAAATGATGTGAAGGAAAATCTTCTATGTTAGTGTGACAGTCTCCTTAGTAGGCAGCCCATATTGTCTGGTGCTCCTAGAGTGTAAGTGACTCAAAGATTTCAATCACAAACAAGTAATCTGAATAGGTAAAATGGAGAGGAGACAGGCACAATTCATCTGTTTTTCAGATAATCCTTTTTTCTTCTTTTCTCTGTCCTACTGGATCTGTGAGAAACATAGGGAATTAGTTGGATTGTGAGTCCTAATGTCAGTTTCATTCTTCTAACTTATTAAATGCTTCTCTTGCACTTACTCTTGCTTATGTTTTTTGATCGCAGTCTGCACTGCTGTTCTAATATGAAAAGGGGGCCCAAAATTTTGAGTTTTAAAGAGGATCTGTCAAAAGAACTTATGAATAGGCACACATAGATTTATTGAAGAGTATATAAAAAAAAAGTCATATTTCGCCTGTAAGGTCATAATTTTTCATATTGAAAATTGTTCTTTGGTCGCTAGATGTTGTTATGCACATCCTCATTCAGAAAATCTACAAAATATTTTCTTGATATTAATGGAAGAATATTGGACTCAAATGTTTTGTTATTTAGACTGATTTCTTCATCCTATTAAATTCTGCAATACTTAGCAACACTAAACAGCTACCTAATTTATAAACCATATGTTCAGATTGATCTTTTTTTGGTAAGGTTCACACTGAATTTAATTTCTTCCCTGATTTTTCCTTTAGAAATCAAAGTTAGTGTATGATCTTTTGAGGAAGGCTTTCCCACTAGTGTGTAGCCTGATTTTTAAAGCTATCCTTCATCAACAGGTGTGCCATCTATGCTGTGGTACAAGCTGCTAACTTCGGGTGAAGAACAATGATCAGGATCTAAATGGATCTTCTATAACATAAATTTTCTTTAAGGCCCTTCTTCCTGAGCTGATTGCTGTTGTATGGCTCAGCTTGTCTGACCTACACAAAGAATACGTAATGCTGTCATAATCCATTACTCATTTTGAAGCATTCTTGGGTGTTAGAAGGAAAGAAGATAGAGGAGGTTGACAAATATTGTTTTTTAGTCCAAGGGGAAACTTACCTTGTAAATATTGTGGCTGCAAGTTTGAGCAGTACACTTTATATTCATCTTACCCATTTGTGTAGAGTTGTATTTTCTGTCTCCAAGGCACACACATGTAATTTCTTAGTAACAGTGTCAAGAATCTGCTCTGTGAAGGCTGCTGTCATCATAGGCACATTTTCAGGTTTGTAATGAATGTACCTTACTCCAGATTTACACTGTACATGATTTAGTTTTAGTAAGAAACAGTGATAAGCTATGTTACTCTTTAAGAGGCATCAGTTAAACCAATTGATTGCAAACCTGTTGGAGCACAGGGGAGATGTGTGTATGTTAAAATGTGTACGTGCACGAACTGACTGTCAGTTTTCAACATTGGTTACAGTTGCCCTGATCCATCATGTCTTTCCCTTATAAGCAAGGCAAACTAACATCTTCCACTTGTTTTTCTACTGAAAGCATCTTGTGTCTGGTGAGATGACTTTCACACCAATCAAGCATTAGGTGTCAGTCTCCTTTTAAGAGTAAAAAAAAATAGGAATGCTTGAAGATCATTGGCTTGTGTGAAATTAAAATGCTTTATTATTTTCCCAAAAGAATAATACTTTAAACTCCCAGCAGCTTAGCTAGACTATAGCCTGTGGGTCCTGACCTACATTTTTTACTCCACAGAGCATGAAATGTCTTTCTTTATGTGATGCAAAAATCACTGTATGATTATAATTGTATTAAATTATATCATTCTGGTACTCTGGATTAAACAGTGACAGATCCTGCTAATCTTTATAGTAAAAAATTGGTATATTGTAAAGCAAGATTGATGGGTGGATTTTTTTTCTGTTTGTTTCTTTGCTTTCTCATTTGCTTTTCCTTTTCTGTTGGCATGTGCTTTCTTAATAAACAGACTTTGACCTCAGTGCAATTTGTTCTATTGTAAATACATGGAAAACCTTAGCTTTTCCTGCATGTGGTCTGTTGAAGTTTGTGATGGGTGCTTCACAACTAGCTTGAACAAAAATAAGTGATACCCACAGTTTGGATGTTTCGGAACATCAAATCTCTTGTGCCTGACTTCCCACCATTGTATTTAAATAGATTTTTCACCTGACTCATTACATCATTGCATAGCAATAATGCTAGCTGTGCATCTTGCGCATCTTTTTCTTATTATACCTCTTTTTTTTTTTTTTTTTCCTTTCCCTAACCTTCTAAATGGGTTCTTTCCTTCACCTGTGAGATAATCTACTGTATATCAGGTTAATGCGCTCTGGTCATGACGAGAATAGAGAGGTTAGTTTTTCTTGCCCTTCTTTGGATCCCAGAATTGTGAGAAAAATAAGCTTCTAGCAATAAATTCAAGAAATATGGGGAATCCTGGCTGGTACTCTGTGGATTTTTATTGAAATGCTTGCCGCTTTTGATCTCTTATCTTTAAATTGAAGCCATTTGGAGGTATGAGAGTGTAAATTCTCATGAGTGTAGTTCTTGCTCTATGAATGAAGTGCCACAGTTAGAAAAGTGACTGTTGTGCAAGAAGTGACTTACAGCATAGCACTAAAGATAGAGCTATAGCACGGCATTGAATTTACTGAATATTGCAAATTGTGTCATACATCATACATTATTAATGTAGTGAACAATAGTGACAGTTAAAATAGAAAAAAAAAAAGACAAAAAAAAAAAAAAAGACAAAGCAAAGAATTCTAAGCCTGCTTAAAATAATAAATAGTTTCAATAAGGCCTTGGAGAACAGTTTGCAAAACTGGCTAGAGGTTAAAACTGCAATGGTTACTGTCAACCAAATAGTTTCAGATTTGTTGCATTTAAAAAAAGTGAGTTTTTGTTACCTTGAACCTGAAGTATTATGGAAGGCATTTCTGGAGTCACTGCATTTAAAAAAAAAAAAAACAAAACAAAAAAAAAAAACAAAGGGCAAGAAACACAAGAAACAGAGAATGGCTAAGTTGTGTAAGACTTCGTTTGGCCACAGTCCTACCTTAGATAATTCCTGCAGATCTTGCATTTTTTTTCCTTTCTGAGTCATGATGGGAGTAAAGAACGTAGCACAACTATCTCACAAGAGTAATTTTCCTCTATTTTGTTTCACAGGCAAAAGATTTAAGTGAATGGGCTCTTTCTGTGGGATTTGTGTCTCTTCTAAGCCTCAGTGTCTTCTGCTGGTGGTATGTGGAAGCTGCTGGGAAACCCAGTGATGGGATAAAGCCATCAACAGCATTTCTGAATTGTGTGGGATATTTCATTTATGAAACTAGGAGAATCTAGGCCGCCCTTCTGAGTTCTATCTGAAGTGTCAGACTGGCAATATCTCAGCATCTCATGATCCATAGAGTTATCCTTTTTAACTCTAGTGAGAACATGTGTTGTGCAATGCATAGATAAATCTAATTTAATTAACTGAATAGATGAACTGATTTTAAAATCATACCACAATGTTTATGAAAACAGCTATGCTCAATTTTGAGTGATTGTTCAATATATTTGGACAGATATTTAGCTTCCCTGAATTGGCTTTACTCCACTGAATTCATTAGAACTACTTTGATTTACATAGAGCTGTTATCTCAATAGCTCTTTTTTTTTTCTCTTGACTTGTTTGCAGTTTTTTTCATTGAAGTATTCACTGTGCTGACAGAAAGCAGTTTTACAGGAATGTGAAATTTTCAGTGTATCTAGTTTGCACAGGCAGTTAGTTGACTTATGAATACACGTCTCTTTGAAATCACTGGCACTTGTGTACCTAATATTTTATGAACCATAACAAAAAATAACCAGAACAAACCCAAATTCTGTCAAAATCAAGAAAATGAGCTTTGTATATATGTATGTATGTATTTATTTATTAGATGGGGAAGGGGCAGAAGGGAGGGAAGGGGTCAGTAATATGCTGTATAGAGTCGACATTGTAAACAAGTTTCGAATCTGTGATGCCTTTGAAGCCAATCTCTCATTCTGTGTGCATAACTTTTGAATTTAAGAATAATTTAACAATCTAGGCTCTGTGCAGGAGTATATTCAGCACTGTGGTTTCATTCTACTGTGTAGAGGGGCTTTTATTCATAAACAGGAACAACATGTGACTACACGTCTTTAAGAATTTAATGCTGCTATAGCATATTGTACTGTCCTTTCAGTGCTAGAATTAAAGTCTGTCTGTTGTTCTTTAAGCTAAAAAGGAGTACTGAGAAACCAGCAGGGCATTCAGATGTAACTCTAGCAGCATCTGAAAAATAAGACACATTTATGAGCTATTTACTATGTTTGTATTGTTTGTATATTATATATATATATATATATATATATATATATATAGTGTTGAATAGTTTTCAGTGCACTGTTTAGTTTCCTTGAATTTATCCTCTTTAGAATAGAAGGAAGTAAAAATTGAAAATTGTCACTGAATTAGAGTATCATAGTAGACATCACAGTAGTGTATAAGCACACGTTGACTCAATTTTCCAGATTCTTCCTCTGCTGGATGCAAAATTACTATTTTCAACAGTACATTCCGTCTTTGTAAAACGACTGTAACACTGAGTTCAGCTATCATTTTCTAGATATGCATAAATAAAATGAAAGCCAAAGGAAGAAGTCGTCTAAATTGTTTTTTTTTCTCAAATAAATTGAAGGTGCTTTTTTATTTTTTAATTTCTTTTCTTCTTCTTATTTTTTTAATCATAGTAATATACCAAATTATTTTGGCTTTGCCAAAAGCCCCAAATAATCAGGAAGAGAATCTTATCACAGTTAAAAATCTGGCTTCTGGATTTAAAGCCCTCAATAAATAACCACAGTCTATTTAGTCTAATGAACTTTTATTATTATTATTATTATTATTATTATTATTATTATTATTATTATTATTATTATTATTATTATT
>JAPSGF010000012.1:15535428-15600091 GCA_035772895.1 Perdix hodgsoniae | reverse complement strand
TTATTATTATTATTATTATTATTATTATTATTATTATTATTATTATTTATTTTGTAGGATATATAGCAATAAAAATGCTAGTGACAGACTGAAAAATAGTTTGTAACAGTAAATTGTAATACACGTGATGGCTTAGGATATGAATTTATGAAGTAGACAACTACTTTCATATTTGAAAAGCTGAAGATGTTAACTAAGGCACCCAGCTCTTGAACTATACGTTTTTAAATCATGAATAAATTTTCAAGAAAAAATACTGTTTTGCAAATTGCATCTGCAGAAAAGATCTGAATGTAGCCAGAGTTGTTTTGTTGACAGAATTGTTTGAATCATTTGACAGATTTTTATTTTTTTATCAACACACTCAAATTAGATATTCAACAAAATTAATTTTCTTTAGTAGCTAAGTCCTGCCTGACAGGGTGTAGTCAAAGAGAAGAAAAACACTCTGGGTATGAAAATGTGTCAATTAGAAGGCAGGAACATTGAAGTCTCTATAACAAATTGCTCACTAAAGGGTGAATAGTGAGTTTCCAAAGCAGACAGACTTCATTAAAGACACTTCTTGTTTTGATAAAATTATTTTTTATTTTTTGTATTGAGAAATGTTGACAGCTATGTCAATGAGAAAAAAAATCTTTGTGCTCTCACTAGTTTCAGATACTTCTTTTTCCCAGTACCTGTGAAGGTTAAGTAAAATTGTAGGGCAGCTGCTGAGAAAGATGATTGGACGTTTTGATCATTTCTTTTCATTTCCAGGCAGAGCCATTTCTTTGGGCTTTTCTCTTTAGGATTAAGTACTTACAGAAAAAAATAAAGACCAACTCTTCAGATGGTAGATATTTAATGGGCAAAAATTCCCAACAACTGCATGGTAGAATGTACTTTATCTGATGCATCAAAGTACCTCAGGAAGAAACTGGGATTCCTAAAGCAAGATCCATCAGCTTGAGTCACTAAGACGCTGACAGGCCTTGAAGAATGGAGCTCACCTAGTAGTGGAACAGTTAGCTTGTGAAAATATGCTGAATCTTGTTCTTGTGAAAACTGCCTTTGTTTTATGCCAGTCCCTGTAGTTAAGTTGTGTGTGCATTAACATGGCATCTTTGGAATTAGAAATTATTCAGAAACAGTATTCAGTTAAGCAAAATTTCTAAGGAAGCTTAGTGATTAAGTGCTATTATTGTTGTTATTACTACAATTTCATTATGTACTAGCCAGTCTTTTCATCCCTATCCTCCAGGCAATCTGTTGGCCTTGTTCTTGCCTGGGTTATGGGAGTGGCTTTCCCAGAGCCAGGAATGTGGAAGTCCGTGGGCCTGGGTCATCGGTTCTCTGCCTAGCAGGTTACTGTCAGCTTGGAGCAGGGATCCATGTAAACAAACACTTCTTTAACCTTGCAAGTGAGATACACCAGGCTGTATATTGTAAATTATGTTCTGTACTGAATCTGCCTTCTTTGGAAATAATTGAGCCTTTGCAGCATTCTAGAATTACAGTTTATCAGTACTTTGTTGTTGCATTATGTACTCTGCTATTTGTTTATAAGGATTTAAGTACCTAGTACTGTGATGGATGTATGTTGTCCTTCACTAGATCTCACAGATTAATTTTTGTAAGCAGTTTTTTTTCACTGCAACAATCTTGGAAATGAGCATATAGATTGAATCAGTGAAAAGTAGTTGGAGTCTTGATCACAGATGATAGCAAAATAACTTTTCTCACCAGACATTGCTAAAAGCAAGTCCTCCTCACTCAGTAAGGAGCTGGGAACAGTGGTTCTTGTGTTTGCTACACAGTGACAACAGAGTAAACCAGCAAGTCATTCACTTCATGTCTTCTAATACATACTGTCAGATACTAAAGTGGATTCAAATTCTTAATCCACCTGTCTTCAGGAAACAAACTAAAACAAAACAAATGGGATCTGCAGAGAACACAGGATGAGTATTTATGACAAACCATGGGAGATGATGTCAGCTATAAATGTAAAGTCATTCTGCAAGGAAAAAATAAAAAAGATAATAAAGGATATCGTCCTTAATCCTGATGGAAAAGAAATAGCAATCCTCCAGCCCCCACAGCAACAGTTAAAGTCACAGAAGGTTTTAGATACTAGGAAGGTTAAATTCACAGCCTTTAAAGCATTTGAAAGGGAGTGTTTCTTCTTTGATTGTGAGAATTAATCAGGTCAAACATCTAGGAGGAACTAGCCCAAGAAAATCTACCGCTGTGCTATGCAGAAATGGGCTGATAGGGCTCAAAACAGTCATTGGTACTCATGAAAAAGGCTGATTCTGTTAAGACTAAGATAATACTGAATTAAAATATGCTCAATTTGCATTTTGATTAAAAGACATTGGAATTATGAAAGTCTCACGATGATGATGATCTAAATACTGTGCCCCAAATTGGAGAGAAAAAGAAAACAGACAACCCATAATGTTCAGCCTAAGTTAAGAGTGTAGGCTACCAATCCACTAAGACCTTCAGCCTATATCTGAAATGTCTTGCATAAGCTTTACAAAGTAGTTGTATTTTAATTCTGTTGGCAGTAGTGATAAGGAGTAATTTATGTGTAGGGATATTTTTGCAAAGATTTGGGGCACATCTGTCTGTCTCTAAATGTGTTTTTTTTAGAAATTACGTTTGCAGTTTCTGTGATATCCATTCTGAGTTGCAGTAGTGATTATGTGCCATGACATGCATCTTCAAGAAAACCACTTTTTTTGTTTATGGTGACAGTGTTATTAGTGTATGATAAATATTAGGCCTTAACAATCGTAGCATGTGGCAAAATAATTGTCTTGTAGGTGCGCATCATGTATATTCGCATTGGATTGTGAATGTTAAAAAGCTGTGTTACACATATGTAACTGTTACAGAAATTGACCCAAATTTGGATTGAAGTTTCACAGTTTTGGGTGTTCAGTGTATAGTTAGAAACTCATTCAGCATCTACTACAAACATTACTGATGGCAAGGCTTTTATGATTCATTTTCTTCACAAAGCTGGGGTTACACTTCCCTGAGTGTGTGATAATCTCACATGATTAATGTCCTACATAAATGCTTTTTCAGTTGTGCTAGGAATAATGCAGCAAATATTTCTGGAAATTCTGTCCACGCTTATTTGATAACTACTCTTCTACCCGAGAAATAATATTATTTATTTATTTATTTACTATTATTTCATTTTATTTATGAAAGAAGGGGGAGAGGAAGATGAGCAATAAACGTTTTGAGCTGAAGATACGTATAACTATGAAAGATTTCTCTGTAAGTTCTTTATGATTAGAATGGCAGTATTTATTATATTAACAATTACTTATTTTCACTTAATTGCAAGTACTTTGTTTTTGTTATCTATAAAATGGAAGTAATTTTGGATACAGTAGCTAGGTAAACTATTACAAAATTGCAATTATATATTTATAATATAAAAATATATTTATTATATATATTTAAATATTTCAGAATTATGTTTTTACTTTATATATATACCATTAATTATCACTGCTTCAGAGTTGAAAGACTGGACTTAAGGAAATGCAATGTTCAAGGAGTAAAACAAGTGCTTGCATTGCAGATAAAATGTAGCCATCCAATATATAACATAAGCCTCTGTCAGTGAATTACACTTCTAATTTTAAACTTAATATCATTGAAGCTTTTCTGTATTCTATATTCAGTATCTGGGTACTAGTTCATGAGATATATGCTGTGTCAGCTGAGCAAGGGGCCGTTTCACTGGATATCCACGTACTTCATCTTTGTTTCAGTAGCTGCAAGCACTTCCTTTGTGTTAATAGTGTTCCTTTTTTAATACATGAAGGTCATTAATATTTTGACCCTGATGATGATAATGAACCACTCAATAAGTGGTTTTACATGCTAGTTTCTCTCATTACTCTGTAATACATTGATACGTGACAAGAAACACTGGAATGTAATGGTAAAGTCTTCATACAATAAGAGTTAATGAAAAGGAAAAACAGATTCACATTAACTCATGTTTGAAAGCATCTTTTAGCTAAAAGGAGTCCAGATTACTCCTTCCAAACTTTGGTCTTAGAACCATTTGCTCAAAGGAGTTCAGTTATGAATGGGCAAAGACTCTGGAACTGCATAATTTTGTGGTCTCCAAAAACCTTAATTCAGTATTTGTTTTATTGGGTAAGGAATTACAATGCTAATTAGGAATATTTACCTGAAGGAGATTATTAGAGGAAGTTTGTGTAATCAGATAACTACTATTAGGGAAAACTATGTTTTGCATTATGATGTTTTTCTTAGCTCTGTAACTGTAGGAGAACACTTTTTAAATATAACTTGCATCAGATGTAAAGATCTCAGATGTTTCCTATAGCTACAAGACTAAATTGATACCACAAGCCACCATGAAATTTCCTGTTCTGAAATTCATGTGCAAGTATGCCATGACAACTATTTGTGAAGTCAGGCTGGTAGATGAAATTTCATATCTGAATGCATGTTCAGTACTGTTCTGTTGTATCCATGTACACTGGCCCAGAGACCGTTTTTCTGTTTTTTAAATAAACAAAACCAGCAATTAACATCTGAATAGAATAGCATTTGTAATAAGATTTAAAATTTAAAAATAATTTTTAACAGATAAAAAAAAAAATGTTTCTTAAGATTTTATGGTAAAACAAAACTGTCTTTTTTACACTTTTTGGTAGAAATTACAGTCCTATGATAAACAGAAGGCATATTGCAACAGACATGCAGGATTTTCAAGCAATAAATACTATGTCTGACTGGTTGAACAGAATTCTGAGAAGCCTTTTACAAGCCTGATGAGATCTTTGTTGTTCTCTTCTTTACCATTCAAATTGCTACCCTTTCCTCTTATTGCCTGACATGTAAGAGAGTTGCTGGTGGTATTTCTCAAGATTTTCACTGTTGATTCACACTTTCTGACTTAAAATCATTTTTCTTAAAAAATTATTTTTAAAATGTATTTCCTGATATGTTATAATGCTTACAATTACCTATGAAATGTTAAGCTTTACTTGTAATAAAATATCAAACTTAATCCCTTGTTGTTAAATTAACTCCTTTTATTCTCGTGTCATTAGACCATGCTTATGACTGGGGAAGTATCAGGATGGGCTTTGGTGCATTTCTGGACTCTGATTTGTCTGCTCTGCTGAACTATTGACTATATTCACTTTAACATGTTATGTGCATTAGAAAATCAATGGGGCAGAGCTGATGAAAGCTTTTAAACTGGTCTGACCTCTGTGACCAAAATGTTTAGTTTTGGAATATTCTGTACTGAGATATAAATAAATGTAGGAATATTGGACAACTCTGGCTTTTGTAAATGTTTCTTTTTATATACTTATATTTTTATAATTATTTTATACCCTTTCAACTTTATTAGAAAAGTGTTTGTTTGATGAAAGTCTTTAGGGGAAGATGATTAGTCCATTACTGACAGAGGAGGCTTGTTTTTTTGTCCACTGAGGGTTCATTCTAGTTTGACAGCAAAATAACCTTCTTTCTAATTTTCTGGGTTTTTAACCATATCAATATATTGGACTTCAAAACTTTGTTTCTATTGATTTTTTTTCTAATGCATATTCCATGTTAAATAATATCAATAGTTTAGGAGATCAGATGAGGACAAATGCGGAGGATATGATCAGACTTTGACATGTGGAGCTGGCTATCTGAAAGTTTCAGTAGAGAAGGAGTAAATTGCAGGCTAGGTGATAGTGAATAGAATGGCCAAGTAAAAGTAGAGGGAAGGAAAGGAGAAATTGGAAGTGATGATTAACACTGCCAAAGTACAGAGCTGTGTGCAGAATTTGTGTTGGGCTTTACAGCTTTCTTCCTCTTGTTTCTTGTGATATCAGTATTGCCAGGTTCCTGCTTCAGGGCATTCAGCCAAGGTTAAAGACTCCTCTACTAGATAAGGCAATTGGCAATAGTTGTGGTGATGTCTAGCTCCTTCCACTTGCTGGGTCTTCATGGGTCATGGTTTTGAATGTTGATTTGTACACAGTTGCTGGTACTCAATACATGCTAAGAACCCCTGAGGAGAAATGTAACAGCCCTGAAGCCCTCAGATCAGCAAACTGTGCATAACCTTATTCTAATGGTTTGTTGCTAGCCAGCTATGTTTGGACTTTAGACAGGGAACTTTTGAATTTGACACTGGAACCTTACACATGACATTTTCTATGTTCTATGTGCTGAGTATGACATCACTGAAGAAAGACAGAAAGTACCTTATCATGTTACAGAAGAAATTTAGTTTGTTTCCATTTAGAAGAATGATAAAACAACGCTTTGTTGGTTTTCGTTAATAATTCCTTTAAATGATAATGGAAATTACTTTCTATTGTCTATTTGTAAAAGATGAAAGGAAGAAATAATGAACAGGTAACTAAGTGAAACAGAGATCTTTTCCCTTTTCATGAGCAGAAATAATATTAACGCTCATAAATGATGTAGCCAGATTCCAAAAGCCAGATCTGAGCAAAAAGAATGGACAACTTTGAATGCTAGCTTCTGAAATTGGTGAATCTGTTGCATTGTTTGAAATGACAGCACAATCACTGCCAAAGGATAGAAATAGGCCATTGTCTCTTCTAAAACGGATTGAGAAATATTATTTAATAAAATAAATTAAGTCAATTGATAGTAACATAATAAAAATAAATAAGATAAGACATTTTGAAATTGAACTAGTTAATAATATCATCTTATTAGAATTTGTGTTATAACCAAATTAAATTAGTTTAATGGGGAAATGTAATAGTAATCTCTGGATTTTTCCTCTTAACTTTGTATACTTTAATGAATACCTTAATTAGGCACCTTTATTGATGCAGACATTTCAGAAATAAAATTTGGTTCTATATTCTCCTTCACACACCAGCATCCATTAAAATAGAAATAATCTTGTAATGACTAAAGGGCAGATTATACTGAAAGCTTCCTGTGCCTGCAGAAGGGATTTGGTTGCATGTATGCAGGGATGTTGTGATTTCCATAGGCATGCAACAGTAGTTGTTAATTGATGGGACTGCAAGTTCTTTAAGCATATTGCCAGTGGTCTGTTACACTGCATGTGGATGTGGATATTCTTAAGGTGAAAGTTTTTGAAGTTGATTGTTTCAACAAACTGTTTGTAGAATGTGCAGATATCAAATGATTACCATCTCTATGCTGCAAATTTTTTGCATGACTGAATTGACCTGAACATATTCTGTCAGAAAAAGCAACCTGATACCATGAATGTATTAATTCATTCATATCAGGCTGTTTGTAGACTTGTGGTCTTTCAGTTTGTCATAAGTAAATTTGAGTGGGTTTTGTTAAATGTCACTTAAAGCTGGGAGACTTGCAGAGTCAATCAGGCCAAAGCAGGCTTCTGCCATCATGTCTTGCCTCGGTCCTGAGCCAGCACTGAGGTAAATCTGTAATGGCGCACATCGTGTGACTACGCTATTCAGAAAGACTTTAGAGTCCAGTGATGCTCTGCAGTGAAACATGACAACAAGGGACTAGTTAATTTCTGTATACCGCTCTTACTCTAGCAGGGACATACTTAAGTAGTCTAAGTTTTCTTAGACTGTTTGAGTTAAGAGAGATTAGTTATGTAACAGTAGATCACTCCTCAATAAATCTCGTGCTGAATCTATTAAAGTCTGGCTTTCAAGCAACTTAGGAATACTGTTGCTCCCTCATCTCCTGTAATTGAACACTTAAAGAGACTGTTAGCTAGTAGATTATGAACTTTATTTTCCTTTCTGCTCTCCAAGGTGAGTTTACATAGAGAGACGGAGGACATAAATAAATGTGCCAAGGAATCTTACCTAATTTAATTCAAGGACAAAAAAATGTAATGCAGAAGGGAGGAAACGTTTATACAGATTGCATCTAGGATTCTAAAAGCACAGATTTGTTTATAATTTTAGTATATTGAGTTTCCTTGGATGTGATTTAAATTGTGATAATTGTGATTTTTTATTAAAGAAGAAAAAAAATTCTCAAGTTATATATACCACAAAGCTTTACTTTTTACAGATATATTCAAAAATATTTAGGCTTCACTTTTTAAAGTGCATCTGCCATCTGTGTTCATATTGCTTCACTTCTGACTAAAGAAACACAATATAAAAGGCCCCTTATCCCCAGCTGATGTAAAGAAATGAGAAACACATTGAGAAAAGGTGTTGGTTTGATTCCTTGAATACATAAATTTACTAACATTTGCGGCACTGTAATCAAAGAGTTCACACTGTAAAAAGAGCTTCACACTGTATGTAAACTGTGTTGGAAATAATTTTTACAAGCTAAACTTAAATTACTTATATTAATCTGAAACACTCTGCATCTATTTTTTAGTGTCATCATGGTATGAGTTACAGAGCAGTGTGGGAAGTTAGATTTTTAGGTGGAAAAAATGTAATGATAATCAAGAACATTAGGGATCTACAATTTTAACTTAGTTTTAATACTTTGCTGATCTTAGTTGAAAGGCACTTTTTCTGGTTTACCACTTTTCCCTAGTGCAAACATTTCTTTGTTAGCAGAATTACCTAACAGATCTTAAATATTGAAATGGTCAAGAATGGAATGGTGTGAAACTGCTCCAGGAATACACAAATCAGCAGGTGGCCTTGATGCACTAGATCCATGTGGTGAAAAAAACAACTTAAGAAGTTAGGCTGCTTCTCAGATGTGGCCTCAGTGATATTTTGTTTGTTTGTTTGTTTTTCTCAAAGTACTCAGTTGTTACAAACATCAATTAAATAGAACAAATCTAATAATTTTGTCCTGAAATTGAGGTATTGAAAATTGGCAAAAGAGCACAAGCACTTTTGCTAGGATTTTCTGCTGCCTTTGCTTCTTGCTGTGTAGCAAGACTGTCTTGACTGTCTTGACTGTCAGCAGTTTAATGTGCAGTTCTAAACACCTCCTCTGCAAGCTCCCAAACTCTTCCCTATATTACTCCCTTGAATAGTTCAAGAGCAGTGAACACGAACAACTGCAACTACAACTACACGAACAACTAAGTTGTTAGTATCATTTCTATTTATTCTGTACCCTCCATAAAGAATCACAGCCGTTTTTCTTAAACATTGATGTTTAGTGTTAGTTGTTTCCTGGGCTAATCAGAATGGTATTTCTTAGAAGGATAAATGTATCCAAAATTTGATTGTTTTGATTTTTTCCAGGTGTTATGTTCATTTTGAAAACTTGTTATTTGTGGACAGTCATCACTCATTAACTCAAATGTCATATGAAGATTATTCTTCAAATTCAAAGTAGCACTAAAAGATCTTGTGGTGCAGGCATGATTTCTATTTCTGAAACAGTCGCTTAAGAGGCTTCAAACATAGCCCCTTCACATCTCTTCAGTGAATGAGGTTCCTTTTCTTTGCCCTACCAGAGACTTACCTATTCCAGATGTTATTTATGAGGTGCCAGGTGAAGTGAGCTTTTATGCAATGTTAAAAGAAAGAAAGAATTAGAAATATATTCTGCAAAACCTTGAAAAATGCAGAAGTGTATTATAGTAAAAGTCTCAAAAGCTATAGCGATGGTATGGCTAGTGTTGCTATAGAATACTGTGCTACTGCAATGAAAACACTTTATTTGCAATCGTGATTTTTGGGAAAATGTTGACAAAACATTTCACTTACACTACACATTTCATCTGTAGAATGCAAAATTCTAAGTATGATAAACCTTTTACTTTGTTTCTAATTTTTAGTGTCACTTCTTAACATTAAGCTGTTAAAACCATGTATTATAAGTTCAGAATAACTTCTTATATGTTCTGGCACTAAGCTAAAGTTCTTGTCTTGTCTACTAATGTTGAATAATGGAAAATAATTAACTTTAACTTAAAAGTTTGCCTTTTGCTGTATGGCAGTATTAGCTGTAATATGGATTTGAAAAGACATTCCTTAGTACAGGCACAAATCAATTATACAGAAAGAATAAATAATCTGTTCTGCAGAAAGTAGTATTTATTTGAAAAGCTTTTTGACAAAGTTGAGATTTATTACTGTAGGCTGATCTTTCGTGCATCGTACTTGAAATGAAGATATATCAGATGCTATTCCGAGTGACCTGGACTCGGAGACCCTTACAAAGTTCAGCAAAGGGGGATGTATGATCCTTTAGCTTGGGAAGTAGAACACCATGCACCAGCAAAGCTTGGCTGGCAGTGAGCTTTGCAGAGAGATACCCGGGGTGCTCTGGTTGACCATGAGCCAGCTGTCTGCACCTAAACCTGAAGCAGCTCCAGCACACTTGGCTATGTGAAGAGGGGCATTGCCTTTGGGTTAAGGTAGGTGGCTCCTTGGCCCTCAGCACTGATGAGATGCAGCTGGTGAGGAGATACTGGGACTGCTGGAATGGCAGCATTCCTCCAAAGAGAAGGCTCTGAGGAGAGTAAAGATGGAGAGGTGAAAGGGAAATTTCATTTTCAAATAGAAGGTAATTTATGAACAAGTAAAGGAGCGTAATTTGTTTCATCATCTTTAGTCTCTAGGACAGAGAACAAAAAGGTAGGATTACTTGAATTGCCTATGACTTTCTTTGACCTTTTATTTATTGTGCTATTTGTTGATTTTTGTTATACATCAAGAAATCTTGTTTTTTTTTTTTGTTTGTTTGTTTTTGCAGATTTTTTATGGGCATTTTTTGACTACTTGTGAAAAAAGAGAATCTTGGAGAGAAATTGGTGCCTACATGTTTTTTTGTAGCATAACAGTTAGCATAGAGAACATTTTAAATGCGTTCAGATTCCATTAGATCAGTATAGAACTTAAATGATCACTGTACTTAGAGATTCTTTTTCATGAAAAAGAGTATCCGTGAAATGTAATGCTATTCTATGTTACATAAGAGGATTTGTATGCATCTAATGCAGAATACATCGGAAACTTTTTTTTTTTTTTTCTTACAGCAATCAATATTCTGTCTGCAGTAGTGTTTTTCTCTGCAGAGCTGTTGACAATAGCTTCTTTTGCACTGTTTTCCACTGTTGTTATCTCTGGAACAGCTCACCTGATGTCTTTTTATAATAGGGAAGGGCAGCGATTGAACCACAGCTTGACTCCCTGAGTGTATGTTTAGATGAACCAATGATTAGAATGTCAGGGTGCATATCCCACTGTTGTACTTACTCTGTTTTACTTTGGATGGTATTATTTCAAGCAGAAAAAAATTTTAACGTATCTTTAGTGAAAGATAATTTAATCTTTGAATTATGTAATTACTAAGCCAAACATAGCAAATACTTTTGCACCACAATAGCTTTACTTACATTCAGCAACAAAAGTTAATTTTCATTTTCACTGAGAATTAAAATACTGAGTTTGTGTATGTGTCTATGTCATTAGTATGTGTCATATATTTTGCAGTGTGTGTATATATATATATATATATACATATAGTGGAATTAAGAAACGAAAAAGTCTGAGTACATGAATAGGGTCAGTTCTGAAAATTTACTCATCTAAATTAATTACTTGCATGTATTGCTCATCACATATAGCGAATAATACTTGTTCTATATATGCGTTAGAGCAAACTAGTTATTTGCAATCTGTTAATTTCTCAGGAATGGTGTTTAATAATGAGGACAAGTTGTGTGATGATACAGAGGTCATGTTTGACATAAGCCCACTAGAATGATCAAGGATTGAGTTGCAGTCTCAATAAATGTGGCTTCCTTAAGCTGTATCAACACACAGGATTGTCAGGAAGGGGCAGTGCTCCAGCTGTCCCAGCTGTTCAGATAATATTCCTTCTTCAACATGTTCTAAGTACAAACCAGTTCTTTTCATCTTTTCAATTTATATTTGGAGGGGTTTGTAATGTGGCTACTTTGGGCAGGTGACAGTTGTATGTCAACTGCAGTAAGGAGAGAAATGTTGTGGCTCTTTATGCACTCACACAAAAATTCTTTGCACTATTGCTCAAAAGTAATTTCTTCTGTGAAACAAGGGATTCCTCCTTCTGAAATAATAAAAGTCAAATAGGGAAGAGAATCTCTGGCCCCTGGTTTTGTGCTGTAGTGCACTCTGTGAAATCATTTCAACTTAGACACTCCAAGGTCAAATTCGTTATTAAATGCTGTTGGTGCAAAAGAATGTGGTTGGGAGGAAAATCCTTAAAAATAAAAATCCCAACAATGAAAAATATTTTGTTGTAGCATGAAATAGTACATCAGTAACTTCCATAAAGAGACGCTGTGTTTTAGATTTAAAAAAACAAATGTATGGTTGTATGTGACTTAGGAAGCCAAAAGTATGGTTGTACAAAACTGATATCCAACCCTGTAGATGAATAATTCATAGCTTTTTGTTATTTTTAGGATTGTTTCATTATTGCTTATAATGCTAACATTTTCATCAAAAATTGGACAAACAACTATTTTTAGAGGAAAGTAGTATGATTTCTGTCTAGTAACTATCAGCATACAGATGATTCTTGGAAGGTAATGTATTAGGGCTTTCCAACAGGGGTTCTCTGCCCACTTTGATAAGAGTGATAGCGTGTCCACCTCGTTTCAGTCCTTCTATTTGGTGAAGAGCTGGCTGTTGACTGAGCTTCTCTGTGGGAACCTGAGTGAAATTTGTGGTATTGGTTGAGTTGAATCCCTTGGACTCCTAACAATGTAACTTTCTTTGATGTACTTTAATAGCACTCAGTAGTCCATAGGTTCTTTATTATTTTTTTTCTTTTGTAATTTTTGATATGCTCCTGCCAGAGGTTGAGTAAGGTTATAAATATGCGGGACTTAAATTTAATTTTTGAACTTAATTTCAAAATTAAATCACATTCTCCTGGTGGCATTTCTCTTGCATGTCTCAGGAAAGAGAGCCTACCAAATGCTGAGGAAACAAGATTGGCCATTGTGAAGAATTAGGAAGGTAGTAGTGAATCTCAGTGTAGGCAGCCATTTAAGGAAGAGAGAAATCTTGTATATGGAAGTGAGTTAAACAGTGGAAAACTTCTGGGGAGAAAAAAAAAAAAAAAAAAAAGAAAAAAAAGAGGAAGGAATGGCCAGAAAGAAAATGTGTGGTGCTGATGCTGGGTGGTGGAAGGGGATTGGACCGGAGGCTAATGATTCAGGAATTATTTATCATGTGGGAGCTATGTATCCTGAAGATACTTCCTCACCTCCCTACAAGATACTGGTGTAGTGTGGGCAATCTATGGAATATTTTGTACCCTTTTAATCTAGCATGCTTTCTATTACGTCTGGCAATTATGTTGTTAATCAGAACGGTACATCGGCCTTGGCAATACTTTTTAAAGAAAAGATATTTTAGTTTGAGCTAATGTATACCGCAATCATTTTATCTAGCTAATTTGAGTTTATGTTTATTCATGTATTCTGAGATTTATTATTCTTCGCCAGAGCATTTCCAAAAAGGATAGCTATTGTGGAGGTTGGCGCGAAGGTGGGATAAAGGCTTTTCTATTGTTTCTTTTTGTTCTCAGGTGTTAGGTAAATTACAGCTTCTCACTTCTACAGCAAGAAAAGGCTTCAAGTTATTTAAAACATTGCATGAGAATATCTGTGCATCATATTTGAGAGTCAGTGGGAGCTGGCTAAAATAACAGGTCAAAACTGAGAAATGGAACTTCACTGTCTGCATAACAATGAGTAGTATTTGAGACTTCAACCATTTATGGTAAAAAAAATAAAAGTAAGAACTTTCATGATCTGCAGATATATAATATTCAAGATTAGAGCAAAGCTCTAACCTCTACACCAAGTTTAATAATTACTCCTCTGAAGTGATTCTTAGAAACTATACATACAAGTGCTAACTTTTGAACAACTTTTTCCCTTGCTCAGTAGATCAATATTTACAGCATGTGCAACTTAAATAATATATGCAAATTATTCGCCTTTTGCTCCCACTTGCAGAATCTGTGAAGCATCTTTAGGCATCGTGTAAAATCATAACAAATTATAGTGGAGCTCAGTAAAATGAATACCTGCTAAAGCAAAGTGTCCTACGTGAGATATGTTTGCTTGCGGGAGGTGTCAAAAAACCTGAAGATAAGAACAAGTGAGTAGATACATGAAGTAGCAAGCTCCCAATTACAGCAATAAGATAATATTTTTACCATGCAGAAGTATAAAATACTGAGTCTGCTTTTGAAAAGTTTTCTCCATCTTTGGATGACAAAACACCCACACAAGCTTAAAAATATTTTGATCCTTTTTTTCGAAGTGGTCATTTAAAATGTACTTCTGGTCTTTTGTTTTATGTTAAGATCTCAAAGATAACTGTACTAACTTGTTGCATCTCATGAGGAAAGTGTGTGAGACGTGACTTCACATATCCTACAAGTTTTTGAGGGATAATATATTCTGCCACTCACGGTTTATTGAATAAAAGTCAAGATTTAACTGGAATCAAAGATTCAGGCTACAGTGTTCTTCATAAATACATTAATTAATACTTACTAAAGGATTTTTATTAGCTAGCAAGTTTCTCAGTGATGAATGAAAATATATTGCACCCATTAGTAAACGGCCTATGAAGAATTTTTTTATCGCTGTGAATTTAGGGAATCTAACAAAACTTTTTTTTTCCATTTTCTCAGGGAGGCTTTAAATTAGTAAATAAAATGCATATAGGGAAAACATAACAGCCTTATGGATTACTTTGTTGTAGCACATCTCCTAATTGACAATGAGGGTTCCAGTTTTAGAGTAGTTAGCATATGTTTCTAGCATTGATGAGTTTTTAAGTTTGGTTTCTTCTGTGTATGTTTTTCTCCCAGTTCACAAGCAGTCTTACTGCGTGTCTGTAGATACAGCTCTCTGTAGATACAACACAGTTCTGTCACCACATAGACTTAGACTGCAATAGTTAATGGGAGTCATACACCCACAACAGATAGGTCTTGTGCAATTGAGTTATCTATGAGAGGGAACTGTTAGTGCTTTAGTCTGTATTTCAAATCCAGCATCCCTCACAAAAGGGTACTTAAATATATCTTCTACGCTAAGCATGTATTTAACCCATTGATGAGCATATGTTTACGTTCTTTCTTGGACAGAAGTCTTTGTACCAGCAGAGGTGATGGTTTTGTTCTCTTTTTTTAAGTTGTGAACACCTGCCTATCAGGAAATGAATGGACTCATCACATCATCGACTCATTACACAAAGTCCTGCAAACAACTGTCAGGTGTCAATGATATAAACTTTAAAACAGCAATAAAAATTCCTGTGAAACTGCCCAGAAACTATGGTTCTGAAGCAGGGGAAAAGAAAGGTTATATGAACAGTAGTGTTGGAAAAGAAGAAGCTGTGTCAGCAGAAAAAGCAGCGCATTGAATATGAATGGTTTGAGCAGTAAGATGGTGCAAAGAGAATATACTTATAGATAACATTTTAAATGAGCTTTTCTTTGCACCTCCAATGTAGACAGCTGCTTTTTTTCAATTGTGAGAACTCATTAAAATATTAAAAAAAATCCTGATGTTATGTTATATAGGATATGCGCTGCTATAACCATGTTTGCTTGAAGTCCTATGTCATTTAGAACAGAAGTTTAGGAAAGAAGTTTCTTCTAGTGTCTTTGAACAGATTGAAGCCTTCAAAGGAACCATACAGAAGAAAATGAAATAAAAATACAAATAACAGATAGACACTGTCTCTAGTTTTAGTAAGTAGTACTTGGCAGCAGATAATTCATCAAGCTTAAAAGCATTGGTGTTTGAAAAGAAAAGTGGCTGTACTTTGTTTAGGTATGCTTTGTTCTCTTTCACGGGACTACATGATATACTATAATGCTACTACCATCAGAGAAAGTCTTTCTACTATTATATATATATATATTTCCAATTTTAAATGTGTTATTATGTAGTTAAAGTTATTAAGAAGTTGAGATGTAGTGGAAAAAGGTGGTATGTCCTAACTATACTCTGGATGCCATCTGCAGATTGGTATGTTGTGTTAGTTTGCAAGAACAGTTGACTTCTTTTTGCACATAAAAATGCTATTAAAAATAGCATCTCAATTGATTATTTTAAAGATTATATAAGAAAGAGAAAGCTATTATTAGTTTCATAGTTTTCTCTATATTTCAAGCTTATACTAAAAATAGCCTATTCTGATTCTGGCATGATCCTGATGACTATATGATATATAATTATGTTCATTGGCATAATTTCTTTTCTTAATCACTGTCCATCTTATGTGCCATCACGTAGATTAAAATTGTCTCTAATCTGAAAAATTTGTGATAGAAGAGGCAGGATAGGTCAATCTCATCAAATTGCCTAATTTTCTTTGGACTAATGACAATCTTTGCCTTTGCTTTTGTGGTTCTGTACCCCTTGAGCCTATGGCTCTTTACACTCTGATTTCAGATGTAGAAATCATCTAAACATATCACCATCAATGACCAGACGATAATTAACTTATTCACAGGATTATTATTATTTTTTTTTCCTACAGTGAGGTATTAGAACTTTTCAGGTTTAGTTAAATGACACTGGAAATCAGCTTTACTTAATATCAGATTTTTGGCAGAACTGAATAATCTGGATAAGAATTCTTCAAAGAACACTTTAGGCATAATAAATAAATAAAGGCAGGGACCTTTCTTCTGTATCTGCATAATTGCCTTGACAGCCTTTGCTGAAGGACTCCATTGAAAGATGAAGGAACATGGCTATACAAAGCGAGACTTAAAGGTGCTTCAGGAATGTGCTTAATCTTTTCATGAGTCCTCGGGAAGATTCAGTAGTTGTTTCTAGTAAAGAGAGAATTTCTGATGTTTTAGTTAGCATTTATTTACTGTCCTTCAAATTGAGTATTTTGAGTAGGAGTATTTCTCCTACTGTTCCTACTGGATTTTATCATTTTTTGTTGTTGTAAAGGTATAAAATCACTCTCTAATGATTTGTTTTCTGTGAGATATTTCTGTTTGTTTCTCTGGTGGGAAGCATTATCAACATTAAACATGTTTAGTAATTAGAGCTGTTCATAGATAGTCTCAGAGGGCTAAGCAAGGCTTCTAAAAATATTTTAGAAGTGGTTTCATTAGAACTTTGCTATACAAGTGTTATCAATAAACCTTTCATTTATTCAGCCCTTTCTGAAAATGCTGCATTATGATAAAATGATTTCAAAGAACAAAGGCTTATCGAAGATTCCCTGTAAGACTTATCCAAGCTTCCCTTAAACTAATTATTTAGAAATACTAAGCTAGATGATCAGCACTACCTCAAGGGCATCTCTGGCAAACTTGTATTATTAAAAAGTAGAACCAAATAAAGACAAGATATGTATAACAAGAAAACCATAACTAACATAAACAAGTTATTTTAGCTCCTCATTAAAGGTTATAGATATTATGAACTTGTGAGAATAGCAGTCAGGATTTTAGCAGCACCTTGTACTGAGAAGGACAGGATGACCTTTGCTCATGACAGCTGAGATTTCCATCTGGCCTTGGCAGGTTTCCCATGTCAAAATCTTACAACTTAACCACTTCATCACACAGTAGAGCTCAACTGTTACCTTGTTCTCTGCAGCATTCATGTGATTTAAGTGCACAGATCGTATGGCATGCTACAAAGCCCACCAATACCCATCTTTCCACATACATTCAGAAGGAACCTCAAGAAGTGATTTTTGTAATACAGATAAAAGCTGTAGAAAAGATGATAAATACCCACTTCTCTTGTGTTGCTTATAGGCAGGTGTCTAATGTGCAGTGCTTGTGTCAACAGTAGGCCTTTGGATTTGTTAGAATAAATGATGAATTTTCTTGTTCAGCCAAGGATTCTCTAAGGATGAGGTAAAATTCTCAAAGCAAAGGAGCAATAGAATAAAAATTAGTTCTTCTCTTAATCACTAAAATGCTGTTACTTGAATTGCAGTATTTACACTAGTTGCTGACTAGTGAGACCATTTGAAATACTCTCATCTATCCCGTTCTTCAACTATATCTCAGTGCTTTTTCAGACTTTCTCAGTTCTCTAGCTGGTGATTTTTCAATTAAGATGTGAAACATTCTTTTTTTTTGTTACAGAGATTTAATTAAAATTCTTTGAAATATTATAGGTGCTGGGTGTGTGCCTGTTGCAGTTCAGGGAAATTAAACTATTGCTGCTTGTTCTGTCATTTGGAGAAAATTCAGTTAATTATTTTTGACATGTGGAAAGTTTCTTCTGAATCTCATAGATACAACTCTGGTTACTTTGCTATTGTAAGATATTCCTAACAGTCTCCTTGTTCTTGAATAATAGAAGGTATCTGTTTTAAAACTTGACAGTAAGAATGTGATTTTTGTAGGACTTTTATTTACTTTTTTACAGGGTTATGAATGTATGTTGTGTTCTGGATTATTCAATTATTAATTTTCATAAAATTCAATATTTAATGTAAAGATTGTATAACAATCAGGTGAACAGGACAGCCTTTCTACCTTCTCATTTCTCTGGTCTTACAGTGGTGTTGCAGTAAAGGCTGTAAGATCCCAAATACCTCCAAATACAACGTTCACAGTCGTCTTCTCCAACAGAGGGATACCATTCTAAATTTAAGACATGAGAATGAAAAAGGGAAGAAATATGGAAATTATTCACTTAGTCTGTGCAGGTTCATAGCAAAGCAAGAAAATTCTCTGTGATGGAAAGCCATATTATATATTGGCATTATTTTATTATAATGGAATATTGAGCCTTCACCTCAGTATGACCTATTTCTATCCAGAGCTATACGGGTAGAAAATCTGTTGTATGTCAGACTGCGCTGTATGGCAAATGACTCAGACCCTTGATTCCTAAAGAGTCTTACTGTTATGAAATAAAAAGAATCCAGAGAATAAAAAAGATGAGATTTTAAAAAGCCATCAAAAATCAAATCAGTGAAGAAAGTGGAAGAAGCACTTATCTTCTGAACTGCTCCTGAACCCAGTACAGTGATTGATGAACCTGTATGTTAAACATCTGTTAAAATCATGTATATACTTAGCCTTTAATATGCATTTCTGGATAATAGTAACTCAGTGACTGTGTTTTTAACTGTATTATTACAGATTTTTGGATTAATGTAGTAATGGATTAGTTTTACAAAACACATCTTACATTTATAAATTTAACAATTAAGATGGATAATATTTAGTAAACAAAGTGAAAGACAGTTATAGCTTTGCAATACTGACTCAACTTTATTTTTCCAAATAATATGAAGTTTCTTTACAGAGATATAACTATTTGAGAAAAATATATTCCATCCTTTTTCAATACTCTTCAAGTGCAGATTTCATTTTTGAATATTTAATAATCCATTTTCCATATACACTTAGCAACTATCACTTCACGCATAACATTTCAGTTGTGACTGTGAAGCAGAACTTGTACTTTTTCATCATGGGTGATAATCTTAGCTTCTGAGTAAAGTATTCTAATAACACTGAATTGTAATCTTAAATAAAACGTCCCTCTTTTTCTTAAAAAACAAATAAATTGTCAGATGCAAAATCCAGATCTGTCACTGACACTGTGACTGAAATAAAGAACTTCCTGAAAGTGGAAATAATAACTTTTGTGTTCTGCTTTGATAGTGAGATAGAAACTTCTAACAGAAGATAGATTTTTGAAAGTTGGTCACAAGAACAGTGATGCTAACTTGTACAAAGGGAAGCACCAGGCTTCATATTCTTGATCAGTTCTTCACATTCTGTGCTTTACTGTCCTGTAGAGAACCTAACACGATATAAGTGAAATAGTATTTCAATTTATAGTCCCCTATTCTCTTTTATTCCTGGAGAGGAATTTAAATATTTGGCCACCAGAATAGTCAGACAGAGCTATCTTTGTTTACATTAAATTTGAAAGTGTAGAAGAAAAGGAGATCTGACCACTCAGAAGTTGTTCTGCAAGAACAGTTAGTGGTACAGTGCTGGTGAAAGGGTGAAAGTGAACAGATAGATAACTGTTCAAATTACAGTAGAGATGATAACCTATTTTGAGGGACAGTGCTGGGTTCTGGTGTGAAAGGACCTGTGGCCTAAGAACTGCTACAGTGCTTCCTCCCTTACAGTTGACATGTGAGGGCTGCAGTCACCCAATTCATCACTCAGGTAAGTTGGCATTCCATTGCTTATGTCTGTTAATGAAAGTGTGTTCATCTTTTCTACTTCCATTATTTCCTCAGTTCTGTGTGATTAAAACAATACCTTCTTCTGCTTTTTGCAAAGCTATGGCAAAATAATAGAGCTGTTAATATTACCAGGTGGTCTTCATCTGGGTTGCTTAATAAACTTTCAATAAATTTGGTTGCTTACATAACTTTGAAGCTAAAATACCACCTAGCTGCTTCAGTAGACTGACGTGTGTGTAACAAAATGTTCAAGTATCAAATATAAAATGAGCAAATGATAATTTGATTCAACATGGATAAATTGACAAGATTAATAAATGACAAAATAAGTTATAATTAAGTGAAATTATTTCCAGACTTCATTAGCTGCATTTAATCTCTCTTCATTTTCAAATTGCTCTAAGCTTTTACTTATTTCCCCTTTTGAAGAGCAGAATATTTTATAAGAAGATCATAAACTTAAGAATTCCTAATTCGAATCTCAGATGGATCTCCATTTGCTGAATAGAGCACAGTTTCGCTGTGAAATTGGGTCATTTGAAAATTTTTATTTACAAACTGTATGAAAGTTACTACATGTCAACTAGAAGCATTCCCTATTTTTGCTTCAGAATGTTGTAGTTAGAGAAATAATTCCATGAAGAATTTTTTTTCTTTCTTTAATTATTACTTAGTAGACAGTATAACTAGTTATGTGTATGAAGGAGAAGCCAGTTCTGGGGAACAAGTTAAAAATTGTAGACATTGTGCAACAAAATAAATTCTTGCCCTTCCCCAGCATTCATCTGCTCCTTAGCTTTATTTGTGTAACCCTGCTCTGGGAATGCCTCTGGAAATCCCAAATTCAGGCTGCAGTGGCATAGGATTTGAAATGCAGAGGGAAGGGAAAAGAAGGGGATTACTGCATAAACAACTTGTACGAATATCTTGGGACTAAAAAAAAATGTCACCTGAAGTAGACTGGTTTGGTTTAAAGTTCCTATTAGTCTGTCTAGACTTTATTGACATACCTGAGGTCGTAGTTCTTGGATTATAATGCATTTAGAACATGTATTATATAACAGCTGTGAAATATGTCTCATCTATTTGAAAGAAAACAGATAGCAAAAGTAAAGGAATTAGATCAAACCTGCAGATCTGCATGTACATGTTCTCAGAATCTATGTAGTTTATCATCTGTCCCGTTGGAAAATGAAAAGTATCTGTATAATGTTAAGCTGTTTCAACTTGGGCAGTTGTAAGTGGGATCGAGCTGCAGAATGCCTGTGTAGATTTCAAAGAGAGAAAGAGAGACTAGGGTAAAACACTGATGATACTTATGGAGTGCAGGAGCTGATGGAAACCCAGGTGAATCTAGACCTTGGTGAATTTGAGTATGTATGTGTTCCGAAACCTCTTCTATAATTCTTTTAATGGAATGTGTATCATCTAGAATCACTGTACCTAGCTAAAACCAAATTTTGTGGTCGTGGAGAGCCATGTGAGGCTCAGACCAGAACAGGTACACTTGTTAGTTATTTTCTACATACTTTTTGAGATAAATGTATTCCAAATTTTCAAAGGCTAATATACCAAAATTTTACTATCTAGCAGTTTCACAGGTGCATCTTGAGATGAATAAATTATGAGTATGAATAATAGACTAAATGTGTGAGAGAGTGATTAAAAAATTAAATTGATCTGAGCCTTGAAGCGGACTGCTCTGCTTTGTGTTTCTAACAAGAGGTTTTTTTTTTAATTTCCTGTTGACACTCCAGGTTAATTTTTTTGCTGGTAATTAACTTGAAAGCTAAATGTCCAACCTAAGTATGTATGTATAATTACTCGATTAGTTACCTGTTTTAAGCAGATAATTTTTTGTGTCTGACTATGACAGTTACTATATATTAACTCTTCTACATGCTGCATATATGTTGTAAGTCCATTCCTCACAGATATTAAAATGTCTTTTTTTTTTTTTTTTGTTTTCCCCTCATACCATGAAGTGTCAAGTATCTCCTGCAGGACCATATTTATAAAATATAAGATTAATCGGAGATTATTTATTGTTTTTTCCATTATTAATATGAAACCACATCGATTTTGTTGGATTCTACTGTTCTCTTAGGATCAATGGACGCACTCAACACTTCAGGGAGAGATACAGCATTGAAATTTGAGCCATATTTTTGTTTAAGAGAGGAAGGCTTTCCCTGCCTACATGCAAAGCATTCTAAAATACTGTCACTTCTTCAATGGAACACTTTCTCTGGAAATAACAGACTACTTTTTCAGCGAATGGAGCCAGAACATTACCACATTATCACAAAATTCAGATGAATTCTAGTTTTTCTTTTCCCATGATGCATTTGTTAGTGGGCTGCTTTCAACAAGAAAGAAAGGGAGAGTCAGTAGAGAAGGACTGTTAATACAGTCTTTATTTACCAAACATATCTTCCACTGGTAAAACACTGTGTAGAGTTACGATTCCAGCCCTTGCTTACATTTACGAAGTACAACAGCTTCTAATCTTAAGGAAAAGCAAACAAAGACTGCCATTTTCAGGTATTGTTTTCAAACATAGTAACTTGGAACAGCAGATGTAGTTAATTGTGTCAGTAGGATTTTTCAGTTTGGCTGTTGTTCAGAAATACGAAGGTATTATGAGTGTAATTGAAGTACTTTAAGTCTGCAAAGGATAACATCATGTAAAGGTATTTTAGCCTGGAAGAGGGTGAAGAGAGAAGATATGCAGGGGCTATTGCTTTTTAGGTTAAACAACATTCTTGTTCTGTGAAATAATGGAATTTTAGTCTCCCACATGGAATTATATTGCCCAGCATGATAACTGTTTAATTTCCGTTCTACTCTTTCTTACCTTGTTGCATCCTGTGGGCTTTTCATAATAATAAAATAACATAAATCAAAAACAATGCAATAACAATGAGAAGAATTTCCTGTGCATCATTTCGTTCATGTTACTTTTGTTTAAAAATATGAAATGTTTTTCATGTGTGAGCCTGTTCTTCCAAGTGAATTATTCAGGACATAATTAAATTCCCCAAATTCTTTGAGTACTGTTCTAGTAACAGAGGAATTAAAAAGATGCTTCTGTACTGCTTTCTTAGTGCCTTCAGTACTCATTTTTTGTTAAGCTGCAGATGACAGTTCTGAAGAACAGCATTTGTAAAGCAAAAGTATACAGGCAATCTCTTAAAGGCTTCCCTTGATTTTCACTAAGCTTTCTAACATATCCATGTTGTGGCTGTTTAAGGATTAGTATTTTAAGTATCAAAAGCATTAATACATGTCAGTACTTAATGGACAATAAAGTCCATTTTCTGTCATAGAGCATGGATTAACATTATAATACTGTAGCAATTAGAAGTCACTATTGGTATCTTTGTCTAATGAGTATCTTATATGGATTTCTCCATTACAGATTGGCATGTGGTGTTGCTTAAGTGTGTGTAGTTTGCTCAGCCAATGGAAGGATGGTAGAAGTTGCTGCATCATTCTTGTCTGTTATCTCAGTGCTTGAGACCTTGAGTGTGTATTTCATTTGAAACTGGGCTTCTTTACAATTCTTACTAGCGTTACTTCATTTGTTTCTTATTTACCTAATGAAGATATTTGCCAATTTACTCTTAAACAGAAAAATATCATAGATGTTTTAGAATCTTGGGTGTCACAGAATAGTACTGAGAACTTTTGCCAGCTTCATAAGCTTTTATCTCTTGTAAGTTGTTGAGATGTTTGTCATTCATACTAAGAGACTCTATTTCCATAGATTGGAGGTTGTGAGACTGGCAGACAGCTGTTCTTATGAGACGAATAGGGGAAAAGAAAAATGTTGCATTTGCCAAAATATGACCAGATGCTTTTGAGTAAATTAATATTGTTTATTGAATGATTCTGTAAGTAATAAGAAACCTTTGAACTTCATATAAGTTCTGTGTGTTTATTCTCATGTCTACCTATGTCTCTTTGGGAGAGATACACATACAGCTACAAAACATTCATTGTTGAGATAGCTGACTTTAAAATTCATTATCTTACTGAATTTTATGTCTGGCTTGCTGTGTTTTATGGTATTTAGAATGAGCTGGAAGTTTAATGAGTTACTCTGACTAGAAAAATAGATAGACCAGCATTTGTAACAGTTAAAGTGAGCACTGTGTCTTTTTTAAAATTTTTTTTTTATTTTTCATCTGAGGCAGGTAGGTGTACCCATTTGTAAGGTGGCTTAGCATTTGCACTTTACTGATTCTATTTTGTCAGTTCATCTTTTCCTTTCAGTCTTCTCCAAGAGATTATAAACACTGATTAAATTTATTGACTAATTGCAGCCTCCAAGTAGGCTAGGTCCCATCCAGAAAGACATCAAAATGAATGGATTTTCTTTTAGATGAACTCTGAACATCAGAGTTTTGTAATAATTTGGAACTAACTGTATGATCTTAGGCTACTGTTCTCTACAGCATAAAGGCTGTCATGACCTTGACAGTGCCAAGAAAAGAATTTGGTGTTCCTTATTGTTTCTAAGCTTGTGAACATAGGTGTGCATTAAATAACACTGTCATGCAGCAATAGATAATTCTTGTTTATTGGTTACCAGTTTTTTTTTCCACTCATAAGTATTTTGGATGCAGTAGACATGGAGTTAGTTTTCACTCATTTTTCTGACTTACAATTTATTAGAGGAGTATAAAGAATTTCATGAAGTGGAAAATTATTTTTATTCATTACATCTTTTGATTTATGATGACATAGAAAGACACCCATTATTTACTCTGAACTTCCTTGACAGTTTTTAAAACAGCAAGGCAATCCAAGCTGCATTGGCAGCATGCCACTGAAAGGAAGCTCACTAGGAAGATGACATGTTTCACATGACCTGCTAAGGCATTCCCCAATAACATTCTGCTCAAAGGGAGCAGCTACCTCCTTCAGAATGCCATTAAGGTAGATGTTGTTGCTCAGACTAAAGTTCAGACTTTGTTTTGTAAGCCTGGATTGCATAATACCTTATTGCCAAGGTTTTCTGACTGTGTTATTAGCACAAGGGATCATTTCAAGGATGTCAGGGAGTAACAACTACTTCAGCTCTCTACTTGCAAAGAAGAAATTAAGCTGTTGCTTCTCCCCGTTTCTGCTTTTCTATTTTCTCCTGTCCCTTCCTCCTGTGCAAGAATACTATGGTTTTGTACCAAGGGAAGAGGAAGGAAGGACATGAAATACAAGAGAAGCAGGGAAGAACTTCTGGCCTGCTGTCTTCATTATCATTCCCCAGCTCCTTTCCCACCTCCCATGACAGTGAGCTATGGAGTAAGGCAATCTTTGCACCCCATGTCCTTGGCCTTTAGGAACAGTTCATGGTCCCCTGCAACTGGGGCATGGACACAAGGCACCTGGTCCTGTGACTACCCTCCTACTTGAGATCAGAAAGTGAAGTTCAGAAATAAGAATTGATTCTGTGACATCCTGATTGTAGTGCTCTTGTTAAAGGCTAAATTGCCTCATTACTTAAGAGTTCATTGTGATGAATTTGTGATAATATTTACATTATAGGTTCATTGTGCTTCTGTGGGCTACAGATATGTTAAAATATTCTGATCAACACTTATTAAAAAAAAAGATCATGTTTTGGAGTAGTCTGTAAAATCCAGAGAAATGCTAGCTGTGACCTGCTGCTACTATAACAAGGGAAAATGTCTTGATAAAATGATGGCTTAATCATTATACAACAGAGAGTAAATGCACTGCCTTCTAATTTTTAAATGCTTTGTGCTGCACATCAGATGAACATTGGTGGCTTTTCCCATCGTACCACATTTATCACATTTGAGGTGTGGTTTTAAAAGCCCCTCTGGAGAAAATGTAATTTGTCTTCTTGTTGCCTGCATTCCACTAAACTCTCATTATTTATAAAATTGTACAGGGTCTTTCTCCAAAAACAACATAGATCTTTCATTATAGGGTGCCAGCACTTTGCTTCATGATCTGAGGTGTAATGTCTCTAGCTGCTGGTATGATCCCACCCATGGTGACTAGCTTGATACCTCTGCAAGGTGGCAGATGAGAAGATCATCAGCGAAGGAATGTTAATGACTGTAATTACTGCTTCATTAAAATATTTTACTGGAACTTTTTTTTTGTTGTTGTTGTTTTCATAGAACTACTGATTTCTCGTTAGTGTTAATGCATAAAGAACCAACATGGTATATTTTTAGGAAATTTTATCCAAAACAACTTATCAGACTTTACTGAAGATGTTTTATTTGTGTTGATATAGATACAATTGCAACTTGTCTGAAATTTGTCGCTGAAGTTTTTTAAAGGAAACTGAACACTGAGCAAAACTACCTTTTTAAGGGAAAATGTCTAATCACCGTGAAGATTTTCATTCTTTGACCACATTTTACTGAATTGTTTTCAGTGTAATTGGGTTAAAATAAAAGGAAAAAAGAAGGGAGGCTGTGAAATGGGAGTAATAATGCAAGAGTTTTGTAATTACTTTTCAATTATGTCATTTATAGTGTTAGCTATATAATTTCTTTGCATATGCATCTGTGAACACGCATAAGAAAGTTCATGGTCTTAGGAACACAAAATCATACTAAATAAGGGTGAAGATTGGAATTTCTGTCTTTTATTATTTGTTTCTTTGTTTGGTTAAAAAACTTTCTACAGTGTTTGGAAAAACATTTGCTGGGGATAAATCCATCATCTGATATAGTTCTGGTGGGCATTTTATTTTATTTTAATTACAACTGCATCACAGTGGAAGCCATCTCTTTGTATTGTGTTTTTTAAAAACTTTTTTATTCATTAGCATGGTATTTGTTCATATTAAAAAAAAAAAAAATAAAAAGAAAGAAAAAACACCTTATCTTCTTACTATTTAATTGGGAGTAAGAAAAAATGAAGGAACATGTGTTTCTTTTGAAAAGTCAATCAATCCCTGTATGCTAGATGTTTTATTTTTACCTTAACGTAGCCTTTCTGTGGAGCAGTGAGTGTAGGCATGCTTTCGTCCTTCTCAATATTTCCCATTTTAATAGAAGAATGACATGCCTACTGATAGAGAGTGATTCCTACCCAGGACGACTTTTAGTGAAGATTGGTTTCTCTAAGACAGTCAGTACGATCCTGTAACAGGAGAGAGCGGATTTTATAAAAATAATATGCTCGTTATATGGGTCTGAGGTACAGAGCATTATTAACCAGAAGTTTAACAGAAATAGTGTAATTACAATTGCAGACCAATAGTAAGCATTTAAAGCTTTGGGAAGCATGATAACTCTGCTTTAAGAAGAGCGGAAATTGTTCTTTTGTGTGGACATCCAGAGTGTTATATCAGAGAAGCAGCTTGAGATTTTTCTAAGTAGATAAACAGACTAATGCATGCAACAAAATGTAAAGCAAATCAAAGATGATTTGAGCTGACATTACTACGCGGGAGTGAGAATTTTGAGCGTTTGAGCCTTGTAAAGCAGAGAATTTGTTTGAGAGATTACCCTGAGCCAGGGTACAAGGAAAAAGTAGGGATGTTGCATGGGTTTGTATTCATTACCCTCAGGAAACTGGTCTGTGAGTGCTTGAAGAATATCTGTGGAGGGTAGGAGCACAAAAGTTAATAGTGATAAGATATCATGAAAAAGAAAGTGGCTGATGGATGTCAGAAGTGGTTGACAGGTCAGTTAGGATGAAACAAGTATTGATTCAGAGCTGTAACCGGTGCAATGTAATTAGAGACTTTGTTGAAAGAAGTGTCAGTGCAGAACAGGGAGCAGAGGCAGAGCTGAAGCCAGTCTGGAAAGGAACTGGAGAGTTTGCTCCCAGAAAGCAGTTATAAATGGTTCATTCAATGAACAGAGAGGATAAAAGGAAAAAAATAAAAATAAAAATGGGGCAGTTTTTGGAAAAGTGTACGGGAATGACAAAGCACCATACAGACAGTTCTATGAGATGGGAGCAAGAAATAGCAATCTGACTTGTAATTTGCAAAAATATCAATTCCTGCACTGCTTTCGGGAGTTTAGATTTTTCAGATTGGAGACCTACAGAAGTAACTGATTTTGTGCCAACATTATGATGGTACGTAGTGCAGTGCAACTTTTCTTTAGCAAAATAAGCTTATATCACTATTCTTAGGCATTTGCATCTTCTGTTTTCGTCATTGTTTGGGGTAACTTTCATGTCTTCATTAATGCTTCAAACATAAGTTCAGCTAGTTGTTCATTGGAACTCTTAATATACTTTGTCATCTACTGTAGTTAATTTTATACAGCTTAGTTGTAAAACTCACACTTCTATTTCAGTGCATAAGATTTATATTTTCCATAAAGAATTTTTACTACAAAGTTAACTCCACATTTGCTTCAGCATTATATAGACTTTAGATGTTAGTTTTGAATTTACTTGATGCAAGGATATTTGTATTTCTTCTGAAGTTTTTTGCATTGTATTGTATTACCACATTTTAAATAACGAAGAACAGCTGAATACCTTTGTGAAGTGCTTACTGAATGATTGCTATTAAAACAAAACAGGATCAGTGATATTTCCGCTTATAAATGATTTGAAAAGTAAATGGAAAAGTATTTTCCATTGTATTTTGTCCATTGATAAGTCTTTATCAATCTTTACTTAAGGAAAAAAAAATTATGATGAGGGCAGACTCTAGAACAGGTAGCCCAGAGACTTCTGCAGTCTTCTTTGTTATAGGCCTTGAGAACAGAATATATAAAACCCTGAGCAACTTAATCTGACCATGAGTCATTATTGCATGGAGTAGGAGATTGGTGTAGATGATTCCTGAGGTCTCATCCAGTTTGAATTATCCTGTGGTCCTGTTTTCAATGCAGTGTTCTTATTTTAAAAATATTGTCAATTGAAATAATTTTATTTAGCTTTGAATTTCAGTAGGTTTTTGTTCAACTTTAATATATTGGAGATCTCACTGAAATCACTGTAGATTATATAAAGGTGAGGAAGATGTATCTACATAGTACTGTTGCACATTTACAAAAAATAAAAGGATTTATTTTGCGTGCCATCTTTGATGGATTATAAGTCTAATTTTAGCTCTATGGCCTTCTCCTTAGAAATGTTTGGCTCAAATACAGTTAATAGGTTCAAAATGTTTACTATCAATTGGATTATCCTTGGTTTTTTTCTGTCTTCATCCTTGCTTTTGCAATAAAGTAGTGCATAAGCCTAAATTAGTAATGGTTGTTATTAATTCTCTCTTTAAATCCCTTGGCATCATCTCTGGTCCCATTTAATAAAAACTGCAATACTTGAACAGTAAATATTGTGTAAAAGTTTCATATTTGAAATGAATTTCCTCCAGGCAAATAACAGAAGTAAGATGATATTTTGCAGTTCTGTGTATTAAAATAAATATTCAGTTAGAATAGAAACATTTCCTTGCAAGTTGAGCCAAAGAATGTGAAACAGAGCTTTAATTTGATTAAACTTTGTATTTTGAAGCACATTACATTTACCCATGTTTACCTATCCCATTTTCAGAGAATGAGATGAGTTGCATCTGCTCCAGAGTTACATTTATAGTATAAAATTGAACTTCCAGTATGGAACTAAACAATCCTTTGCTGTTTATAAGGACGATATTTCAGAAGCTAGTGTATCCAGGAGAATAAAGACATGCATAGAAAGGAGGGAAATGAATATCTGATTTCTGAGCAAAGATAGCGCCTCCATTTTTGTTTTGATTTCTTCTGTAAATTGTGCTTGATGTCTTTAATCCTCTGGAAAAATAACTCAGCAAAAATAATGACCTGTTTAAAAAAAAATAAAAATAAAAATAAAAAGAAATGAACTTGATTTACTTAGAGGCTGCATATAAAAAAAGTCTCCTCTAGAGTCTCAAAATTAAAAGCAATAGAACAATGTAAGGTTTGTAAGGGACAGTAAGCTTGTAAAGAGGATTTCTTTAACTGCTCATAATTGCATGGATTTAACAGTGTTCACTTGTGCTTCAGAAACAATTTTATAGTCTTTTCTGTTACTAGATCTTGGTCAAGAATCCTTGCGAGAATCTTTAGAAATACCTATATGGCAGAAATATTTTATCTACATTGCAATGTGCTGTTGAAATCCTTCACGAATTTGGTCATAATTCTTTACAAGTAACAGTCAACTACTTTCAATTTCCTTTTGCACAGTTATAAAATCTCTTGGGAATCAAAGGTTGTGTTTCAAAATACTTTTCTTAGAGTTTTCTAGCCTCTGTGAATCTTTAAAGTGTATTGTTTGGTGGAGATTTTAATATCTTTTCAAAATATTTTGAAAAGATTCAAAAGCATGAACACAGCTGCTAACATCTCATTAAAAACTGTGAGACCTGGGCTATGTAAACATTTATTTGCTACAAGGCTTGCTACTCTCCCACTTCTGTCCACCTACGTGTTCCATAAAGTAGTGTGCACCAGAAATAAGTTCCAGCAGCACTGAGGAAATGGTTCTCAGCTATTGATAGGCAGCAACATCTTGGTATTTGATTACTAAGGAAAATAGGGATAAAGTAACAAGATGAGATTGCTCTGGATTTTGTCTGAAGATAAAATTTTGTTTAATGATATGTTCTGAGCTGGCCTGTCAGTGACTTCAGTATCCTCACGTCTTCTACTTTCATCTGTCATCAAAATTCTAAAATACTAATCCAATTCTTTCAGAAAAAAGCAAACCTAGAAAGTGTCAGTTGAAATAATGTCACATGCTTTATTTTTGTTCTCTTTTTCCCATGTACCAAATACTACACTTAAATCACTGCATCATTTTAAATGTCTGAAATACTATACTAAATATTCCATACAGTTACTAATTTCAAATCAAAATTTTCAGTTATTTCTTGCTATGAATACAAATGAGAGATAGTCCATTATTACTTTATGATATGGTGGCAAAGTCCGTACAAAATTTACTTAATTTTCCCATTTTAACTCCAGTTTTCCACTTATGAAGGTACAGTCATTCAGACGTAGGCTACCTGCTTTATATAAGTATGTTCTGGCACAAAACACTGCAAACACAAAATGGAACCTCAGGCACATCTCTGAAAATTGCTAGAGAAGGAAGAAAGGTGTTTTTTTTTTATTATTTTTTTAGTGGAACACACTGCACTAGTTCACAGTTCCCAAATGCAATATGAAAATGCTACTCAAACAGGGACTTCATGTCAGTCTTGCTATCAGAAGTTGTAATTACATGAGGATTCTAGATGATATTTTAGTTAATTTATGTTCCTCTGTTTTCTGCTTTAATTTCCTGGATAATCCACTATTGTAATTTGTAGTCCACAATCTCACAGGTATTTTCTTTTCCAACCTCTCGAGTATGAGATGCAACATAAAGTCAGTTTTTTGTTTCTTTTAACTGCTGTGAATTATGTTCAGTATGTGCCTCTGTAGGAGGCTTCTGAAGAAGGTACTGGAGCAAAAGAAATATATCAGTCCTGCATCATTGGTGGTTGACTGCGCAGGATCATTTTGTTAAGATTAATAGTGCCACAGAACCCCCCTTTGCCCTTTATTTGGTCATTTAGTTACATATGTAGCACTCTAGGAAAAGGCAGTGACAGTCATGACTGAAGAATGCTTTTTAAGGTCAACCCTCTTGTCATTCATGGAATCCTGCTCTGCCTGCATGGAGCTGCTGAGATCTGAAGGGCATTAATTCCTATTGCCAATTTAGCCACCTGAATATACAAGTAGATGGGAGAGCCAGAGCAGTTGGGTTCTGAATTCCATTGTCACATCAGAGCGTGAGTGCTGTTCCTATAATCTGAGGAAACAACAGTGTTAATAGAAACTAGTTTCTTCTGGTGCAGTACCTGATGTAGCAGTGTCAGGTATGGTTTTTCGAAGTTACACATCTTCACAGGAGAAATGCTCATCTAAGTTGCATAGAAATTGTGGAAGTAAGTGTTTAGAAAAGAAAAAGTCTTTATTGATTACACTAGTTTTTATTAGAATATTTGAAACAATAAAAATATTGTAAAGGCAATATATGATGTTATTGAGGAAATAAACTTATTTAATTCTGCATTGTTATTTACTGATGCAGAATGGTAATTTTTAGAACTAATTTATTTAAAATTCAGTAGTAGAGTACAAGCAACTTTTCCCTATTTTTTTTTTTTTTTCTATATTGAAAGGTGGAGAGAAGAAAATCTGGGCCTGAATCCTGATGACTTTTATTAACTTGATTAAGCATTGAGTGACGTTCATAAAGCTCTAAATGCATGTATGTTTGGTTTAGTTACTGATTATACAGGAAAAATAAGTAGCTTTCATTTGAAATACGCTTAACATGAAAAATACATTTTAGAAAGGAATGTTAATTTTAGATTTTAGTGCAATTTTCACTATACTATCAAGGGTCCTAAAAGTTTGAAATTCGATTTCACATTTTCTGTTTATATTTTGTTTGTTTTGAAGAGAACCACTGGCAAACCAGAAGAAAAAGAGTAACAACAGAATATTTATTGTCTTTCTTCTGTATTGGTAAAACAGTATTATTAATGGATATTTGAAAATTGCAGTTGTTAAGAAAGAGATGAAGTTCCAAGAGCTGTAGCGTAAAGCTGGATGGGAGCAGGTGAGACCAAATCAACACAGCGTATTTGTCTTTTGGCCTCATTGTTTTAGCATATTACATACATTTCCTAATACATTCACATTAGATCTGTAATCTACAGTATTAACAGTGGTATTACTGATTCTGAATGTGTTCCAGCCATTCGTGTCTAGGCACTGGGTGTAGTGGAAATCCAATAGCATGGGATCCAGCCATTCTGCAAGGTTTGTGTGTGCTGAAGCAGGCACACACAGCATACTGAAACCTGGATGTTATGTTACATGTGTTATGTTACAGTTGCCCATTTAGACACTGACTGCTTTTGTGATATAAGTATGAGTGACAGAAATGTCTTTACAAAACGTGCTGTATGAGCAGGCAGCTGGGTGCTAGGTCCTGCATTAACAGGCAGCACAGGGCTCAGCTAACAGATTCATCTGGAAAATCCCTCAAATAGAAATTTAAGCAATTTTTAAGTGAATTTACACAGAAGAACATCTTTGCAACTGTGATTTATTGCCAAAATATTATTTGTGACGTTGATCAGTATTGCTGATTTATGAAGGAGTGTGGAGATTTACATTTCAAATGTCTGATTTATAGAACATGCAACTTACAGGACAAGCAACTGATTTATTATGAAGTTGCATTACAATTAAGCCAGTGTTGCTATTACAAACTCCTGATTCCAGAGATTTATAACTTCCTTAAAGCATTGCTCTAATTGAAAGTGTTTTCCTTCCATCTTCTGGCCATTTCTGAAGGCCTGAGAAGGGCAAAAGAGTCACTTCAGCATAAGAACCAATGTGCATGTAGGATTAAGACTATTTTGAGGTTTAAAATGTTGAAGATGCATAAGGAAGGATATTCTAGAAGAGTTTATGCTTCTATTGGAGTTGTATCTCCAAAGACCTGGTAATAACTGTAGACCAAAGTCCAAAAAGTAGGATTTTCATTCTTTAATGTCTTTATGAATCCTCTACAAATGCAGCCTTAATCAACCTTGAGGAGTGCTAAATTTGCACAAAATGCTGCTACATAGTCGTTATCTTGAATTGCCACGCGTTTGCTTCTGCATTAAGCTCATTTCAGTCTATTCCATGTGTACTTCCATGTCTCTGCAGAATTCTATCCATGCTACAAAACTTTAATGGGGATGCTCAGTAGTGTCTGTATTATTTGGAAGTCATTGCAGTGTTTATTACTCCCCAGTCCATTGAAAAACTGTAGGCAGCAGGTAATCAAGAACATGATCCTGAATGTAATTCTTAAGGGAATGTGTGACTTTACCTCTATGCCTATGTGGTTATAATTCTGGCATTAATGGTCATATTTGAAATTTAATCCTAGATGCTGGCAAATAAACAGCTGCAAGAGTGTCTGGCCAAATTGATGAAAACAAACTGTGTATCTGTTTGTAGAGACAAAAAGCCTCCCCTTTGCTCCTGTCTTATCCTTGAGTATGATTGTGAAAAGGCGGTAAAAGTCTTGCTTGGGACAAAGATGAGAATATATTAGCATGTCCCTCCCCCTTTATTTATCTTAGTTGCTTGCAAGGTTGCAGGTGGGGCTGATATAGACTCATTTGAAAAACATACAAGAAAATTATGTAGTGTACATACAAAGAAATTTAATGAAGTTGGTTGTTAGTTGGCTTATGTATTTGGTGAAGGTAATGAATATGTAATTCAAAAGTTTGAGAAAGAACAGTAGAAATTTATCCTTTTTGTTTGTTTATTTAGTATTTCAGTAACTATCAGCTATAAATCAATTATATTAATTTCTCACATTAGGACTTGAGAGGGCAGTTAACTGAGATGAACATCCAAACAAGGCAAATACATTAATACAATTAATTTTGTTGTAAATTTGGCATGCCCACGTGCTGGAGGCAATGAGGCCAACAGATCGCCTCAGGTAACATTAATAAACCCAGTAGCACATTTGTTCTTGGCAGGCTGAGAGTAGGTGCCATGTTTCCATAGGAGGTTCAGGAGGCTAACGTTTTTGTTGTTGAAATCATTAGCCTAGTGAAACAAATTAATTGATTGAAGCACAGTAGGGAACTTTAGATTTCTCAAAAATGTAAAAAAAAAAAAAAAAAAAAAATCTTGAATGTTAGGATTTATCAGAAAATGAATAAAAAGAATTAAACACAGAACATTATTAAGTTCTGTAAATCTTGGTATACTTACATTTTGAATACTTATTGTAGTAACTCTGTTTCTGCCATTTGAAAAAGACCATGGTATAATAAAAGGTGAGCTGATAATGATGTTGAAGTGTATGGAAAGACTTCCATACAGGGACTGCTGAAACTCAGCAAGATGCTTCAGGAGATGTAGTTTCTCTGTCTGCTTTTTATAATCAGTAGAGTACATATTTCACTGAAACTTTATTTATGTAGACTATAGTCAAATTTAAATTTGGGGATAAGAATTTGTTGGTCTTCAATTATTCTTCATTCAGGATTTATGTTATTTCTTTGTTAGTTACTATTTTCTATCACCCAGATGGAACTTAAATATGTCTTACCTGCTCTTTTTAAATGGAAATATAGCGTCACTTTCTAAAGCATACTTAATAATGGATGCTTTGTGCCAAAACACAACTACGTATTGATTAGATTGCACAGACACATCACTTTTAAGAGTCAATCACAAAGACTGGTATGATTATTGCAAGATGCTGTGAAATCTATGCAGAAAAGCATTTTACATTTAATACTTCATTTAGATTGATCCTTGTAGACGTCACTGAATTCTATTCTTTGCCATAGAATTGTCTTTCACAAGAACTTGATAGCTTGGCAGAAAAATCACTTGAGATTGTGAGGATTTGGAAATCCTTTTTCACTTAGGTCTTGCACAGAAATAATTTGGAATGACTCTTCAGAGCTGTGGCTTGGCAGCATAGGTAGGATTTTCAGCAATCTTTCCCAGAGTCTCCTAGGCAAAGTGAAATGTAGCCTTCACTTTGTACCACCACTTTCTTAAGATTGATTACTGTGTTCAAAGCAATACCAGTAATGAAGTGAACCTCTGGATAAATTCAGAGTTGCCTCATTGCATTTTTGTCATGAAAATTACTGTTCAGAGTTGATTTCTTTAACATTTCTAGTGGAGGTCACAAGAATGACAGCTGTAATAAAGTCTATTAATAAAGAATCAAGCATGCAGCTCCTATTTGACATCTCTTTTATTTTTGATTTGATTCCATACTGTAATAATGTACCAGCTTGGATTGTGTCAACCAATTAAAACTAAGATTCTGACTAACTTTGAACCCATTTGTTCATGACATCAAAATTCTCTTTCTTTAATCGAAAGAAAGTCACATTTGTGGAAAGGTGAGTTAAAAAAATATTTTATAGTCATTTAGGAGTGAATAATTATTCTAATGCCTTGACTTTTCATTTCACTTCATACAGGTTATAACCTCTTTTTTCTCATTCCTTTTGTAGCTCTCTTAGCTCCTGAACGTGCACATAGCAATGTTACTGAGAAAGGATATTACTACTTTATTAAAAGTTCAAGTTAATTGTTGAAATGTGTCTAACTTAAGCACACTTACAACTATTAAGCTGTGTGCTTTTTACTAAAAAATAATGAGTGGATCAGTACTGGAAATTTAACTTTTTGTCCATTCACACTGTTGATTAAATAAAATTCCCTTAAAGTGCATAGTAATTCATTGTGAAGAGATTGTAAATGGTAATTTGCAAATCTACTATAAATTGTAGATACAGGTGTTTTTTTTTCTCTTATTCTCTAATGTTATTTATTCCACTAATCAAACCATCTGATGAATCTGTACACATTTTAGATTTGATAATTAATTGTTAATCCCAGAGCAGACTGTGGCTGAGATGCCATTTCTGCCAGTAGTATTCAGTGTGGATTATTTGCTTCAGCTGCAGTTTGTTGGAATTGGGAGCTAAGCTGTCTGTAGAAGAAGCAGTGAAGCAGAGTTTCTCAACTATTAATGATGGATAAAATACCCAGAAGAAAAAAAAAAATGCAACAAAATTATAGGACTTCTCTTTTTGTTGTATAATTGTCAATCAAGGACAAAATTTCTCCTTTTCTGTTTGATAGAAACAAATAATAGTTTTAGATTCTTCTGTTTACAGATTTTCTACCTACTTTGTGGTCTACAACTCATACCTAAATCTATAGTTATCAAAACAGGGAAGATACATAGTTTATTACATGCCTCCCAAATATTAGAATTTTCCACAACTAAATGTATAGGAGTTGAGTGTTGTTAAGTTGTTGTGAGCATGCATTGCATACGTAAGTTTGTATGGTATAGTGTTACATGAACCTATTTTCATGTATGAACTCAGCTTTGTAAGCAAATCTGGAATGGTTTTATAACATTTGAGACTAGTTGTCATGGAAACACAAAGCTCAGTGATGTTTTTCAATAGTGCTGATTGGTTAGAAAAAATATTTTGACACCATATTATTTTCATCTTGAAAACTTGGTTAAAAAACATCTTAACATTGTTGTGTAAAGTCAAGAGCATAACACAGGAGAGGCAGTCATTTAACACAGCTGTCATGATAATGTATTACCGTCTTACTACAATTTTTGAATGGTTTATTGTTGCTATGGCATCAAATAACAGGAAAACCCACCATGACTGCTGGAATACTTGCTGCAAAACAATGTAACTTGCTTATTTTTGTTGAACTGTTTTACATCTGCCCCACTTTTCAGACATTTGATGTTGTATTCATCTTCCACATGCCAGGTTATAATAGATCTAATGGAAAGGTAGTCTTTAAATTTTCTTTCTTGTTTAGCATTTTTAATAAAATCTTTTACATTATTTTACTTCAATTTCTTTATAGAGAACTGCTAAGTACATTGAAATTACTGAATTTACTTTCTTGTCAAAATACAGTCAAGCCATGTACCTACAGAAAATCCTTGAAGGTCTGTTTTCCGGTTTTGTTCTTCAGCATTTTACGCTTGATGTAAATGACTTCAACTCCACTGACCTAATAAAATCATTTTGAATTATAGTAGGTAGAAATTGTACTGAGATTCATAGAGCTTGAAATTTAACTGTTGTCCATTGAAGCCATGGTGCATATAGCATGCATTTCTCTGCAGAAATGCAATGTAAATATCTTAAAATTAGGAAGAACATGGATAGAGGTCACAGTTTTCTCTAGAAAGAACTAGAACGGTTCACATTCCAATAACCCAGAAGGTTTTAATAATCAGAATAAAAACAGTTAGCTATGAGATTTGTTTTTTAGAATGTTGTCTGTGAAGACAGAGAAGGTGATGTATTTGATACAAGTCAGTGTTTTCACAATATCCTACTTAGCCTTAAGAAATACTTTGTGTTCTCACTTAAGACTTTCCCATTTGAGTAAGAAGAAGCAGTGTTTGGTATAAGTTTCATTATTTATAAAAACTAAAGTACTTGACCTTTTCTGGATGTACAAGAACAGCTGAAGTTGGCTGAGATTACCTAATGTGATGTTATAAACTCTCCAGTCTAAATTTTTTCACCTGCACATCTCCCTTGACATATTATTAATGTACTGTCTTGTAATGTAAAATATTGCCAAGTCTGAGGCCTGTTCCTTCAGATGAGTTCTTTTGAGGTTTTCTTCTGATCTTTGTGTGATTTCTGTCATGCTCTGATATATAATTATAAGACTAACATCTTTGAAACTTAAAGCATTTGGCTTGCTGATAAACTTGCACAATGAAGTGAAAGAAATGTGGAAGATGAAATAAAAGCTCAAAGTAGGTTCTTATCTAGTTCAATAATCTATTTTTAATTATTATTTACTGTTCTGAAGAGCCAAATTTAAAGGAAAGATAGAAGTTTGAAGCTAATGTGTCACAAAGGACCGAGCTCCATAGAAATAATGGACTAGGAAAGTTAGCTGGAAGTGAATTAAAAAAAAAAAAAAGCTTCATCACTTTGCTCAGCAAACATTCTTTAGATTCATTTTAGTACACCAGGCTTTCGATTCATCTTTCACATTAGCAGCTGAAGATAGATTTTTGGTTTAGGGTTTTGTACTTGCTTCTATCAAGACTTATTTGTCTCATAATTATAAACTTTGATTAGGAGAGATTGTATTTAATACATTGCCCTACCTGCTAGAGACAAGTCTTCAACATTTGTGACTTTTTCACAGAGAAGTAGTTGTAATAAATTATTTATGGAAAATACAGTAAGTTATACTAAAGTTTGCAGGATCACACTAGATAAACTTCAGCAGTGGTCCAGAGTCATTTGCAATCAGTAAGTACTGTTGCCTCCCCTCTGTATTCACAGGTTCTCTCTTTTACCTATATTTGTCTTTCATACATACAATGTTTACCAGGAAGGAAAGTAATGAATATTTCGTCTGTTAATGTATTATAGAATAATAAAAAGCAAATACTGAATTTTTCATAGAAGTTCTAATTTTTGATAGAGCTCAAACTTACAAAACAACATCCTTTTTATTGACTTTATTAGTAAAAAGTATTTGGATGCATAAGTCATACTTTTTTTAATTTTATAGAAATCCGGGGCATATATGAAACAATTAACTAAAAAACTCAATAAGCTATTTTTTTTCCAGGGTATTATATAGATGTAGTAGAAACAGTTGCTTGCAATTTTTGGACAACTTTATGTAGAACTGTTATAACAGTTAATAACCTTTTAACTATGAAATTCTTCCTGAAATAATTTATAGTCGGATAGCTTGAATACCTGTCTCCAAATTCAAGTTATTAAAGAAAAGAAAAAAAATAATTTGTGCAACAAAGGTTGAATGATTACTAAGGAGATAGTTTACTTCTAGGGAGACTTATGAGGCTTGACAACATGTTTGATGAGTCAGTAGATGGTTGGAACTTACAAAGGTAATGTGCTGTGTTGAAGAAGAATGAAACAAATGTGAGAGGGGAGGACCAACTGTGTATGTCTCCTAAGTTAATAACACTGCTGGATCAGTACTCTTGGGAAACAGCCAGTATGGGAAGAGTGGGAAACGACTTTCCTTTTTTTTTTTTTCCTTGAAGATATTTAAAATACATACTGAATAGTATAACATTGCTTTCTGTACTAAACCATCTGGAGAACATTCTTTCACAGGAACTGTAATTTTTATGATGTTTGACGTTAAACCTTTTTGGCTTTTTTTTTTTTTTTATTGTTTCCTTTTTGCCTTTACTATTTTTTTCTTGAAGTTTGTAATCTGTTATGAATCCTTTCACTCAGAATGGCATAGATTTCCCTGTAAACAGGAAATTCAAACATTACAAAGGAGATAGCTTCTAAATACTTAAGCAAAAAAATACTTAAGTAAATAAGTAAATACTTAAGCAAAAAGTAGATGGTGTAGTTTCAGAAAGTGGACTTTGCATTGAATTTTCTCTAGCATTTTTAGAAGATGTGTGAATGCAATTAAATTGCTGTTATCAGTTATTAAGATTTCATAGTATTGTTTAAAACTACATGCATTCCACATAGTCATAGGAAAAAAAAAGAAAAAAGAAAAAAATAATGATACAGTTCAGTAAATAACAGGGAAAAAATACCAAGTGACATAGTGTACAGAAATATTGGATATATTCCTGTATTTCTATAACTACAACTAAATTCAGGTTGTCGTTTTCACAGAAAGGAGCAACTCACCATGTTGAAAATGGAAAAATAAAAGCCACTTCGAGAAACATTATCAAATGTTTTGTCTCCAGCAAAGAGAAGCACTTTTTGTAGAAACATATTTTCTTCTCAGTTATTTCTCTTAAATCTCAGACTTAAGACAATGTTATTGGGTAAGCTTCATGCCTTTAGTTGGGGCTGAATATTTACTTGCTTTATATAAGCCTTTGAAGTCACTGGAAGTGGAGTCTTCCATCAGCTTAAGTTCCAACCTGCTTTTTGGAGTTATGTTTTGCCTTATGACCTACTGCAAAGTCGTCAGTATTGAGTTACACCAAGGCAAATATGTCGAACTTCTCAGAAATTTGGAGTGTGCATATTTTTCAGCATTTCATCCTGAAGAGTCTCAACTGCCAGTTTTGACAGTCCCAGATGTCATTATGGCTAACTGCATAGCTGTGAATAATTTTTTCCTGCTACACTATATTTCTCTAATTCTCTTTCTTGCTATTTTTGTGATTAAAGCTCAGCAATTAAAATTCACAACCATGACTTTTTTGTATGGTCTCATATTCCTTTAAACCCCCAAAAGAAAAGGAAATTATCATCATAAAAAATAACAATAAGAATGTAATTAGAGTCATAATTCCAGTGCATGCTAGAACTGCACTTGATGGTCTTAAATTTTAATCTTTTATGCATAAAAGGTGGAAGACCAAGCAAATAAGCTTAAATAAACGTTCTGCTAAAACTTCTCAAACAATGATCAATTCTTCAAATTCAATGTATTTGTGGGAGTGACATTCACACTTCTGTAGAGGACAAGATGATGCCTGTTAAAAGACTTGGTGAAATGGTGGTAATTAGCATGAGAGCTAATGTGGTTTTCTTTCTCATGAGGGGTACAAACTTTGTGCGCTTTGTTTTAATACCTGTGAATTGGAGAATTATGAAACATTTGAAGCTTTAAAAATATTGTCACATATCTGGAGATGGAAATAGTCTTGGACTGAGCATTGACTGATGTACAGTGTGAAAATGTTAGTTACAATTTGGTGATCTTTTAGAGCATCACCAAAAACGGATTTTTAATTCTCGCGTTAAAATCTTATTTGGATTCAGATAAAAATGAACACTGGCTGCATGAATGTTATGGATGCATGGAGTTATTTGGGCAGTTAATAACAACAAATGTAGTAATCAGGTGTATCAACAGTACTGAAAAGTCTGCTCTTGTTTATTGTAGCTGCTCTTACTTTTACTGGCTTAGTAAGTAGGGAAAAGATATCCTTAAAAAAGATATGTTCCTCTTAAAGCTTTTAACATTTTTATGTTCTTTTGTATCTGCATGAAAATGCATTTGGTATTTCTGAAGTGGTTACCTAAAATGAAAGACATGGAGACTACCTTCTTGGCCTTGCAGATTAACTGTTCTTTCTCATACTCAGTAAAGTGAGTCTGGGACACACAGAAAATATCTGTCTAAAGAAAACATGTTTAAAACGTTTTGTTGCTGATCTTTCTAGATATCTACATTTTTCTCCTGGAATCACTGTAGTATTTTGCTTTCTGTCAGTTGTGCTTGTAACAAAAATTTCACTTCGCTGAAAAACATTGAAGCAAGAATGACCAATGATCTCATTTAAGTGTGTGTGGGGTTGATCAACCTCAAGTTTCCAGTAGAAATCAAGCACCCTTGCAACTCCCACCAGTATTTTGTCTGCACAACAGAGGAGCTTTCTAATTTCTATTGTCTTAATATTCCTGTATATCTAATTAACATCCTTTGAAAAAATGAACATCTGGCACAGTGTGATAGTGGATACTTAAAAACTGATATCCATATATTGAGAGCATTGGGGAACAGTTTTTAGATTCAATCTACACAAAAAAAAAGTAATTACATGGATCGCTGATTAGGGAGTCTCGTTGACAAAGCTGATGATTATTCTGAAGAAGGTGATTTGATCACCAAGTCTTTGTCTTGTGTTTACAAGCAGAATGTGTTTATACACAGTCTCTGCTAATGTTGAAAGCTCACTCCTGAGCAAATTACAGGCCAGGTAAAAGCAAACTGAAATCTCTGTTGTCTTAATGAAGATTATTAGATTTTACAGTCAGTCACCCATAGATATTTTAGAGTAATGCCATGGTGGAACTTTGTGTAAGGGAAATTGTTTCTACTGAAGAAGTTTTAGGAGTTGTTGGTCGTAAGGAAATCATGTTCTTAGTAGCTGGAACACAGAATAGCGCTTTCCACTAAGGACATGGTGGGTAGCTGATGTTATTAAGGGAGAGATAGGAGTCTAGAAAAACTAAACTGCTTCTGGAAGATATGGCAGTTTTAACAAAGTTTTCTGTTCCAGCATGTCTTATTCTCAAACTGAATAGGCAAGTAGGCTTTCCAGAACTTCCTTCTGTGGCCTTTTGAATTCACTACATCTCTTACCACGTATGAATAATTTATATTTTTTAGAACATAGTCATTCTATTCTGCGCTTTATCCTTTTGAAAAACCTAGAGACATGACTAGAAACAGACAGCATGTTTCTCACTTCTTCCTGCCTCGTCAATTTCATTTAAAATTTTTCTGTAATCTGCAGTAAAGGTGATGAATCTGCTTGCACCATACGAACTCCATAAAACACAATTAAGACTCCCAAGATACTTACGTCTCTAACACACAAATAACAAGGAGTGCTCTTAGAATGCCATGCAGTAATAGATAGTATTGATTCTTAAACTAACCTGCTTTTCCATGGAGCTGAGTGTTGTGTGCAGTTGGGTTGCTGAGTCCCTGGCACACCTGTGCATCCACATCCCTGTAGAGGTAAAGAGCACTATACAGAGCTCAGTTTGTTGCACAACCCCCCTTGCTAACACAGCTTTTCACCTCTTACACAGGAGAATGAAACCAACTCTGGATCATCTCATGAATAACGTATATACCATATGAATGAGTCATACTCATTTCTCGAACTGTGAAAATGGATGCCAGATCCCTCACCAGTAAAACAAGAGATTCTGAATGATTTGCTTCCTAAAGAATGAAACAGTATACCTGCAGTAGCAGGAAATCCTGAAATACAGTGAAATTCATGCCAGTCTGACAGTGTTTTTACTTCACGTTTGTGAAGAGATAAGATCTGGGAATATCTTTACCCACTTAAGCCACATTATTCTGGCAGTTTAGGAAAAAACAAACAAACAAAAAAAGCCAACCCACTTTACATATAATTTCAAGTGAATCTTAATTCAAACCCTCATATTCTTCAACCAAAATTTCCATTCTGATGATATGCTGTGATACAAACTGCATTATTGTGCTGATGGCTGCTTAAATACTTCACAGAAAGCTCAATAATCTAGAACTATATGCCATGAAATGGAATGTAAAATCAAAATTGATTTGAGCATCCTTTCTGTATCACAACAGCCCATCAGAACATAGTAAGAACACTGGAATAATAGAAAATCCACTTGCTTTTTTCTATGTCATGTCTCTCAGTTAATGCCTGTCAGATACCTGAGGAATGCTTTTACAGATTTTTGTTTGGTTGGCTTTATGCAAGGAAGTTGCAGAGCTCTTTTCAGATATCTGCCTACTACACAAAAACTTTCTGGAAGGAAAGCTGAAAGGAGTAATGTGAAGAATATTTCCTAATTTAATTTTTCAAATGTTCTGTATCTGATGTCCCTAGAAAAATGGGCTTTTTTTTTTTTTTTTTTTTTTTTAAGTCCTTTTTTTTCCCCTCCATTTTCTTCCCTAAGGTTTTTGCAGTGCCATCCAGTGGCAGGTTGATTACTCTTGTGTCTGAGTTTTGTGTATAAACATTTCATAATTTTATTTTTCCTTGCACTGAGATTTAAAAAGGATGCATTCTTTCATAGTTTCTGGTTTCAGTAGTCATTTATCTACCATCATTTCTTTGTTTCTATGAGTTGGAGAGGTTAAGTAAGCAAAATGAAAAATTAAGGTTTCTCTGCACCATAATGTCCACCTCTAGCATGCATACTGTTCTCATCTGGATTAGAGCACAAATATGGGCCTTTTTGTTCAGCTGAGTTAATCCATACTATCTAGTGAACAGTATTTGTTCTAGTAAAAGCATTTTAAAGAATAGAATTCCAGTGCTGTTATTATGCTGCTTGTTTTTATGCAGGTTACCAGCATGTTCAGAGGACTAGGGAATCTCATTTACTGAATCAGTTCTGTTAGAATTTCAAAATTGCTTCTGGTTGTATTCATAGATACTCAGGGCACCCATAAATCCACAGAAATAGAGAAATACACAAACGTTCTAAGCCAAGTTGCTAGACTCTCAGTGAATCAAAAATGAAGGATTTTTCTGCCGAGTTCTAAAACAACTAAGTTATTTAGTTAAGCCATGACCAATAGTTGATTGTTCTGTCTGCAGATGAAGCCAGTTAGTCATTCCTGATCTGGTGAACAATGAGAGACAGCAGAACTCTGGAAGAAGTGAAAGGCAATCTGTTTCATAAGATCACAGAAATTTGTGAGTCACAGAACTGAAATTTAGCCCTTTCCCCTTAGTGCTAAGAATGTCTTCTCTTCCAGGTACAAATTACTGTTTCTTGCTTGCTTTGAATTTATTCTAATGTGAGATAGAGGCAAGTCTCCAATGACTCCATGATAATTTACTTAATTACTTGGTGACTGTAACAGTTATGATTCAAACCCAACCCCTACATGCTCTTTACCTTCCATGTAATTCTACCTGTATCTCCAAGCTGTATCTGCTATTCTATCACTATCTGACAACATGGATAGCTTGCACTTGCAGATAAACAGACTGTCGTGTTTTGGGTAAAATGCTACTGGACCTATTTTGGATTGTCTGAAATTCAGCTGGAGCTGTGCCGACTAAAAGTTGGGGAAGATATGCTGAATATTGACTCAGTTACCCAGGAGATGAACTCTTCATTCTAAATGGGACAGTTTTTTGAGAATGGATTTGGACCACGTCTAACATCATATTATAACATTGCTATGTTAAAAATAAAAAAAGAGCTGATTGGCTTAAAGCAAATGAAAGTAAGAAAAGTCTAACTAAAAAAAAAAATAATTATAAAAATACTTATTTTGTAGGAGAATGTCAGAAGTAATTATGCTGAGTGAAAGTTAAAAACAAACAAACACACTAGTAGAGCTAATGTAGCTATTAGAATCAATGTGTTTATGCCCAGATGAACAGCTGTCCAAAAAATTTAGTTGCATTTATGAATAGCACATGAATTAAGTGACAGCTGGTAATTCTGTTATGCTTAGCAAACCTACAGGCAAAGGATAACCACAGCAAAACAGTTTTTAAGGAATGGTTGCACAAAAAAACACTTTTATATAAGAAAGATGCACATACACATGTACATATGTGCACACGTGTGTGAGGTAAAGGAGTGCATAAGTAAAAGAGCATTTTGCACATGTAGTCTCTAAATAACTAAATGTGTTTCCAGAGAAGGGGAAAGAGTGAGGTAGGTAAGACACAACATAGAAAACTTCCCTTAATGAATGAACAAAAAGTAGATGAGAAGTAGGATGGTCTGCAGTAGTTGTTTGCCTCCAGCGTGCTTGAGGCATATTTAAGACACTTAAGGCCACATCAGCTTAGGAAATAACATTACTTTGTTCTATGGTCTTATGAACTAACTTGGCTTCTTGAAAAACTTCCATGGCTTTTGATCTTCTTTTTTTCTTCTCCTCATGTTCTTCTGCCAAAGTAGAAAAAGGGGCAGAATCTGAATGCATAAATGCATGGCTTTTATGTGAACTGCATGTCTAATGAGTTCCCTTTGTACTTGTATAAATTTAAGCAACTCTGACCAAGTTGTTCTTATTAAATCTAGCCTTCTAAAGTGTGTATAATGCCTGAAGTGAGTTCAAGAGGACTAACCTCCCAAATGTAAATGTAGTCATAGGTTAACACATGCAGTGGAAGTTAGAGTCCATGAAGTTGCTCTTGCGGGGTCTTTGCCTTTGACTTCTTAATTTGTTTCCTGGAGGATGGGCTACAAAAAGAGAATAACATCTATATACATAGGTATTTAGATTGGATAGAGGGAAAACATGTTTAAGATCTACTAGAAGAAGAAATAAAAATGCAGATTAATGTGGAAAATAAACAGATGGTTCAATTGTAAATCATCTGATAAACTGACCAAATAAGGTCCTTGTGATAATTGAATTGGAGATGGTGTTGATACAGTATATAGGATTGTTGTAATATCAGGAACCACTGTGTTTAGCAGAGCTGCTGCATGTGAGTTGCTCTGAAAGTAATGCCTCCTATTTTATTATGTTGGCCCACTATATCAGAGGTGGATGATGGTGGTGTGGCAGTAAAGATTGAACCTTTCCACCTGCATTCTGTTACATTTTGTTGCTGTGTGATAAATGGCAGCAGAGGGACAGTCTGGCAAAATGGCGTCTTATGAAACAAGGGTGTGAAATTGAATTCCTCCATTCCGGAAAAAAAAAGACATTAATTACCATTACTGAATGTTTAGGGAGATCAAGTAGCGTATGTGAGCTCAGGTTGGTGGTGGTGTGAGTTGGTGGGTGGTGGTTTGTTTCAGCAGTGGTAACCCTGAAGTGAAAGACGAGCCATTTCTGCAGACTTGCACAAGAGAACGTGCAGGCTTTTGATCACTGATGGTGAAAATGCATAGCTAGTGGTGGTGACTATTTACTGTTTACTGAAAGAGGGTAGATTTAGAGTAGATATGAGGAAATACATTCTTTACTGTGAGGGTGGAGAGACATGGGAACAGTTTGCAAATGCCCTCTCCCTGGAAGCATTTAAGGCAAGGCTGGATGGGGCTTTGAGCAACCTGGTCTGGAGGGGGATGTCCCTGCCTATAGCAGGGATTTGGAATTAGGCGATCTCAAAGGTCCCTTCTGACCCAAACCGTTCTATGATTCTGTGACTATGTTGAAAAATAGTGTTTTGTGGCTGAGAATTTGTTCCATCAAATAATATTATTGTTCTCTTTGTATCTATTGTAGATTCCATGGAAATAAATAGGAGGCATTATTATTGGAGTGACCTACTTAATTGACAGTAATTATGGAATTTTAATAGAAGTGGTATGACTTGCTAGCCTACTTTCATAGAATCATAGAATCGCAAGGTTGGAAATGACCTATAAGATCATCTAGTCCATCTCCACTTTACCACTGCTACCACAAGCTCTAAATCATATCTCGCAGCTCCTCATCCAGACACCTCTAGAACACTGCGGGGGACGGTGATTCCACCACCTCCCTGGGCAGCCATTCCAGTGTCTGACCACAAATCTAACCTAAACCTCCTCTGGTACAACTTGTGGCCATTTCCCCGTGTCCTGTTTGTTGGCTGGGAGAAGAGGCCAAACCCCTCCTCACCACAACTTCCCTTCAGGAAGTTGTAGAGTGCAGTGAGGTCTCCCCTGAGCCTCCTCTTCTCCAGACTAAACAATCCCAGCTCCCTCAGCCGCTCCTCATAAGACTTGTGCTCCAGACCCCTCACCAGTTTCGTTACCCTTCTCTGGACATGCTCCAGGACCTTAATGTCTTTCCTGTAGTGAGGGGCCCAAAACTGAACACAGTACTCAAGGTGAGGCCTCACCAGTACTGAGTACAGGGGGATGATCACCTCCCTGCTCCTGCTGGCCACACTATTTCTAATGCAGGCCAGGATGCCATTGGCCCTCTTGGCCATCTGGGCACACTGTCAGCTCATGTTCAGCTGAGCATCAACCAACACCTCCAGGTGCCTTTCCTCTTCACAGTCATCCAGCCACTCATCCCCAAGCCTATAACGCTGCCTGGGGTTGTTGTGGCCAAAGTGCAGGACCCGGCACTTGGCCTTGTTGAACCTCATCCCATTTACCCCAGCCCAGCAATCCAGCTTATCTAGATCCCTCTGAAGGGACTCCCTACCCTCAGGCATATCCACACCACCTCCCAACTTGGTGTCACCTGCAAACTTTCTGAGGGTACACTCAATCCCCTTGTCTAGGTCATCAATAAAATATTAAACAAGATAGGCCCCAGTATCAATCCCTGGGGGACACCACTTAAAACAGGTCGCCAGCTGAACTTCACTCCATTAACCACCACCCGTTGGGCACAGCCCTCTAGCCAGTTTCTTACCCAGAGGAGTGTGTACCTATCCAGGCCATGGGCAGCCAGTTTCCCCAGAAGAAGCCTGTGAGAGATCGTGTCAAAGGCTTTGCTGAAGTCTAGGTAGACTACATCAACAGCCTTTCCCTCATCTACTAGTCTGGTCACCCAGTCATAGAAGGAGATGAGGTTGGTCAAGCTAACAGTAAGGTTCATCTGAAGGGAAAAATATTTCATTTTCTACTTCCAGTGAATGCCTGGAAGTTGGATTAAATGTTTTTGTTGTGAGTCAGAAGTTTTAAGTATATATAAGGTTTGTTTCTGCCTTAATTTCAAGGTATTAGTATTTGACATTTCTTCGCTGCTGTAGCTTTTCTGTGATTCATTTCAACATACTAACAGAGTGATACATGACTGATGTAACAGCATGTGACATATCAAAGCAACACTGTCAGAAACAAAGAAATTCCATTTTTTATACTGCTGCAAAGAAGCTATAAATTTTTTGGGTTAGTTTTCACTCGCAGGCTTGCTAAGTTTTTGTTATTTTGATCTAAGTCCAAGGAAATTCTGAAATGTTATGAGCAGAGTCCCCATTTTAAAAGCTAGAGACATGGTTCTGAAACATAATCTGGGTCAGAGCAGCATTTATATACAGCATTTATAATGGACGAAACATAAAGTAAAACTCACAGTGTTTAAAATATGGTGGTTGTTTTTCTTTTTTTTTTTTCTTTTACAAAATGTCACTGGTCTTATATCAACATAGTTTAGATATGCTCAACTACAAACCTGAAATAATAGCCCACTTTCAGGGCTTTTGGTTTTTACAGATCAATAGAAGATATAAAATTATCCAATTATGTTCTTGACCTACTAGCCATTGCTTCTTACAGAAGCAGAATTGCAGTGCATACAGCAGTTGGCATTCAGATATCCATGCTTAGGACTGGAAGTGCTAGCACTGATATTCTTTTGGTTTTCCAGGACTTGTTAAGCTTTCCAGCTTAGTAGTAGCCAAGAATGACTGTCCCTTGGAAAACTGAAGGACTTGGGAGGCCAGCTCAGGTCTGTCATAAACTGTCCACTTCAAATTTTCCTCAAGCTCTGATGTTCACATTGTTCTCTATCACAGCATGCTTTACTTTGGTTTGTACCTTCTTTTTCCATACTGTCAAAAATTAATTTTTGGCCCTGCAATTCTAGATGTATTTTGAGAAGCAGTATGAAATGGTACATACGTTGCCACACTGGAAAACTGTGCAGATGAATTCTCCCTTTTGAAACATAATTGGCACCAAAAGAGTTTTCTTTGGAATTCAGAGATACAATACAACTCTGGGTATTATGTGGGCATTGCATAGCTATAGAGCTTGGAAAACTAAGCAGCTGTAACTGCTGAAATTAAGATTGCACAGGTCTGTTAGTCATAGAATCTTATGAGTGTCTTAGAAGTGCAGCCACCTGATTTACAGGAGATCCCACTATTGACCAAAAGGCTGCAGTCAGAAAGACCAAAAATAATTTTCTTTTGTGCTTAAAAAGGAGATGAAAATGTCAAAACGTTTCTGGGGTCTTTTCTGCTCAGAGGTGAAGGTGAACCAGTGTAATTCCATTTTTTGATCTGTATGTACTTCAGAAGTATAAATAATTTTCTGAGAATTTGTCGCAAATTCCTTTGTGGCAATGTAAAAGAAGGCTAAAAACTTATTAGGAAGAGTTTTTTTGCTTCACTGTCTTTGGAAAGATTACTCCAGAAACAGAAGAAGCATCATCCTGGAAATGAAACTTTTTTTCCTCTTCTGAAATACTGCATAGAATTTTGTTGTATAAAATAATAATCAGTGAGTGTTGACCTTTATTTATTTATTTAAGGCTATGATAAATAGAATAAAAACAGAAAAACTGAAAGTCAGTGAAAGAAAGCTAAAAAAAATGAAATGGAAGGAGGTAATAGAAACCTTTGAAGAACACAAAAATTATATATGAGGTGCTGTGCTTGGCTGTCTGACAGATACTGGTTACACAAAATATTGCAGCAATTTACATCTCACCAGATTGAGTCGAACAAAATCAGCACAATTATAAACCCTTAGAAGCAGATTCATTGTAGAGTTACTTTTAAAATATATGAAGATATTTGGTACAGATTTCTAGCTAATGCCTTTATTTTTCTAGTAGACACTTTACCAGATTTTCAGAGACTAATAACCAGTTTGTTCTAGGATAAGTATTTGGATCCAGGTGGATCTTTGTCCTCTTTGTCTCATATGTATTGATTTTTAACTTTCAGACTGTTGGTGAAACTAAAGTGATCTTGGAGTCATGAGATTTACTTGGATTGCAAGCACCAAACAAAACAGATGACTTCAATTTCAGTGTAATTTGAGACTTGGAGGAACCTTCTGTTTCTGTCTTCCGAAAAAAAAAACCAACAAAAAAACATTAAAAACAACTGCTGTATGATTTACAGGAGATTTCATTTTAGAGGGAAAAATATTTTTTGGGTGAATTCTTTGTCATTTGTAATTGATCTTTCTTAATTTCATTACATTTTGAACAACAACGTTATCCTACATGATTACTGAAACCTTTAGGTCATCAAGCTCAGTTTTATGTATTGCACACTCTTCTACTATGTAATTTATTTTATGAATTCTATAGTCTTTTAGGTCATTAGGACTTTTTGTTACACTCTTCATCTTAAAATTATGTTCCAGAAAGCATACTCACTGTCTTCTTGTTTGCTCCAGTCTCTACTGTTTCCCCATACCTATAACATGATTTCTGTTACTTTTCTGGAAAGTGCTTCAAGATACTTTTAAATATATATGAACTTTCTTTGCCAATTTGGTCAGTGGTAACAAATGACATGACATGAATATCAGTATTCACATATCTGTATTCCTAAAATGACAGTTAAATAATAGAGGTATATAAATAATATAGAATAATACATTACTGGAAAGTATTTGCAGACTTATAATACATATTGATTGATTAAAGATTAAAGAGTTGTATTATCTAGATCTCTGTTTTAAGTCTCCAGATGTGAGATTCTTATGTATTATCATCTTTTCAGCAATAACTTTTTCATCCTAAGTGTATGATTTTGATTACCCATCACTTTTCTGTTTCATATGGTTAAAAAGTCAACCTCTGTTCCATAACTCTGAAGAAGAAATAACCATCTTCAGAGTGCTAATCAACTGTAGCTTAGTGATCCAATTATCTGTGATGTTTTTATTTCTTACAGATAGAGAAATTATACTTAGTACATTAGTTCTTGAAGTGGTAGAAGAAAAAGCTGAGGAAAGAGTATGAGAGTTTCTTCTCATTTCTTCCTCCTCATATTTGCATTAGTTATTGTCACTTCCAGGGTTAGGCTCCTGTTTAGATTGAGTCTCCTATCAATACACATGCAATCCTCTAAACTCATAGTTGTAGAATATATTTACTAAAATATTCTTAAATCATAATATACATGACAAATTTAATCTGAGATTTAGATTAATATTACATCTTTTGTGTGCATATTTTTTTATGTATATAAAATAAATAATCTGTTGTGGGTATCTGTGTACTATTACTTACATAGTGGACTAGTGTTTTTTTGTTTTTTTCAGATATATCCTTGAAGTGCTTTCTTGATTCTTAAGAAAGCAGCATTTGCGTTTCATTTTTAGGTTTCAAAATAAAAATTAAAACAAACAAACAAACAACAACAACAAAAAAACCCTAGATTTCTGATTTTTTTTTTCTCTGTTTGCCAGAGAATCATTAGCAGTTGCTGCAAGATTTATACTCCTGGAAATGCCTACAGTAGATCATAGCCTTTAACTACTGAGGATGACGCAGCGAAAAGAGAATGTGTGTTTGGACAAGATGAATTGTGTTTGTCTTTCCACTTGGTTTTGAAATATTTATGTATAGTCCTGTAACATTACATTAGAGAATTTGCATATTATCCACATGTCACATTACATTAAAGATGATTTGACCTTAAACTATACTGTTCCAAAAGCATGAATGACAGTATGCTACTTTACGTATTATTATTTCTATTCACAATTTACTTAATTTGGCCTTTTTTTTTTTCTGTAAGATTTTATTGCCTATTAATATTCCTATTATCACCTTCTTACTTTACCATACCTCGGGTTTATTGGTTATTGATGGATGGCCTGAATAATTTTGTACTTCATTTGCAAACTTTTTATTGGACTGAACATTCTTGGAAAGCTCTTTGCTAGTGAAACTCCATGTTTTCAGTCATGGTATGCTGTGTTTTTTAGTATTGCTAGGTTCCAGTAGTGGATTGTTGAAACAATTCTAATGTTTAATTTTGTACAATATAAAACAAAGGTCTCTTGACATAATTAAAATAAATTCCTTTTTAGATTTGTCATATCTCTGTTAGGTCCAAGAGACTGAATAAAATATCTCATGAGTTTTTCCAGAAAGATAATTCAAGTGGAGAAAATGATGAAATCAAGGTGATCAGAGTGCATAGGCAATAGAAATACAGAAGAGGGTTGCACTGAAAGTCCAAGATCTCATAAAATCTAAGGAAGCTTGAAATAATCTCTGACTTACTTAATGTGAATATTCCCAAGATAGACGCTGAAGGAACAGCCTGTAGATCTCTGCCATTAACTACTTCCACAGGCACTGAATAGAAGTTGTTTTTGATTCCAGATTTTCCCTGGAGCTTCCAATTATTTTACATCGTGTCCACATGATTTGGGAGCCTGGAGATGCCAGGAGGTCAACAAAAACAACAAATAAATGTGATCAGTGCCCAAAGTTAAAATTTTGATGTCAGAATGCAATAGAGAAAGTAGCAGCAGCAAAAATCCTCCTTTTCATCCCCTACACCATGGCTTTACTGCTTAGCAGTGCACAGGAGATGAATGGATCCCAGCATCTGGTGATTCCTGGTAATAGAAAAGAGGCAAAAGTTTCTTTGTTTCTTCACTCTTTATTTTGTAGATTGCTCCATAAAAGGAAATGATGCAGTTTTTTTCTCATTTGCCCTATGTGTATTATTCATTAACCAGAGCTACTACTGATTGTGCTACCAGCTAAGCTGCTCAGTACTCAAGCTCTGTGGGTCTCACAGAGCTCTCAGGTAGCAACACTAATTTATTGCGTAGTGATATAACTGATATTTAAAGGTCAGTGTTGGCTCAAATCATCTGTGGCTTTGAGTGCTTAAAAACAGTGGCAGTAACATACATACACTGAAAGAAAATCCCTGGTCTGTTGATGTAAGTCTAAATGATTGCAGTTACCAAATTGAAGACGTGTCTTTTGGGAGCTGGTATTTCCTTTTTTTCTATAGGCCAAAAAGATTGTCATTTGAGAAACAATTGTGATCTGACATTTCTTTGTGAAAACCCTAACATATTTTTTTTTTTGAATCTTTCTTGTATTAGATCACAGTGAATGTTTAAAAAGCTATAGAATTTCTCTAGATAAACGTTATCAATATGAATTGAGTCAAATATATGAGAGAGAAAAAATGAGACAATCTTCAATTTTTTTTTAGAAATGATATTTAGTTGATTTAAAGTATTTTAAATATTGCAGCAGATATGTCAAAGATGTTATTGTACACTATAATCAACAGCAAAACTTTCATCAGTGAAGTCAGTGTAATGCATATAGAAAGATCAGGTTTCCCCCTCTTCTTGTCTTCGTCATCCCTAAGTGTGCGCTCCTCCTTTCCATTACTTGTATGTATGGATATCAGTTGCAAAAATACAAGACTTCAGGGATATCTTCATTTCTTTTAATTATACTAAAATAACCTGGTTTTGCAACCAGGAAGATAAAGTCTATAATGCAACTTTGAATCGCTAAACCAATTATGTCTATCAAGGAGCTGAGGCAGGAGAAAAACATTGTAGAATGTGTGAATGTGTGCATGTTTCCTCTTTGTGTATAGCTCTGCATAGTCTGGGGAGTTTCTGCTGTGTAAAGCCTTATAACCTGATGAGTAGCTGATTAATAAAATACAATTAGTGTTAATTGCCAGAGTTCTTGAAAAAATCCATTCTTTACCACATGTATAGCTTTCATGAACTGATCTAGGTTAAGGAATATGCACCATGGATTTTAACGTATATGAAGGAAGATGGCTTCTGCTCTGTTTTCTTGCTGTTAAAAGTGTTCAGCTGCTACCAAGAGAAGGAATCTTTTCTGAGCCCTTCACTTTTTTTTTACAGAGCAATGTGAGATGATTTTTCACAAAGCCCTTTTGTTATGCAATCTGTAAACCAGAATTCATCAGTTTTCTTTGTAGCTCCTGAGCATCTTTGTCATTCCTTTGGCATTCCACAGCTGAAGTCAATTAGAACCTTCCACTGACTTACCTGGGAGCACAACAGCATTCACAATAAGAATTTCTTCATATTTAGCCTAGAAAGAAAGGATTAAAGGTTTTTCAATTCCATGACTTCCAGTAAATGCTTCAAACCTTTGAAATGTAAATGCAGTTCTTTTTTTTTTTTTTTTCCACTTTTTGTACCTTATTTATCACAGGCATCTGGAATAATACTAAGCCAAGTGTCTCAGCTAGGCTACAGAATTACCAGTGACTATGTTAGGTGTAACACTGGCTCGTAGATGTGTGTAGTTCTCCCTGCTAGCAAGTACATTTGGATGACCATGAGCCTATACCTGGGCATGGAACTTAAGTCTCATGAGGCCTGGACTTCTCAGTATTATGTTCGACACATCAAATACTAGACATTTACTGTCAAGAATTTCTTAAATGTGTTACTCTGATACTGAGATAAGTGCTGATTTTCTTTGGGTTGTCAAAATGAAATTGCTATAGGCGATTCAGTAATAGCTGGCTGTGTAAACTGAGATACAAGCCTAATGATACTGTTGTGCAGGAAAGAGGCTCCATTCCCAATCTTGGATCAAGCTTTTGCTTTTCTTACAGAAGCATGCCTGACTCCACATGGCTCTATGTGAAGAGCTCCTTTATCAGATTAAGGGATAAAACATTTCTCTGAGAGGACAGCTGCTCAGCTGGTATGAATTAGCATAGCTCTGTGGGAGTCGATAGACATATGAAGGATTAAGAACAGCTCAGGGCCTAGCCTAGCATCACTCTAAACATCATTTCTTAACATAAGCCTTAAAACCTTTCCTTAACATAATGCCAGGAAAAATACTAGGTAAAAGTGTAAGTCTCGCAAAATCTGATGTCCATTAAGAAAATATCTTACCCTATGGAATGAGCTGTATAAGCTCCTCCAAGCAGCGTGATAAATACCACTGGGGAAGCAGATGCTATCTGCCAAAGAAGAATGTTGTAAATACTTGTATTTCGCTCATTTGGCATTTATTTGGCAAAAAGCATGTTTTTTTTTCCCCCCAATGAGTTTCATACTGGCATGGTTGCAAACATATCATAAAGACAACTGAGATGTAGTCTGATACATGTAACAGAGCTTGTCAGTAGCTATGAACACGTGACAGCTTACTCTGCCTAACTGGAGTTTTTGGGAAGCAACCTCTGTGCTCTGCAGGTGGCAGAGCAGTGTCACAGGTACCCAGAGACATTGTGGGGGATCTTCATGGGGCCTGGACACTCTGCTCTAGGTGCCTGCTGAACCAGGTGTCCCTTCCCACCTCACCCACCTGTGATTCTGTGGTTTTCTAAGTGATTCATCTGTTCAGCACCTTGTATTTGCAGGTATGTTTGAAAGGCTCTCTGTGCCTTTGAAACCATTCAAATCTAAGTCCTTACTTTCCTCATTTTTCCAAGTTTCAAAAAACAGGAAAAAACCCACAACAAAAACAGACAGAATTCAAGCAGTGATGGGAACATCTCCTATACACATCATGCTTTGTTTACAGCAAACTCATTCAGGCAGATAGCAAGTGCCACTCTATTTTTCACATGCAATGAGTCAAACTGCTTGCAAATAGCACAGTTTCTCACCAAATGAATCCATCTTCTGTTAAAATGTAGGCTTATCATTTTTTCCTTTCTAAGAGCTTGTTATTTTAAACTACTTGTATATATTTGTATACTTCTGAAATGCCGTCAGAAAGATTTCTCAGCGTTTACTGATTTGCAGATACAAGGAGAAGCATATTGCAACACTGAAGCATTACTTGCCATTTGGAGAGGTTTAGTGCATGATAAAATATAAGTTCTAGTTTTTTCTGCCAAGAGCTTGAGATTAATTACTTAAGGGTGTGTAATAAATAATGACCATTATTTATACTGTAACACTTGCAGTATGCTCTATATGGAAAAAGAGTGGGGTGATTAGGTTGGAGAACAGACAGATAAAGTTTCAGTCTTCGTAATAATGGAATTTTACATTAAAAGCTACAGTGCATCTGGAGTCCAGCATCCTTCTGACATGCTTAGCTTAATTACCTTGACTATGTGAAATTCTCTAAACTACATGGAAATTCTCACAGATTTCATTGATTCTAGTACCTTTGTATCTAAGATCAGTATTTTAAAAAGTGAAAGCAGGTAAAACATGGGCTAATGGTGATATTGAGCTATATAGTTCCATTTATTTAATCAGAGTAGCAACTAACTTCTTGCAGTTCAATTGGGCTGCCTATGAAATGAAAAGAAACAGTGTAAAGGCAATGGAGTATTTCCCTCTGCAAGTGTATATTATATTTATTCTGCGTGTTGTTTTTTTTTTTTTTTAATCTCTACATTTTTTCTTTTTAACCTTATTGGCAAAACCGCGTCTTTCTATACAAAGTATACTGAACATATTTTAAATCTTAACACCATTTAAGGAATGACCTCTCTCTATGTGGGAGTAAAATTCTTTTCATAATCCAAGAAAAAGAAGAATGTTTCAAGAAAGTCATGTTTTTCTTTCCTTCTTCATACTTTTAATTTAGATTATGAAAGATCAGTTCCTGGTTTATCTCTGCAGCAGGGGAAGAGAGTGAAAGGAGCATATCCTTTTTTGTGTCAGTTTCTCTCAGCTTATTTGGGTTTAGTTGTTAATATGTAATTTGCTCTCTCTGACAATGTAATTGATGATTACAGTGTCTGCCTCCCTTACTTTGTTGGAGGATCAGAGTTCCCTACTTCAAAAAGACACACACGAGAATCAGGTGCTTTTATATTCACTATTTAGTAAAAATAGGCTCTTTTAAGAAAGGAATTGCTTTGTTCTTATGACTTTTGCAATTTGGAAAATAATTTGAATTTAGCATGACCAGAGGGCAATATGTTGTCTTATAATTTCAGCAATACTATTGTTTTGAATTGTATTATGGAGATATGACAGTAATTATTCATCAAGATCTCTGTGATAATTATCTTATGATACTTAATTGCTCTTCAGTAATAAAAAAGTAAGGCAGTGTTTTATGTTTATTTTTTTACTTTTTTATTGGCATTTTTGAAAGGAAAACTATAGGTAAAATGAGGTGAAAGTCCATTTGATTGATGCTTTTTTTTTTCTTTGAAGTTATCTGATGAAGAAATTGTTTTTATTTTTAAAAAGTGTACTAGGAATAACCATACTGTGACTGAACAGAGCTTTGTGAAATTTGTCATTAACACATAAATGGGCCTTGAATCTAACACGTGATGTTACTCTCAGATACTCTCCTGGTATAAATCGGTGTAGTTCAGTATACACTGGATGTGTATCTTATTTTCTTCCTTTTGTAATTGGTACTTGTGTAGAAGACTCCTACATCACCTCAAATTGCAAGAATAACTTAAATAATTGGGGCAGAAATTGAAGGTTTGATAACATGGGGTTTCAGCGATGAAGTTGAAGTGTGCAGAATTTGTTTCACTTCAGAAGAAAGAGTCTACGAATATTCCATTTTACTTAAGAAGCCCGGTGTATTGACACTACTACTATTTAATCAGTACAAGTTGGAAACTGGCAACAGTGTCACAATGTATTTAAATGAATAGGTTTCTGTCCTTCTTTAGCCAACAAGCAGTGACTGCAGGATGTATCTGAAACTTTTTCTTTCCACAACAGAAAAGGAGTCTTAGCAAATTTAAGATGTTTTTCTTCTTTACTTCTGAAAACAAAAGGAAGCTGCATATGAACAACTTCCTACCAGGTAATGGAGATTCCTTTTAGCCTTTTTTTTTTTTTTTTCCCCAGGTATTTTGGAGACTGATAGCGCAGATAATAATGCCCTAAATCTTGAAACAAAAGCAGCTAATACACCACGATGACCCTTAACAATGTCAGCTTCTGAGGTTTAGGGATTTGCTTCTGATTTGCTCTGGTTGTGTGACTTAAACCATAAACAACAGGGTACTTAGAAAAAGTTTGCTTTAGAGGGAGACGAAATAACCTAATGATAAATGTGGAGGACTAGTGTGTGGTGGAACTGGGTTTTAAGTTCTGTTCAGTCTAATTCTAGATAGAATCACAGAATCACAGAATTATCAAGGTTGGAAAAGACCTAAAAGATCATCCAGTCCAACCATCACCAATACTCCCCAGCTAAATCCTATCCCTCAACACAACATCCAAACGTCTCTTGAACACATCCGTGTTCGGTGACTCCACCACCTCCTTGGGCAGTGCATTCCAATGCCTGACCACCCTTTCCAAGAAGTAATATTTCCTAATGTCCAGCCTGAATCTCCCCTGGCGCAGTTTGAAACCATTGCCTCTAGTTCTATCACTGTCTACACGAAAGAAAAGGCTGACCCCTAGCTCACCACAACCTCCCTTCAGGAAGTTACAGAGTGCTATAAGGTCTCCCCTGAGCCTCCTCTTCTCCAGGCTGAACAATCCCAGCTCCTTCAGCCGCTCCTCATAAGGCCTGTGCTCCAGGCCCCTCACCAGCTTCGTAGCCCTCCTCTGAACACGTTCCAGGGCCTCAATGTCTTTCTTGCAATGAGGGGCCCAAAACTGAACACAATACTCGAGGTGCGGCCTCACCAGTGCAGAGTACAGGAGGACAATTACCTCCCTATTCCTGCTAGTAACACTGTTTTTGATGCAAGCCAGGATGCCATTAGCCTTCTTGGCCACCCGGGAACACTGTCGGCTCATGTTCAGCCGAGCATCAATCAACACCCCCAGGTCCGTTTCCTCCACACAGTCCTCCAGCCACTCCGCCCCAAGCCTATAGCGCTGCCTGGGGTTGTGGCCAAAGTGCAGGATTCGGCATTTGGTCTTGTTGAACCTCATCCCCCTGGCTTCAGCCCACCTCTCCAGCCTGTCCAGATCCCTCTGCAGGGCCTCGCTACCCCCAGGCAGATCCACACTCCCAGCCAATTTGGTGTCGTCTGCGAACTTACTGAGGGTGCACTCAATGCCCTGATCCAAGTCATCAATAAAGATATTGAAGAGGACAGGCCCCAGTACCGACCCTTGGGGAACACCACTCGTGACCGGTCGCCGGCTGGATTTAACTCCATTCACCACCACTCTCTGAGCCCGGCCCTCCAGCCAGTTCCTTACCCATCCAACAATGTACCCGTCCAAGCCACGGGCTGCCAGCTTCTGCAGGAGAATACCGTGGGAGACAGTGTCAAAGGCTTTGCTGAAGTCTAGGTAGACCACATCAACAGCCTTTCCCTCATCCAGCAGATGGGTCACTATATCATAAAAGGAGATCAGGTTGGTCAAACAGGACCTGCCTTTCATGAACCCATGCTGGCTAGGCCTGATCCCCCGGCCATCCCGCACATGCCGCATGATCTCCCTCAAGACAATCTGTTCCATAACCTTCCCTGGAACCGAGGTCAGGCTAACAGGCCTGTAGTTCCCCGGATCCTCCTTACAACCTTTCTTGTAAATGGGAGTCACGTTGGCAAGCCTCCAGTCTTCCGGAACCTCACCAGTCAACAAGGAGCGCTGGTAGATGATGGAAAGCGGCTTGGCTATCACCCCCGCCAGTTCCCTCAGCACTCTCGGGTGGATCTCATCCGGCCCCATGGACTTGTGGCAGTCCAGTTGGAGTAGTAAGCCTCTGACCGTTTCTTCCAGAATCACAGGGGGTTTAGCATGCTCCCCAGGTGAGACTACCAGGTCAGAGAGAGGAGTACCCCGAGGATAACTGGTCTGACCTTTAAAGACAGACGTAAAGAAGGCATTCAGAACCTCCACCTTTTCCTTATCCTCAGTGGTCACATTCCCAGCATCATCCAGCAAAGAGTGGATATTCTCCTTTGTCCTCCTCTTACTGTTAATGTATTTATAAAAGAGTTTCTTATTCCTTTTCACCCCAACGGCCAGGTTAGATTCAAGCTGGGCTTTTGCCTTTCCGATTTCACCTCTACACATCCTAACGGCTTCCTTGTATTCATTCTCAGTTGCCCGTCCCTCCTTCCACAGGCGGTAGATTCTCTTTTTCTCCCAGAGCCTCAAGAATAGCTCCCTATTCATCCACGCTTATATACATACTTATATAAAGACTTTTAGTTTAAAGCTTAAGTCTTAAAGATGAGCATTTTGTACATTTTTTCTTATTCTAAAAGATACCTCTGTTAATTGTTTTGAGTGTAAGGACACAGCAATTTTTATTGAGCTTTAAAACAGAAAGCTCTTTTGGCTAAAAAAAAAAGTGGATAATTTCATACTTTTATTCATAGAATCATAGAATCATAGAATTACTCAGGTTGGAAGGGACCTCAAAGATCATCAAGTCCAACCACAGCCTAACCATAGTACCCTAACTCTATCAACCCTCCACTAAATCATATCTCTGAGCATCACATGCAAACGGCTCTTAAGTATGTCCAGGGATGGTGACTCAACCACCTCCCTGGGGAGCCTATTCCAGTGTTTAACCCTTTCTGTAAAGAAATGCTTCCTAACATCCAACCTTAACTTGCCTTGGCGCAACTTGAGGCCATTTCCCCTTGTCTTGTCACCTGCTACCACTGAGAAGAGACCTACTCTTCTCTCACTGTAAACACCTTTCAGGTACTGGAAGAGAGTAATTAGGTCTCCCCTCAGCCTCCTCTTCCCCAGACTAAACAGCCCCAGCTCCCTCAGCGTCTCCTCATAGGGCTGATTTTCCAAGCCCTTCACTAGCCTCGTTGCCCTTCTCTGGACCTCCTCCAGCACCTCCATGTCCTTCTTGTAGAGTTGGTAGATAAGGTTTCTTCCTGTCAGCCATTTCTAATTTTCTTCTCATTGATACCTGATGGTGCCATTTGAAAATTTGCTTGAAAATCTGTCGCTGTTAATGGGTATGCCATTTAACAGAACAGAAGTATTTTGAGAGACAGTTTTATTACCTGTTTTCTGTCTTAATACCTCAGCATTGGTTCAGCCTTACACTCATCATTAATCAAATCCTCTAATACTCGTGTCATTTGCAATGGAAGTTGACAGATAAATGCCCATTAGGGAACTCGCTTCTGATTACAGCAGGCAAGTGGGTTTCTTGTATTCAGTGAGTAAGACATGGGCTGTTCCTTGAAGTAGGAGACTATGTAGATTACATATATCCTAGGTAGTTAGGTAAATTATTTCCAAAAGAAGGCCTTTGTCTCACTGGTCACATCTAGCAAATAATCACTGCGGATACTATGGTGCTAAAGATTAGATTCAGCACCTCAGTTTTGAAACATATTTTGACAAATACACATTTTCCTGGTAGGTGTCCTGAATGAGAAAATAGGTTTCATGTTAACATTACTTTGAATAGAGAAAGGGATTAGAGATTAAGAAGAGCAGAACAAAAAGACAGTTGCTAGGAGTAAAGGATCCTTCCAGTGATTTAACCATATCACAAAAAAGGCAGTGATTAATCTGCTTTTACAGCTTTTCCCAGATGTCCGGTGCATGCTGTGGGGTTTTGCACTGAAGAATGTACTGAGATACTAATGAGTTTACAGCTTTTAGGAAACAATACAAAAATGTTTCTAGATGCCAGGAACATATATCATTTACAGCCTACCAGAAAACATTACAATGCCCCATCCAATTTGCAGTGCTAATTTACTGTAGATTTCCTAGCGAGAAGACCTATCATTAGATGACATACAGTTTCTACAATTAGCTAGTTAAGCAGCATTTCTTTGTAAAGTAGCATAAAAAGAACATGTTCAGAACAGCACATTAGATTTTCTTCTAAGTGGCTACTCCAGGGAATAGTATTTGTCCTAGCACATAAAGGTCAATGATAATTGAAGAATGCCAATAATGACCCAAGTCACTACAAAAATTCATATAAATCTGCTAGACCATTTTATATGTTCTTTCCTCAGTATTATCACAAGAGATGATGGTCCCAATAAGTCAAATTCTGTAAGTAGGAAAGTGCTCAACCTACTCTTCAAATACTTGGCTTGCAGAAAGAAAGATGTTAAATGACTACATTTATTCTGTAGTATATTTCTTTTTAATTAGTATTTATAATAGGTGGAATCAGTCGGCAACCAAAACCTTATCATTATGCAGTGAGATGCATTTGTTTGTGATCTAGGGAGCAGTAAAAACGAGCAGTAAGTTGAAGTATGACCTCGGGAGATATGTGACCTTTTATATGTATCAACTTTGCTGACCTGCACTATCTGTAACTACTACTATAGCTACTGGATAGAGCTGTTATGAGAAGACTAAAAGCATGATAGATGTGAAAGTTTCTTCCCTGTGTGCAGTGTAAAGCCGTAAGAGCAGTCCTGTACCTGAAGAAAGGGAAAGTGTCTGGAAAGTGCAAGTCCAAAAAACAGGATTCCTTGGTGTGGTGAAAGTGTGTGTTTTCTATGTGCCAAAAAGCTGAAACAAATGATTCTGGAAATCTGTTTTCTGTCTTAAAGCAGCAGCATTTGTTGTGTTTGATTGCACTGAATCTGGAATCCTAAGTACACATATGATTGTTAACACAGTGTTGGAACACACATTTCTACTATTAAAGATTTTATGACTTCTTTGGAAAATACATCTTTTCAAATGTGGAAAAATTGCACGCTTCCTCTAGAAAAAATGTTATCTTAGAATATCATATTCGATTTCTCATTTTTATGCAGCAATTAATTTAGATTGTTCATAGTTTATTGTGTTATTCCTTTACAACCTTTTGGTTGGTATATCTCAAAAATGATTAACTAATTACTTTTTAGAAATAAATAAAAAAAAATAAATTTTCAAAAGGGAGCAATTTTCCAGGACAGGGCAGGATTTGGTTTCATTGCAGAAGAAGACAAAGATGGTGAGTACAGACTAAAAACGTGCTAACAGGTATTTTTTATCTCAAATCATGTTAACATAACTCTCATATTGGTTTAGTATTGGAAGTCAGACACTTTGTCAGTGAGTGTCAGAGACATTTTGTTTCTATTTCACTGCATTTGTTTTGCTTTCTGTATACCAATTTGAATGGATCTGCTCATTTCTCTATCACATTGTACCATGTATGCAAATTTCTATCTACCAGTGCTATGTGTTGATGCATGATGTATCTTCTGCGTATAGATACTCTTGGTTTTTGAATCCATAAACATAATACTGTCTTGCATTCAATTATCTATTTTTCCTTTAAAAAACAAGCACAAATATACTGATTGACATTTTTATTCATTATAGGTGGGCTGAACAGATTCAGAAAAGCAATAAATTCAGTACAACCTGTTAGTAAGGTTGGTATTTTTCATTTCAAGAAGAAGTTTTCCAAATCTAAATGAGAAGTATTTTTAAATACTGTTGAAATTTGACAGTGGTGTTATTCAATGATGTGATCCTGGACAGCCTTGGAAATGATATTCTTATAGTGTTTCTCACTCCTGGAGGTACACATGATGAAGTTTTACCAATTAATTTTAATTGAGTCTTTCAGTGGTATTAAAGACTGCCATAGCAGAGATACAGATGATTTGGTGTGGGATTCAGATGCTTTAATTTTTTATTTTATTTTATTTTATTTTTCTTAAATAATCAGTCATCAGTGATAATTACATCAGATTTAGAGCAAGCACAGTCTTGGGCTTTAAATGTAAAATTCACCTAAGAACACTTGTCTGTTGCTAAATTAACTAATAGGTGTAGAGCATTTCAATAATGCATTTTCATTCAGATGTGCCATAAGAGTTCACAGCTAATTTTAAACTATTAAACAAAATGTTTAGGTGTAGATCTGAACTTTTGCATAGTTAATTTATTATTATTATTATTATTATTATTATTATTATTATTATTATTATTATTATTATTATTATTATTATTATTA
>JAPSGF010000012.1:15485938-15535418 GCA_035772895.1 Perdix hodgsoniae | reverse complement strand
TATTATTATTATTATTATTATTATTATTATTATTATTATTATTATTAATAATAATAATAATAATTCTACTGTGTGTATTTTTATTATTACTGAAAAGCTTACTCTGCTCATAATAAAAAATCTATCTCATCCATCTGGAATAACTGATTTTAACCAAGAAGTGAAAATAATGATGTTTACTGTTTGTAAGGACTGTTTGATTAACCAGTATTACATTAGGCAGTGGCGATGGTGAGAAGACTATTGAACGCAAATTAGAATCAGTTGCCACATTTTAAACAGGGTTCGCACAGGAGTGGAAATAGAAGAATTTTTAAGTTGTATAAGTTGCTACAAAGCAAACTGAAAAACAAAATTATTATAATGCACCAAGACACCCGAAAGTAGAGGACAGAGAAGAATCCCAATGAAAAACAGGAAATCACTCTATTTCAGTTTTACTGTTCACACAAATACTGTTTTTAAAGGGTTTCCATCAGTAGCAGTGCAAGAGAGCCTTCTTCCCCCATAGATCTGACTCTCAACTACAATCACATGAGAAAATCACAGGCACTAGAAATAACATAAGAGAGATTCATGGTGGAAGTTCTTGTATTCCTTTTACAGCTAGAGTGGTAGTGAAACTATAAGGGAATATAATCCAAAGAAAACTGTGCTAGACTAGTTCGTTTTGGCAGCTACATCTGGATTGATTCCAGAGGAGCTCATCTTTTATTCAGAGAAAATTTGAAAAGGGATTTGACTTGGCATACTGTCTCATCTATAGAACAATGAAAGAAAAAAAAAAAAGCAACAATAAAGGCATGTCAAAACAATAAGCCACTTAAAAAAAAAAAGAAAAAAAAAAGAAGCATTTGACAAACAGAAAAGAAAATGAAATAATTGGAAAAATAATGGAAAAAAATAGAATAAGTAAAATAAAAGCAAGTAGGAAATCACACATCAGAAAAAGAATGCAATGAAAGAAAAGAGAATAAACCATTTGGAGAGAGCAAGTAAAGCAGAACAACATTGAAAATCAATTTAAATGTGAAAAATATTTGATTTGTTGAAGGTTTTTTTTTACCTTGAAATAATCTAAAACATAAAATTAAATATTATCTGAGGTCTACAATGAAATAGGTTCATTCAGTAATGCATGGAGTATTTTTGTCTGCTTAGTAAGTAAAAGAATTCTATCATTTAATAAGCAATTCCAATTAAAACTGAGATAGTTGAAATAAGCAGTGAACGCTTTGCTGGTTTTAAAAACATTTATGCCTTGGAAATCATGGAAATTAAACATTTTAAATAGAGATGCATATTAGTTTTAATACTCTTATCATAATGCAAACCATTAGTCTGTTTTGTGGTAGTTATTAAAATACTTTAAAGGAAATAAAAACTAATGAATAAGCCACAAATTAGCAATATCTGAAGATCCATTTTAGCATCATAAATGTGAAACCTTTCCATCTGAGTTCCAGATCTTCAGCCTCTGTCTTTTTCTGTGTAATTGCTCTCTGTGGTCTCTCTTTCAGTAAAGTTAGACTTCTCTAGTTGTGGCAGTAGAAGCTGATTGGCGTGCATGGATTGGGAACATTTTAGTTTCGATGCCAGGAGGAATCTTAGCCATAGCAATGCAAAACCAAGCACAGGTAATGTAGTCTGCATCTAGTTGGATTTTGCAGTTTGCTCTTTGCTTCTCAGTACCCTGGGCAGACTCAGGGTCAGTGGAATGTAATACATGGCCCTGAACTGTCACCATTTGGTCCAGAAAGGTACTTGGAATTTGTTGCTTGGGTCAAAATGTGGGAAATGACAGCTACTGTGAAGCAAAGCAGTAAGTCTGTTATCATAGCTTTCAGTGCTTTGCTATTATAACCTAAGAATTCTAAAATAGTTCATTCCAATTGACTAGTAACTGCCAACTCATTTGGAAAAGTCTGTTCTTTGTCTCTGCAAGCACCTGCTCTTTTAAGGGTCCAATAGGGATAAATGCTTTATCAGAAGTCTGAACTCATTTAGACTTCCATGGAAAGCCTCAGAGAAAAAGAAAGTTGACCAAAAAATGGAAAACCCTTCCAGGAATAGTGAAAGTGTAAGATCAGAAAATTCTTGCTTAGGCCTTGGAACTAAAGCTGTGTCTGTGTAAAATATCTGCGATGGAAATTGTGAAAACTTCCACACTGGGTCCAAGAAATTCACCTCAGCTGGGCAGGTAATTTGAGGACAGAGAAATGATAAATTTCTACTGGGGCACTAAAGTTACTGTATTTAAAAAACAGAAAAAGAGAAGATAGAGAAATGCTTTGTGTTGTTAACTATTACATATTCTACTGCAAGTGTTTCACAGTTATAGGTCATGCTATATCACATGCTTCTGTTATGTATAAAGTAAATTGTGTTGATACTTTTAGGTAGGGATTTGAATACTCCTTATGTTTCAGGTGGTACTGTAACCTTGCTAGGTCACAGAATCACAGAATTGCGGGGGTTGGAAGGCACCCCAAGAGATCACAAAGTCCAACCCCCCTACTAAAGCATGTTTCCTACAATAAATCACAAAGGTAGGCATCCAGATGGGTCTTGAATAACTCCATAAAAGGAGACTCCACAGCCTTTCTGGGCAGCCTGTTCCAGTGCTCCATCCCCCTTACCATAATGAGTTTCTTCAGCGTGTTAGTATGGGACTTCCTGTGTAGAAGTTTTAGGTCATTACTCCTTGTCCTATCACTACATGCCATCAAGAAGAGCCTGGTCTCATCCATTTGCCTTTCATGTCCCTTTAGATATTTATAAACATCAATCAGATCTCTCCTCAGTCTTCTTTCCTCCAGGCTGAACAGATGAAGGTTACTTAGCCTTTCCTCATATGGGAAATGCTCCAGGCCCTGTGTTAACTTTGTGGCCCTCCACTGGACTCCTTCTAGGTGATCCCTGTCTGTTTGAACATAGGACCCGAGAACTGGACACAGTATTCTAAATGAGTCTTCACCAGGGCAGAGTAGAAGAGGAGGATCACCTCCCTTGACTTGCTGGACAAGCTCTTTTTAATGCTCCCCAGGATGCCATTAGCCCTTTTGGCCACAAGGGCACACTTTTAGCTCATGGCCAGCCCGTTGTCACCAGAACACCCATATTCTTCCCCACAGAGCTCATCTCCAGTAGATCATCTCCTAACCTGTACTCATGCATATGGATGTTCTACCCCAGTTGCTCATATTAAACCTCATCAAGTTTCTCCATGCCCAGCTCTCCAGTCTGTCCAGTTCTTTTTGAAGAACTTTCAGTGTGTCAGCTACTTCTCCTAGCTTTGTATCATCAGCAAAATTGCTGAGGGTGGGCTGTATCCCTTCACCCAGGTCACAGTGTAATCAAGTCAAGAATTTAATCACAGCCTTTTTGTAGATAATAGAATAGTTGTGATGTCTCTTAAACTTGGCCTGTATCCTCACAGAAATTTACCAGAATAGTGAATGTATAAACAAGATACAGCAGATCTTAGACAAATGTATTTTTCTGCTGGAGGGCCATGGCCGGAAGCCCATTTGACAACACACAGAGTTTCCATTTGAGGACCAACAAGAACTGAACCTACTCCCACCCTAAAGTGCTTCATGCAGTTTCTACCAAATAAGAGGGAAGTTGCTCTTTCAGTTGTTACAGAATCATTTACGTTTTCACTGTTAGAAAATAGGACAGTTTCTTTTTCTTAACAGATTAAAGCTTTATTGTTAGAAGCTAAACGGTTTTACTTCTCTTAAAGATGGCTTTGGTTTCTGTCACTGTGGTCTGTTTAATTTTAGAGTATCTTTCAGCTACAGATGAAATTGTACCTTCCCTTTATTCTGGATCAAACACTTGTCACAGGCAATTAAAACAACGCTGCACTTTCCGGGAGGGGAGAAGCCCTCTTGACAATCTAATGATTTCAGCAGCAACACTGGCATGAGTTCCTGTCATGTCCAGAGCCATTTATTTCTTTGTTGTGCTGCAGCCTAGTGCTACCTCAGTTACAGTAACACAATTGCTTATGGATTCATGTTTTGAATTGGATCAGCAAGCTCATCTGGTTTAAAACAAAGAAAAAATCTACAAAATAGATGGAAGACAGCGCTGGTGTTGCTTCTGACATCCATCTGTTCTCAGCCACACTTTGAACTATAGACTTTTATGTTTCATGTGGATTGAATAGTTCTCTGAGCTCTGGAGTAGCATCCATCATCATTCTTTCTAACAGCATATTATTAAGATCTTAAGCCCTTTACAATCCCTAATCTTCACTTATGTTTTCATGCCTGGTACCACCTGGTGGCCTGTACATACACTCTTTAGCAGTGACAGTGCAACTTCTCTCCTCAGCATAAGCATCTCAGTGGTTAAGAATGTTAATTTAGTCATGTCATCACTAACTTCTTTTTTTTTAATATATAAATGGTCCATAAAGCGGGTAGTATATGTGTTTAATAAATATATTTCTAACCATTAAGCACAGTGGAAGAAACTACTGGAGAAAGAGAAAAGAGCCTAAACGTATTTCACTTCAGTCTTCTCATTTTTTAGCATTCTAGAGAATCTTTTCAATCTCAGTCAGCGGTCTTCAGAATACCCAGTATTCTTGTCTGGCTTTTTAGGCTCTTTCTGTCCTTTTGATTGTGTACCCGTCTTCTTGAATGCAAGCAATAATTCTGCATATAAGCACAGTTTGGACTGTAAGACCTTGAATTTCACATAAACATGTGGCCTTTAAAAAATATAACTTGTTATGAGTGAAGGAACCTGTAGGAATAATTCAGAATTCTTTCCAGAGATTCTTTTTCTTACTAACATCTTTTTTTTTTTTTTTTTCAAATACTGACAGACATAAATAACCTCATCCAAAGGCAGCCACTAGGGTGGAAATTTTAAACATTTGGGCAGAATTGTATGAAGGATTTATGAAGTGAAATAGAGAGATATGTGAGTACAAAAGACTTACAGTCTATCAAATCACCTGAGATTTTTAGGTTGGACTCTACTGAATCAAACTAAAAGTTAAAAGGATGCTGAAGTTATATTCTTGTCTCTTTGATCCCTTCCTTCTATTCAGATGAGACTAATGGTTTGTCTAGGCTCTGCTGAATGTTGTCTGGACATTTTATAGGCTGCACGGACAATGTGAACAATAAACAACTTCATTAATCATTACATAAAAATTATTCCTATGTAAGCAGATTCTTCTCAATCCACCTTCATTTCAGTTATTGAACAATGTAGTGTTCAACTTGCAAGAAATTTGCCACTTACTGTGGTGGGAGCAAGGTGCAGATTGTATTATGATGGCATTTCATCTTATCTGTTAGAGATTCAGGGATTATTCTTTCCTTCTCCCATTTCAAAAGGAATTCATTATGCTGTGATGTACAGCAGGAGTACAGCTCCTTTATAAAATTATTAAGCCGCTTTACAATTAAAATTGCCATCTTTTGTCCTGTTGCTGTTGTTTGTAAATGAGTAGAAAAACAGAATGCTAAGTAGAATTACTGTAGAGTATGTGCTTCTTCTCTGGGAATGTATTTTCCATTTTCTTATAAAGCATTGATGTTGGTCTAGTGTGTATTATTAATCACATGTTTTATTTATCTCAGAGTAGTAGAACCCCCTGGTTGGGATTGGGTGTCCTGCTGTGTGGTTGCTGAACACACGTAATAATGAAAGAATAGAAAAGGATCCTGCTTGATTCTATACTAAAGGTTACTATCAGCACAGTTAGAGGCCTTCTTTTTGCAGGACTCATGAGGTCGCAACTCCATTCAAATTTTCTGAGGAGTATTCTTTCTCTGTCAAACAGCCCATATGGAGCAATTGCTATATCCAATTAAACTGCAATTATTAATTGGGAATGCATTTTGTTAAAATACAAAAAAACAACAATCTGAGAGAATTCTCTTGTCTTGCAGTAATCTGTTTAGCATAGCAGCCTGCTTAGTAAGTGGTGTTACTCTTTGTATTGAGTCTTTATGGCATCATTACCCAAAACACAAAGCAGAGAGTAATTTATAGGATCCTATCAGCAGAGGTCCTAGAGGGAAGCTGAGTAATTGTTTTCTGCCTCACAAGGCTTTCATAAGTGGAACTCTACTAGGATTCACAGTTTACACATAGAACAGTTGAAAACATTAGGAGGGAGACACTGATTGAAATAGTAATAATAATATGTTGCTGTTTTTTAGCTCTTCTTTTTTTCATTATTAAACCACGCCAGAAAGTAAAGTAATGTACATACCAATGCCTAGGGTGGGTAAGAAAGCCTTTTGGGGCTGAATCTAGTTGAATCTGTGATGATATTGGTAGTTACATAGTATCAGCAGAGTTCGATATGCGCCCTGTATATTTTTTTCCAGAATGGATCAAAAGTAATCAAAATATCAGGTAACTGATGTAAAACTTTGAACAAATCATTTAAAAATTGTGGATTGATAACTATGTAAAAGCTCTAGACTGAAAATTTCTGGTTTACTTAACAGATTTTGTATCAAGATTTAAAAAATTCTGTTAAAAGGAAAAATAACAGTTACATCATTGGAAAAGTAGCACTCCAGAAACTTCCGATTTCAGAATGGATTTCAGAGAATGATACTCAGTATTTATTAAATATTATGTGATAACATAATTGATTAATTTCAAAGGGAATATCAAGAAAGAATAAAGCATGCCAAGTGGTAAACAGAATGCTGGACTCGGTTCAGTTGCTCATTCCTGTGTTCTGTTCAACATTACAGTTTGTCTCTTGACTATAGATAGATTGTAAAAACACCTAAAATGCATCACAGATTAAAATTCACATACTGAATTCTTCATCTCCTACTATCTTTGTGGTTCACACATGCCATGCACTGGCTGTAGGCAGCAGATGCTGGAGATGAATTCAGCAGTAATTAAGAGATAACATTATTATGATTAAAGCTGAATTATATTCTGATAACTCTTTATTATAAAAGGGGTCTAAAATGTGAAAACTTCATGGGGTCAGTGGGTGGCAACCCTGCCAATGGAGTTGGGAACTGAATGATCCTTAATATTCCTTCTAACCAAAGCCATTCTAAAAATGGCTCAAAATGGCTAAAAATCCTAAAAAGGATTTTTGGGAGTTTTTAAAATAGTGTATAATAAAAGTAATAAATACATACAGTCTTTATTAGTAATGTAGACTATCAGTGTAAAGAGCAAATACATCATCAGATTTGGAAATGCGCTTCAATAATCTTAACAAATAAATCCAGTAAATGGTATGAATGGTAAAATATGGAAGAATGGTAAAATATGTTACACCTCTTTAATATTACTGATGGCTTCACTTGAGCACAAAAGTCCTTCGTGTAGGAAACAAAATGATCAAGGACAAAAGCTATATGATTTTGATATACTGTTTTGTCAAAGTGTCTTATCTGTAATCTGACAAAGACCATTTCTATGAACAAAATGCAGTTAGGTCTCTGGCCTAATTGTCAGCTTTCTAAAAAAATTCTTGATGTGGGTTTGAAGTGATTTTTCTGATGCATAATTCAATCTAGTTCTGAGGCAACAAAATGAGTCCACACACTTTCCCAGGTAAATGATTTGCTGCAAGATTACAGTGATTTTAAATCAGTGTTATCCTGAGAAATATCGGCAGTTGTGTTCTGGAAGAAATCCTTATTTTTCTTTGAGATCTCTGCCATATCATTCTTCAAAATGGAGCTTTAAAGTGATTTTACCATAAGCATAGTAGTGCTTTGTTGAAAGGTAGAGTTTCTTAAACATCATCATTTGTGTCAAGCAAGTCTTAGAACCTCCTGGGTCTTGGTTTGCTTTACAGGAAAGATACTCCCGTATCGACATGTTAGTTCACTGTTTATAGCTGTTCTTTGCAAATTTCACTTTCTGTCTTTGCTTGTTTTTCTTGGATATTTTTGGCACAAGGTAGGATATTGGTTAATAAAATAGAAATATAGTTTAACAAAGGAATTACTCTGTTTTAAAGGTACTAACTTGTTACTAATTCCTTATGTAATACGTATTTTCTGTTTCATTTTTTGCTGTCTCATATTCTTCATTATTAGATAACTTTCATTAAGAGATCCATGTCTTGGCTACAGTGCATTCTCAGCTGCAACATTTTTCCTGCATTTGTATTTCTCAGCAGAATAACAATTTATTACAGTGTGATTTTAAGCATGTTTCTTTTTTCTTTTTTCTATTTTCTTTTTTCCTTGTATTTATTTCCTTTTTTTTCCTTAAGTATTTAATGATCAGTTCTTGCTATGTGGAACACACATAGATAACCTAGTTCTGCTGATCAACAGGTTGGTAGCTGTATCTTTGCTACATTGGTATTACGTTGGAGCTGCACAGTTGAAAGGAAATGGCAAGAATCTGACAAACTCTCATGATTGTTTGTGACTTCCCAGTCAAAGTCTTTCATGCGATGCAAAAGAAGGAAATGCCACTTGCATGGTAATTTTATCTCAAGTGAAATGTAGGCTCCAAATAATTTTAGCAGATAATTGGCAGACCAGAAACAGTTAAGAGATTATTATGGACTATCTTCCTGTCAATATTTGATTTTCAGGATTTGGCTATGGAACTTTACTGTTGCAATTTTCTGCAAAGTCTGATCTAATCAGAGTCTCTTGTTTTCCCTGCAATCCGTAAGCCTTACATGTACACAGTTTCTTAATGCTCCTGGACATAACACAACTGATGCAAATATATATGGAGTGAAAGAAGAAGAAGCCACTACTATTTTCCAATTAGATTTTTCTACCTGCATTTTGGGGCAAGAAGTAGACATAGACTCAGTATACATCATGTAATAGATTACCTGTCAAGACTGATCCCTGTAGGACCACCATGATTGTGATGGCATCCTTCTGACAGACAAATTCAGTTTTTCTCTGAAGCTGTAGGGCAAAATAAAGCACACTTGCCAACAACCAACATGAAGGCAAAGCAAAATCAGAATAATTAAGGAATGGCTAGGACTGTCATTTTGCTTATAGCTGGGCAGGCTGATGTTGTATCTTACAAGTCTCAAATGGAGCTTTCACCTTAGCTCCCATTCAACTGGGATGTTTCTCTGCAGAAAACAGATTAGCAATGACACTGTTCTTTCTCTTGCAAAGAATATTTCACACCACTTTAGGATCTGGTGGTATGGAAATGTGCAAATTTATAAGAAAACATTCATATTTGCACTTTAGGTTTTTACTTGTTGTCTGGAGAGCGGCTTCCCTGGAAATGTCTGGGCAGCATGCTGCAAAGCAGTGGCTGATGTGACTTTCATTCCACAGTTGTGTGACATCCATAACACTTCTGAAAATGTAGTTCCCATCCAGCGGAAAAAGAATAATGCTTCTATATCTGGGTTTTTTTTGCTTTGACATTTAGTCAAAAAAACAGATGCGGGCAGTATCTTGGTAATACCTTTCACTGAGAGGATTTTTCCCCCACTTTACTATTTTCAGAAATAAGAAATATTTTTGTTTAAATAGTTTGGCAGCTCAAGTATTAAGCCTTCTCTAAGTGCTGTTGATGAATATGATTTCTGTTTGCAATGAAATTAGAGTTGAATGTTGAGGTCCAGTAGGAAGGGCCAGAATATTTTTCTAGCTAAACTATGAACCATTTAAATGCCTGTAAATTTGCATGCAAAAGAGTCCTTATTAAATACCTTTATAGATGAGTTGTACATTCTCAGTAGTTTCATAGAGTTTTATAGATTCTGAACTCTTCTAACATGTCTTGAACATGCTTGACTCTGATGAGTATAATATCCTTTTGTCTAAGCATCTTTGTAGGATTCATAAGTAACAGGAGATTCTAAAAGAAGATGGACAGAAAGGGCCATTATCTAGAAAGGAAAAGTTCATGATTAAAGCCTGCCAAAATTATGGCTTCCTCAACTCTTTGGCAGAAACATTACTATTGAGAATCATGAATCTTCCTTAAATCTGCTGTGTAATTTTCAGGTTAAGATTTGGGCAAATACAAAATGTGAATTAATCCTAAGCACAAAGTCCAGGAGATGTTATGAACAATGTAGCTATTAATTCCTAAGAAAAAAAAAAAAAAAAAAGATAAGATAAAGACTTTAATTACCCCTCTTTGGGCTTCATTTGACTTTCCCCCTCTGCCACAGCATGACATTGCTGTTTTTTGGGCAAGAGTCAGACCACCTGTGCTTTCAGCAACGCAATTTCCAGTGAAGCTGACTGAGAAGAACCTCTGTGGCTTTAAAATTAGTGTCATCTTATTTGTCTTTTCAAGTTCATTTATGTCAGTTGCCACTGAAGCCAGAGTGCAATCTCTTTTTAATCATTTCTTCATTCCCCCTTGAATGGTTGTGGTATAGCTGGCTAGAAACTGAGATGAAAAACTACACTTAATTTGGTTGCCTTTCATCAGGAACTTCACTTACTACAAAGCCACTCTATTAGACCACAGATGTCAAGGCAACTCAAGACATTAGCTGTCAAAGTAACTCTCCATAACCACCTGCTATTTACATGCAAAACATGCCTCCCTGTTGAGACTAAAACTGTAAACACATTTCTAAGAGAAAACTACTAGTTTAGGCTATGACAGAAACTTTCTCTTTTTTGCTTTTATGTGATCTGGAAAAAAAAAATCCCTTGCTGTCAAAATGAAGCACCATTTGGGAAAAGCTCTTATTGCTTTAAACGCTTCCACAAAACTGCTTTGATTTTACTTTTGCAAAAAGGTTATAATTTATTTGTCTTTCTTCACTCCTGTCTACCCCACAGCAACTGTGATTACACACAAATAACAAAATCTTGCCTGCAGTATGACAGAATCACTGCGTCTCCTGCAGTACTAATAGGTGATTATTTATACCTTTACACTAATTCAACTCTGCAGAATGATGCCTTAGAAGGTCAGCTTCTCATCTGTCTGTAGCTGAATGTATGAGGTGTTTGTTTTCTCCGCATATAGAGAATAGGTATCTGAATGGAAGATCAACCTGTTAGTTCCTTCATCGTCAGCTAATTCCTTCACCCTCAGGGTGTATTAAAAAATAAGACTTACTCCCCTGGTAGCACGAGCCTGTGGCCTGAAACTCCTGACAATATTAACACCTTCCAATGAACCGTGATCTAAAGATGTTTGCTAATACCATATGGATGTGGGTAGATACTCTTTTGCAACTTCTGCTGATGAAAGCACTTGAATACTATAGCTTGATTCAACAGATGTCCAGATCAGGGACCAGTTAACAAGTCCCTATTTATGACAGTAACATAAATAAAGTGGCGGTGTAACTTAAAAGTTGCAGGAGTAAGCAGAGAGCAAATATAGACCTATTTGATTTTGCAAACAGATTATCTTTTTTTTTTTTTTTTTCCTAGAATTGTCAAGGCATCTCCTTAGAAGTTGGTATCCATCTAAATTTGAAAGAAAGCTCATTATTTCAGTATCCAGATCTTCTTCTGGTTTGGGAATTAAAGAGGTGTATTAGAGAGGCAGTAGTCACTGTGCTGATATCAGAAAGAATTTCATCAAGATTAAATTTGTTCCATTACGTTTAGGAAGTAATTGTTGCCACAGAAACATCATGCCTGTCTAGAATTTTTTTTCTCATTAATACAGAGCCCAGAACTCTGGGTTATGTCAGGGTAAGATGATGGGTTTAATGTAGCAACCTTGTGAGCTTGTTCATCCTTTATTCCTCCATATGTTTTGAATTTTGACTCCCTCTTGAAACTGAAAGGATATGTGGGGAAGAGTATATATGTGTATTACTGGAAAGGAATATTTGAATGGAATCCAAAGTGGACAACTTCTTAACAAAATAGAGGGTATTTCAACTATGCAGAAATCAGTTTGCATATAAAGATAGATTATGTGACCTATTAGGAGTTTTTCCATTTCTGATTTTATGCTTCTGAGAATACACTACTTGCCAACAGTATCTGAAAGTCATTATTCCAATGCTGCTTTTCTGTTGATGAGAGAAATGCCCCTCAGAGATTTCTGCATATTACTAGCATCTAAGAGATGGCAAATTAAGACAGGATAAAATGGGAGTAAGTTATAGGATATTGTAATGCCCAAAGGGAAAAATAATGGACTTCCATATCCACAATATCCCATCCGCCTACAAAATATCCCGAAAATATCATATAAAAATATTCTTATTTTATTTTATTTTATTTTATTTTATTTTATTTTATTTTATTTTATTTTATTTTATTTTAAACTGATTTTATTCTCGTATGTATTATGAGTAGAAAATGAAAATGTTAAAATAATTGTCAAGGTGAATAAATAAAATGGCAAACAGTAAATTAAAACAATCAGTTCTGAAAGGGTTGCTATGCAAATGCTTCTGTCTGTCCTCACTGGGAGCTGGAAGGCCAGGCATGGTCAGGGGCACACAGCAGCTCTCCACAGCAGAGCTCCACTCTGCAGTGGCCACCAGACAGCATCTGTAGCCGGAGGCTGCAACAGCAGAGGTTGAAAGCTGAGCCTGCCCCAAACAAGTTATTCAAAGGACTTCCTGCCTAAGGAAGAGTACAACTTAGAGCCAAATAATGACAGGAGTGTCATTAATAACTACTAATTAGTAGTTTGAAACTAGAAAAAGAAATATAGCAAAATACAGCCGTTTGTTTTCCTTGTATGTCTTTTAAGTAGAAAAGAGGAAAAAGCTTTCAGGTGTGTTTCTGAACTGAACATACTTTTGGGCTTGTAATAGTAGTAGTTATGGTGCTTCAGGTGGTATCTTACAGATTCACACAACAAACTTCTTGCCTGCTCACTCACGTCATCCAGTCATCCACATTTCAGACCATACCTCGCTGGTTAGAGCAGTAGCTGAAGAACCTCTCCTTGGATGTGATGGGCTTGTGGTAAATACTGCCATCTCCTTCCTAAGCAACGCTTTAAGGGACGTTATTGGAAAAGGTGAAATGGATGCTTTTATTGAAGGGAGGTAATTCAGAACAGTGAAATTGCTCCTTCCTATCAGGATGTTACTTCCCTCCTGTATTATTTTAATTCTGGAGATCTGAGTTACATAGCAAACATGCCTTAAAACAAACATTATTTCTGTGTGCAATTAAGCCAAAGGGGAAATATTCATTCTAACTCTGAATTTGAAAGCCAGAGGTTTTGTGTCCATTCATATTCTGTGCATACACAGCTGTGGGGTACAGTTTTCATGAAAGACATTGTCTCTTTGTATGAACACTAAATTCAACATAAAGAAGAAAACTAAATTAGGAGATGAGTAGTTTATGTGAACTGTTAAATTAGAATCCTGACTTTAATTAAATGGTTATTATGTTTCTAAGTACCTGAAAATTTAGCTTCTATACATCAAATGCATATTGAAAGTTAATTCATAAAAATTACTAATGGGACTTTTTAGAATAGATTAAAATATAGCATGCATGCTCATATTAATACTTTTAGTATTTGATTAGAATTCATCAATAGAACAGCTTTTCATGATCATTTTGAACATTTTTTATGTACACTGGTGCCATCATTTGTAATATTGTATAATGAATACATTTAGAAACATCTGTGAGTTTTTGCTTCATGTACTTGACATGACTCTGGCCTTATAACTTCTAAAACATTTCTCCAATTAAGCTGCTCAAGCTCTTAAGGCTGTCCATGGCTGCTGCAAATTGATTTTTCCCATGATGATATTTAGATTCCCTAGCTGAAACAGGAGAGAGCAAAAAAAAAAATCCCACATCATATTCTGATATCTCTATTTTTAACCTTTTGCACTTCCTGTGCATTTTTAAAGTTAATCTAAAAATTTCATTTTTCCTTCCTTTTTCATCACTCCCCATGCTCCTCCTAATCATCTTCTAAAGGCCATCTTATCGAGGGTTAATCCTCAGTAATACTCTGCATAGCATCTTTGGTTGGAAGAAGTCTGATTCCAGACCTGAAAACTTAGTGAGATAGAGTTGCAGCTGTTGGCATGATACAAAATGGAAAGTTTGTTTATGTTCATATTTGCACTTTTCTGCAGTTTAGATATTAGCCAGCAGTGACTTGTGTTAGAGCATTCATTTTTGGTGAAGTAGACCACAGCTTGAGAGCTTAGCACCACTTAACTACTTGTACACCATATTGGCTTAGCAAAGTTTGATTTTTGATTGAATTACTATATTCTTAATGGAAAATCAAAACATAACAAGGAGATCACTATAACAGATTCCAGCTGAGTGATTGAAAGGGTGGTTGAATTTTCTAAATTTAACAAACATACTAAATTATCAAGAAAACATATTTGTAGCAGAAATGCTCAGTCACAGCTTGAAGCAGTGATTGAGCACCTGGTGGGAAGGCAGGGCCAACCCAGGAGATCTGAGGTGCATGCAATGAACCTGAGTGACCAGAAGGGGTAGAGCCAGGATCCACCTCTTCCCAGACCTCATTTCAGGGTTGGCAGTGGAGGTAAGGGTGTCTTGCTGGAGATCCCTGTATAGTTGAAGCCTTCCAAAGGGAAGTGGCTTTTTTTCCTTTATTTCTGTGCCTGCATTTGTTGCATTTGTGCAAATCCTCATTTTCTGCAGCCTGGGACCTTGCTACTCTGCTACTGTTGTTGTTCTTTCCATCGTGTTATGGTGTTATTTTACATGTCAAAAAAAGAAAGCGAAGTACGTCCAATTCTTGAGTTTCTGTATTTTGCTTACATGCTGATCAAATGTATCTCCCTCAAGGGAAAAGGGTTAGAAAAATGAAGTCACAACCAGGTGGGCAGTCTAACTTGTGCCATTCTTCATGTAAGTCATTTTGTTTACGTCAATGCTTCAGGGAGAACCTTAATGGATATGTGCTGTGATTCCTCTCTTTGTATCTCAACCTTTAAAAATATTCCTTGTATTTTCCAAGAGAATCTGCTAGTAAATGGGAATTTAGGAATCTGATTAATTGATTTCTGATGATTCTGTGATCTTATTTGCTTTATTACTCTAAACTTATGTATGCAGGGGCTTGAGACAAATGAACATTGATAAAGGAGGTTCTGCTACTGTTGGAAGTTCAAATTTGACCTATCTTTACCTACAACGAAACTGAGATTGTGAATTAGCAAGCATCAGAAATGAAGATGTTATGATATTACTTAGTTTGGCATTTAGTCTTGATCCTATCATTAACCACTGAAATATCTTACTGTACTAAATTCGGGGAAGCCTGTTTCCATCTAAGAGCTTTATTTGATAAAAGCTCAAATCTAATTCCTCAAACAGAGTTTCCAGTCTCATTAGGTTGGCATTAAATCAGTTTGCTTACATGATTTTTATTTGCACACTGTTATTGATGTACATTTAATACTAAATTTCAGCCTGCAGTGAAGTAAGAGACAGACATGCAGCCGATTAGGTAAAACAATGATTAAGTTTCTGTTATCAGGAGAACCATTGCTCTTTTAAAGAGTGTGTGGTTTAATTTCACCTCATCTAATTGTTATCAACAAGCTGCCATTGGCTCATTAAAAACGTTGTCCAGTGAAACAGCAACAGACTAATGAATTTATATAAAAGTTCTGCTTCCGAGGTACTTTGCTGTTCACAAGGGAAACAAATTAGGGTGAATTATGCTGGTTTTTTTTTAATTATTATTTATTTTTTTTTTTTTTTCCATTACATCAAAATATAAAAAACTGTGTGGTTAAGAATAGTGGGATCATGTTTGTTGTTGTTTTTTGTTTTGAATTCATTTTAATATTAAATAAGCAAGAAGGGAACTTAATTTCACATGTAAGAGCCTGAATGTTTAGTATCTTGTTTAGACACCTTTCTCTACATAAATTGTTTCTTCATCATCTAAGTGTAGTGCCAGCTATGTTCACTGTCACATTTATCCATGTTTAAAAATGGAGCACGTTAATTTTCTGTCAGTTTTTTGTAGCACCAACCTGGAGAGCGTTTGGCATTACTCTGAAAGTTTATGATCTTTTTTTGAGTTAAGAATGTCAAATTAAATTAGTTCTTATGACATATTTACAAAACTAAAATAAAAAATGGCATAAACAACAGCATAGTAGAGCACTTCTTGGCCTCCAGAAATTAATATATTAAAAGAGATGCTCTGAAAATAATGCTGCCTCTTTTATTATGTTGACCCATAACATCAGAGGTGGATGTTGCTGGTATGGTAGAGGAGGCTGAATCTTCCCATCAGTATTCAATTACATTTTGTTGCTGTAAGACAGGTGGCAGCCGAGGGCCAGTCTGACAGAATTAGGTCTGACATGGAAGTGCGTAGGAAGCAAAGGGGTGCCACTGAATTCTTCCTGCTGATCTTCAGTGATGTTTGCTGAATGTTTATGGACAAAGCAGTGTTTGTGAGCGCAGTGAGTGCATTTCAGCACTGAGTCCACTGACTTGTTCTGGATGGCCATGCAGATTTCTGTGTACCTGACATGCATGACGTGCATGATGTTCACTGATGGTGAAAACACAAAGGTAATGGTGGTGCCTGTGTTGAAAGATTAGTGTTTTGGTGCCTGTAATTTGCTCTATCAATTTTTCTCTTTGTATCTGTTGTCATTTCCATGGAAATAAAAAGAAGTATTACTTTTGGTGTTACCTATCTCTCACTTGCAGGTACAGTATGTGATCAGTTACTTTAGCTTTTGGTTCTTTGCTAATTCAGTCCCTACAATATAAATATTTCTGTATGTATTCAGCAAACAAAAAGACAAATTATAACAATGTGCATTGCATGTTTTCACTGTGTCATCTTAAAGGTGGTTTAAAAGTTAGTATCAAACAACAAAGCATGAGGGGGCTTTTTTCCTAAACTTCTGCTTTATAATGCAACCTGTAGCTGAAGGAAAAGTAACTGAACGAATTGAAAATATTTACATAAAGTGTCTTGGCCCAAATAGCAGTGATGTGTAATTATCTTCTTGTTATACTCCACTCACTGATTAGCATTGAAGGGGAGGGACTAGGATGGAATAGGCATTGCAGGAAGACAGCCAGCACATTAACTGCTGCTTGTGTATACATAACTCTTAATAAATCAAATTGGCAAAGTATCAATTGGCACTTAGTTACTGTATATGTTCTGCGTTAGTTTTATATGAAATGTGATTTTTTGACATAATCAATAATTATTATTGGAGACATCACAGTTAGAAGCAAGTTATTAAACTCTGTTGATGGAGTTTGCTGTGAAAGGTAATGATCTGTGCACACTAGAATTAATCTTACTGGTTTCTACTGAATTTGGAAATTCAACTCCAAAGACACTTCAAGGAAGACATCCACTGACAGTGAGGTTAGAAGCTTTTATCGTTATGACAGGCTCTAAATGTCACACTGTCCTAAAGGTACAATATTTATTTCTGTCTAGCTTTTGTGCAAATCTTAATGAACTCACAAATACGTCACACAGTGCTTATTTATGTCAGTAAGAAATTCAGTTTCCACTGTTTCAAGGAACTTAGTATATGAAAACAAATAGTGAAGAGAGTATCCATTATAACTAAGTTTTCATGTCTTTGAACTTTTTTCCTATTCTAATGAGAAACTTTATTTAGTTCCAGTTGTTGTATTTTCATATTTTTCAGCATTGAAATTTTTTTGAAGTTTGACGTTGATAACCAGAACTCATTGGTATTGCTCCTTTGTTATATCCTTGTTTACTCTGTCTGTCTCACTGCAGCTCAAGTTATACTTGCAAATACTCTAAATCCATGCAGGAGCAAAGGCCATTACTGGTTCTCATAATCCTCCTAAATAAGAGCATCTTGCTTGGGAGTGTGCAGCAAAGGATAATGGTAACAGTTCAGGGTCATACTATGGGCCAACAGAAATAGGGATAACGTAAGGTGAGCAGAATGGTAGTCAAAAAGCAGTATAACCATGGGAATTTATGTACGTATATCACAGTCTACTTTAGGTTCAGCAGGGACTTCTGGAAGTTATCTATTCTAATACCTGGCTCAAAGCAAGGCTAACTTTGAAGTTCAGACAGAGATGGGTGAAACTGCAGGGGGCTTCTAAAAGGCGTTAGGTACTTATAGAGGAGATAGCTTTTTGGTACAGAGAAAGCATACTCCATGTAAACAGCACAAATGAATGCAAGTGCTAATCTTCCAAGTGCTGCTGAGAGCAGTATTTCTGAATGGAAGGAGAAGTTGTTTTTTCTTGCCTGGAATATTCACTCTTTACACCCAATTAGGACTTATGAAGCCAATTAGCACTATAACTGTACTAACAGAGAATCAGCAGAGTTGTTCTAGCGTGGCACTCCACTTGAATAATATCTTCCACTTCTTTGCAAGGTTAATTAGTGCCAGTTGTGATGGAGATACTTGAAAAGTAAGTGTTGGGTTGAAATTGCTGACTCACTTCACGTTTTAAACTGAGCTTGTGAATGACCACAGCCATGGGTTTTAGGATATTGTTTTTACAATATATGAAGCCCCAACCCAAAGGTAGATAGATTTCTGTTTTTATTACTTACTTATCTCTTTACATTCTTGGATTAGATGCAAAATGCCAGAATGCTTTCTGTAGATATAACTTCCTATAGATATGCTGAAATGTTGTTTTAAAAACTGTCAAATTAAGAAGTCAATAATATACTACTTATATATATCTTCAATTTTATTTTTATTTGTCTGACAATGTACCTTAAGCGTCAATAGACCTATTAAGAATTGAGTAGCTAATTTTGAAAGGTGCAAGATACAGGAGATTTTATTAAGCAGATATTCAGGGATCTTATATCAAGCATATGCAAGGTGTATAGGTAACTGCTTCTTCCAATGATCTTTACCTCTTAAAATCTGCATTCCTGACACTCTTTGTCTTACTTGGTGTGAGAGACTTGCTTGTTACAGATAACTTTTATACTCTATGAATATTGCCTCTTCAGAAAGTTGAGTGGAGCATCTTAGGTAATTATCTTCTCCCTTACCCTTCATTTCTGAGATATTTGAATGATTTGCTAAGAAATTAATTGACACACTTGCTTGATTCCAGAAAGAATCAAATCAAAAGCACACAAATGAACTAATACTCTCTCTGAATCTTGCTCATTCCTCCTCTGTAACTTAAAGTTAGTGACCAAGATATACCCTCCTCTAAGGCCCAAATTTTTGCCTACATTGTTGGTTTTTGGATATCAGTCTCTGAAGGGAGCTATAGGGATGAGAATAAACGGTCTGGTCAGGGTGTGGCTGAACTGCATTGCAAAATGGCCACATCTCACAGTTTCATTTTTGCGTTTGGAACATTTTTAATGACTGAAGTTTTTGCTGTCAACATATGCATGAAAGAAGCCTTTTCAAACAGGCTGAGTACTTAGATTCTTCTGTTTGTGTCATAGAATGTGATATGTGACTACCAATCACTTTAAATTAAACAACAAGATTTCTTGTCATCTTTTATTGTCTGCCTGAATCAAATAATTGTAGGGGCTGGAAGGGATCTTCAGAGATTGAGTCCAACCCCCCCGCCAAAATAGGCTGCCTATATCAGGTTGAACAGTTAGGCATCAAATCATGTTATTGCTGGTCTTAGTGAGATTCAGTTTTTCTTTTATCTGTGTAAAGACTATATATATATATATTTTTTTTTCCCTTCATATAATATTTTCTTCTGAGGAAGCTGTTGGTTCCACAGTTGGTTTTAATCTGCAGTTAACCACACCCACATTTTTTAAAAAAGTCTAACTATCTGCTCTGTTTTCAGAGCTGTAAGTACTATTTCTGTTCATCTAGTCAGCTGGTTTAGAATGGCAGCAAGTAGCCTAAATACTGAATAAATATTGCAGAGAATCAGATTTTGAGAAGAAACAAGGGACTGCTGTCTCTTTTGAGTAGAAAAAAGAAAGAAAAAAGACTTAGGTAAAGGTGGGAGCAATAAGTACAGCAGAGAAAGAGATTAAAAGAAAGGCTTGTTGTGAGTTGCAAAATAAATCCCTGGTAATTTTCTAGATACTGCACTATAGGAAGAAGTTCTTAAGTACTATGGTATCCTTATCAAGCAGCTGTTTTCTGTGGTAGAGACATTTGCTTGACTGGATTATTTCTAACGCTAATCAATCTTGATAGTGTTTGTACAAAGACTTGTACCTATGACATTCTGGAACCACCTGTAGAATTTACTCTAATATATGTATCTACGAGACCATATATATTAACATGCACGTACGTGCATATATATGTTTAAAATATGTTATATTAGTTTTTATGTGTTGGTGGGGTATGAATGATGCCTTTGTAAAATTCATGTCTCCGCTGTGTTCACTTGAAATACAAATCTACGTTAATTAGATACTTCCATATGTTTTTTTAACTGAAAAATTCAGTACTGTGCATATTGCCTTTGAGTTTTGGGGATCTTTGGGTTCTTTTTTTAAGAAATGCATTCATCTTGCTTTTTTAGAGTATGATTTACTGCGTTCCTTACAGGATTCTGCAGTACTTAAAATGAATGTGCATTTTGGGGACTAAATGCATTTTTTTAATTGGAAATTCAAAAAAGTAACTGTGTGTGGCCAGCTGTTGCACTGGAAAAGTCATGCAGGACAGATGTTTGTTAGAATAGGTAGGAATGGAATAGCTAAACTGCAACATTTTTATTTTCTCAGTAGAACTTGATTTCAGAAAAAGCTTTCACTGGTTGAATATTTTTAAAATGGGTGCTTGCATATTTGAAGCAATAGCAATGGTCAGCAAAATTGTCTGATATATCTTTAGTTCCTGAGCATGGATTGATGCTGCTCTAGCCAAAAGAGAATAATAGTCTAATGTGCTTACTTGTCCTTGTTGCAGATTTTCTACAAGTTCCAGTGACTTTGTTTTTGTTCCTTTTGGTTTGTGTGGAAAGCGTAACTGCTTATTTATTCCCCAAATATTACCTTATTAAAAAAAAAACAAAAAAGTCAGCAACATGAGTACAACGAAAGAGCCAACTAAATTACTGTCTAAAAAATGTCATCATCATCAATGGTCTGTTCACTTATAGCATGCTTTTGTGTTGCAAACGTGCTACAGTAATTTTCTTTTATTTCAGCTATTATAACAACATAAATCATTTGAGTTACAAGCTTAGTTCCACTGACTATTATTTTGTAGTAGCAAACTCTTTTCTATTGTAACAGTAAAGCAGCTATTTGTGTAACTGTACAGCCTGCATTTCCCCCAAAGTGACCTTGATCATAATTGTAGCTTTAAAAAAAAAAAAAGAAAAAATTACAGTATTCCAAAATTACTGGTAACAATATCATTCAAACTCTGTCTCTCATGAAAAGATGCTAGGATGTGCTTAATTTGTTTGGACTAGCACATCTTCAAAAGACGTGAAGGATGGGAATTGGAAACATGCTGAAGTTTTATTCCTATACTCTCTTTTGTGTAAAAACTCTTTAGCTATATTTTAATAGTCTTGTGTAGAGTTTGAATTGTATTCCATAAAACTTTAAAAGCCCATGCAATTTAATAGAAATTCTGTCTATGTTATAAAATTCTCTAGACTATTTTAAAATTTGTAGATGAAAGTTATAGTTCTGAAGTTAAACTTTATAGGCATCTTCAATAAGAATAGATTTCAGATTAAAATGAAATAAAACCCACTCTTCTTAGAATTTGCCACAAAGAATTTTGTGTGCAAAATGTGTCGTTTTGGTTGCTGTGTTAGGTAAATATAGTGGTCCAAGGAGAATGAGTCTGAATATGAAATTCAATATGGCCACAACTAATTTTTCAAAGGAAGTCATTCAAAGAAAAATTGTGATAAGGACAGAAATATATATCTGTTTATTTTGTTTTTCTTTCACAGGAGTAGAAGAAGATATTGCTCATGAGATACACCTGTACCTCCAAACAAGCTCTTCCTGGAGATGTGGGCATGGTAGTTCTGTATGAAGAGAAAGCTGGTGGGTAAGTTATTGTAACTTTTGCCAGAGGTTTGTAGCATGCACAGTTTATTAACACTAATTACTGTTGTCCTGATCAATGCTACAAAATTTCAGTAAGAAGTTTGTAAATAAAAGTAGGAAGTAAAACATATATGTAAATATAAACTTCAACAATTTTACTTTTTAAATTAGAATTCAAATATGAAAGGCAAAATAAAATGCTTGTATGCAGTCATTTATTTCCCCTAACTAAAGTTACACCAATAACTGAACATATGGGACGCTGCAGTGCTTTTTGAATTTTACTGTAGAGAAGATGAAACACTATATGAGAATAGAAATATATAATTTGCTGGTTTATATTAATTACTTAGATACTATGGGTACTTCGGCTCTTTGATATTACATTTTTTTAATAAATGGTCGTGGTCTGTGGAGATAATAGTGACAAGCAAAGCATCTTGCATGATGTGCAAAAATATGAAACATTAATTTGACCAAATTGTACTTTTTGTTTGTGTGTTTAACTACAGTGTCAAGTAGGACACTGCACCTGGATGGTTTTTTTTTTTTCATGCTGTACCTCACTAACAGTAGGTAAAAGATAATAGTAATAAATGGCAATAGGACTATAACCAGGAGAGCAGGGGATGAAGTAAAGGTGAATGAAGAAAACTCAATACAGCTGTGCTGTTAAGTGAGTTAAGAGAGAGATGTGATTCAAGTGAAGGGAGTATAATAAGCAGCCTGGGCCAGCAAGGTTCTATACGCATTAATAGCTTTTTAGTTTAGGGCTGGGCAATCCTGATGTTTGTGATCTCCAAGTGTGGAGTCATAAGCAGTTTTTGACATGCAGGGCTTGATGAACTCTTGTGAAATATTACAGAAAGGAGAAAAGATACTTATGAGTAGGATTTCTGAGTGAGCAGAGCTCTGCTCAAAGATAAAATTCTTCCTTTATTTTACTTTTTCTTTGATATCCCCAGTAATGCATGAATCTGAGCAATGCAACGTGCTTTCCTTTACATATGGGACTTTATGTGACTACTGTGATATGTTTTGTTTTTTTTTTTTAGTAAGTGTATCTGTGGCTGTCATTTATTCATGTTATCCTGCATGTCTCCCTTTATAATTTCAGTTTGTGAAGGGAACTTGTAAATGTGGAGTAGAAGTCTTGAGTTTTGTACAGAATGGAATTCTGGTATCAGGAGGTTGACTATCTGTATGTATTGGAAATAATGTTTTAGAGAAGTGTCTCCTGAAGTATCAAAGGATATGTCAAACAAATTGATTGGTGTAAGGCTTTTGGAGGGTTAACAATTATGCCTGAAAAAAAATCAATGTAAAATGTAATTAATTTGACAGTGCTTCATAGATGTACTGCAGTGATACAGTACAAACATAAAAATATAATTTTTCTTTTAGTAGTTGGGTGTATGCAATGTGAATGTAATGTGTTAGGACATTCAGGCTTTTGAATGTGCTCTCATTTGCCAACAGGTAGTTGGCAAATTAGTGTCAAATGAATTCTTTTAGAGTACTGAACATTCCTTTTTGTTCTCTGTTAACACAAAGCAAATAGAAAGCCATGGGACAATCAGAATACTGGATGTGCTGTTTAACTGTAACTTTTGTGAACTGCTGAAGGTGTACCATGGTTTCATGCATGAAAGGGGGGAAATCTCTTTCTCTTGGAAAGTCAGAACTTGTGAGATTGCTAGAGAAAACAAGACTAGGAAGTACAGCTCTGCCATGCACTGTGCCTCTGTACCTAACAGCCTGTTGTGTGAACTAAGTATGTCTATATGCATATATATATATATATATGCATATGTAGTTTCTATAAAAAGCAAAGAGTTAATGCATAGTTTTCTGATTAAGTTATCTTGTTCAGTTTGCTGCTTGTTGTATTTCCAATTGAATGACAGACCACAGACAAAAGCAAGGTATCTTTTTACAGTTGGCTTACTTGAATGCTAATATGCTTTTTGTAGTGCATAGTAATGCAATTTTTTGTGAAACGCAAAAAGAAAAACCAGAACACCCAATTAAGAAAAACTGCTGATGCTTTCAGTTACTGGAGGAAATCACAGTCCCTCGTTCACAATCTTCTGCCACCCTTCTTGGGCAACACGCTTTGCTATGTTTCTGCTGGCTGCTTATAGACTGTGATAAAACTTAGTTTGGTGTGAGGACAGGTTTTCTTGGAAACTTTGCTTTGAATTTGAAAGATTCAAGATATTATGAGTGTAATGTTGCATTCAGGCAACACTTCTTCAATAAAATGTTTTATCAGACCAGGGTGCATCAGCTCTAGTTTCAAGATCTAAATTCTGTCTGAGCCCTAGCATTTCATATGACTCCAGCAGCCCAAGGATTTTAAAATCTGCGCTGATATCTAGTATTTGTGGTTTAGTTTCCTTTAATACAAGCTTCAGTAGGTTTTATGATCATACTTGGACAGATCTTGTGAAACCCAGAAGAATATTCATGGCCTGAAAATTCTTTTCAGCCCAGCCCTTAATGCATGTGATTTTGGGTAATTTACTTCAAAACCTCTCTTGTGTTTCTCAAACTTTAGTGGCATAATCATAGAGAAGAAACAGCTGATGATTGTTTAAATAAAGAAATAAATAGCAAATATTGATTTTTATTTTCAAATAAATCCTAATTGTCTACCTAGATGTGAGTCAGATTATATGTTGTGTTTGGTGAGAATCCAGTAAGGAGTTTCTCAATGTGGCAAATCTGTCAGCTGCTCTAAACTCACTGAAATAAAAATATTTTTTCCCTTCTTCTCTGTAGAATGTGGAAGTCTACACAGCTGACAGCAGTTGATGCAGATCTTGCCTCTCTGAGGAAATTACTTTGCATGTGTCCTTCTATGTGTTGCTAATCATTACTTTGATACAACCAGTCTGTGACAAAGTAAAGCTGAGAGAAAACATAGCACAGATTCCCATGTTCTTTAAAATGGCTTATCTCTACTTTGCTAAGCTTTTCTAGAATCTATATTAATAAAGATTAATGTTTGGGATGTCGAGGTCTACTAATTCCAGTACACATTCCTTGGTGTTATTTTTGTATAATATAGTATTTTCTTTTGTTGCTGTTGTATCATCTTTTTTCTTTTTTGCTTTTGGTTTTTAAATTTTTTTTTTCCTTTTAGGTAGCATATGTAGGTAATTGGGGCCATTTTCCTGCTCTCCCTTTAGCTCTTGTCAGTTTTCAAATACATGATCATACAATATTTTTTTTCAGTAGAGAAGAATTGCTCTGTCAAAAGTCCTGCTCAGTCTAAGCTAGAAGTAGAGGATACATTTGATGATTCTATTTCTTTAAGCTTGGATTTATTTTACACAGTAAGAGTTAGTAAGGATTGTTTTTGGCTTTTACTGTCTACTTCTACTGTCTACTAATTTATTACTAAAGAGAGATCAAACATTGTTTAAAGCCTAAAATTTATGCTGCCATACTTTTTATGAACATCTACAACAAAAAATAATTGTCTCAAAGTTATCACTATTCTATTTTCTGAAAACATGATTTTCTTAATTCTGTAATTTTCATTTGTGGTGCTCTAGACCAAGTTTGGCTTAATAGCATTTGGGCAATGTTTATTTGTTTTGTTTTTTGAGATTTGATAGCAAATTTGCTGTATGGAATTATGCTGAACCATTGGATCAATTTTCTTAACTCACATCTTACCAAAGCAGTGGGTTCTGGGGCTTGGTTACTGTAAAAAGTGAAGCACTTCAGGCTGTCAAGAATGCTTTCTGCTTCTATTGCTTTCAGTGGTAGGGTTTATCATAGGAGATGCTGAGTATTCTTGGTATTGTGCTCATGGTGTATTTGCATGGTAAGCAAGGGAAATAACAATGAGTAAAGCAAAGATTATTTTCTGTCTTGTCAACTCTTCATGTAGTTCTTCCATTTTACATCTGAAAAGAAAGTCATAGCTTCTAGTCTTTAGCAAATATGAGTGAATGCAGCAAGTTCAATGTAGATTTCTTTCCTTTCCTATGCCTTTCTTTCCTTAAAATATATTCAGTCAGTGCCGTATTATTTCTTATGGTAGTAAATAATAGATTGCATCACATATTCACCATTTATCTGAATTTTCACAACTCCTTTGAATTTCAGAGTGAAGTAAATTACTATTAGTTGTACATGAACAAGAAAGTAAAGAGATTTATTTGGATCAAAAAGAATCAAACGTATATAATTTCTTTTCTGCTTCTGATCAGACTAATCAGTTTTTTCACAATTTTTTCCTGTTGTGCTTAATTCGCCATCTGTTTGGACTAACCAGTATATATTTATTACTGACAGAAATGCACAAAGATGTTTGATTTCTAAGGCATTGATAAGCAATCAGAAATTAGAGTTTAACTTGCAGAAAAAGTGATTAAAGTGTGATTGAAAAGATTTGAACTGTTTCCATTCTACAAATCTGATATACAAAGTTCACTTATTCTGAAATTATTTGGAGAAATTATACTAAATATTTAGAAAGTATTGGGGAAAATTATCTCAATTTGAAGTAGGAGAACAGAATCTGAACTGGAAATATATTAAATATCATGAAAATCAACTTTTATGAATTGCTTTAGTTTATGTATGTAGACTTCTTGGCAGTATTACTTTCCTGCCTACGGTATCTTTAAGAAGCAAGTAATGGTGATATCAGTATTTAACTAAAGACAGAAATTGAAAAACTAATATGTATCTGCTCTTCAGATAACTTGCAAAGTAAATTACAATTAGTTTCTCAAGAAATAGTATTTTTCATTGTGTGCTACCAACTTCGTTATAATTTAGATGATGCCTTACTGCTGTGTTTAGTGTGTCCAACATAATAAATTAACTCATGTAGTTAGCAAAATCTTTCAGGGAGCTTAGAATTCTAGAATTTGTCATGAGTTCAAGTACCTAAGAAAGGTCTGAAGGAAAATCTTTAGTTTTCTGTTGGAATGTGTGACAGATTATGTGTACAAAAACTGACCTTGTTCGTGCATGATGACTGTATATCTGAAAACTTGTGATAGTGTGTAAAAGTGAGGTGTAAAAACTTCTGCAAGGTGGGAAATTCTAGATAGAAGACAAAAGAATATATAAAATATACAAAGATAAGTTAATAATATTAGTCTGGTATTTTTGTGTATAGGAGAAGTAAACATAATAAACATTGCAGACTTCCTGCTAACCTGTGAATATCTATAATGTTGCCATTACTTGCTTCTTAAAGATAATGTTGGCAGGAAAATAATACTGCCTAGAAGTCTACATACATAAGTGAACGTGTCATGCAGGGAAGATTTTCATTCTCAATTCATACAGTATAGAAAGGGAATTCTGATCTTCCTCCTGTCTTTAATTTTCAATTTGCAAGAGACTTTTCCTGCATAAATCAAGACTTTAACACGGAAGTCTGAATATACTGTGATGAGCACTTATGTTATAATTTAATACATTTATCTTCAAGTTTTAGACAATCTTATTAGGAAAATTCAATTCTAATTCTTTATCCTGGTGATTATTTATGGTGTTGCTCTAAATCAAAGCTGGCCTGTCATTCCAGGGTTTGTTAGTTTAAGTAAAGTATCTATTAATGTGCATAATCCTTAAAACAAGTATTTATATTTTCAGCCCCTCAAGCAGCAAATAAATATGAAGAAATTTTAAAATCTTTTCAAACTGACAGCAAAAGAAAAAATGGAACTTTGCTAGAAAATTTAACTTCAGAAAATCTATTTCTGAATTACTGTTACTTCATAATATAGTTGAATTACTTTTTTGCATATGTACTGATAGGTGTACTGATGTACTGTCTTTCTGGCACAGCCTTGTGCACTGAGCCTGAGCACTTTAAATGTGTGCTCAGTTTCCTGTGTTTACTGAAATGAATGAAATATGTGGCACAAATCGCTGTCCATCTCTTTTTCTTTCTCTTATGCTGTGAATGTCTGGAAGCGAGTAATGCAGTAGAATTTTTAGAAATAACTTGAAAAATAGCCTCATAGATGGTCTTCTGGTCTCAGAAAATGGGGAGAGCAAAACGTGTGATTGCAGTTCCTTTCTAGCTCAACCCTCTTGGGAAGTCTAGTGCTTGTAATAACATTGACCTTTAACACTGCTGTGGAATAGGGACATGAAAGTCCCTTTCTGTCCTTCTGCCACTGTCAAAATTGGGCAGAGTCCCTCTGCGGTTGTGTTGTTCTAGTGTGTAAGTTTTTGCTGCAAAATTCTAGAAGTTCTTGCATATGTTTTATTGCTTATGTATTACTATATATTTTTTTAAAAAGTAAATATTTACCTTTCTCGATTTTAATTATACACGGTACTTTTCAAAATTGTAGCTGTAATTTTGTATGTCTCTGCAATTAAAGTGTACTATCTTGTTTACTTGGAAAGGACTTTTTTTTTCCTTTAATCTTGGCTACTTGAATGCAAAGAGAGTACGTATAGATTAGTTATGAGCCAAGCATTTAACTGACACAATTTATTATCTTAAGCTAATATTGTACTTATAATTGTATTAGTCCTTTTCTAGTTAAGTGTTGCTGAAACAGTCTGACTTTAAATATTAAAAATCAGATTAAAATTTAAATAGTTATGCGTGTTTCCCTTCCTTGGAGCAACAATTTTTGGTCCACAGAAGTCGCAGATAAGTTTGTCAGTTTTTCATAGAATCATAAAATGGCCTGGGATGAAAAGGACCTTACAGATCATCTAGTTTCAATTTCCCTGCTGTGGGCAGGGTTGCCTTAAGCCGTATTTAGCCTCGCCTTGAATGCCTCCACGGATGGGACATCCACACCCTCTCTGGACAGCCTGCATGTCTATGGTCTTTTGTCATCTCCCTTTGTGCCTCACAGTAGTCTTTGTTCAAGGTTTTAGCCCATTCTTTAAAATATCATTTACCCTGCTAACTGTATAGTTCCTAAAATCTCATAGAGTTTCTAAGCACTCTGTGTTCCTTCAAATTAATGATGTTTAGTGTATCTTCACTTTTAAATGAAAACACAGAGGATGTTATTGATCTGACAGAAGTCTCAGGAGGAAGATACCATCTTGTAAGAGGATACAGTGATAACCAACTAGAACAGAAAGAGCTAGTTTAAAAGGCAGAAACTCAAGAAGTAAAAAAAAACAAAAAAACCAAAAAAAAACAACCCCAAAATTGAAAGTCTGAACAAATGTTTCTTCTACATTTCCTAATGTTTTGTACCTGCTGCTGTTGTACCTTTTTTCCTACCATGAAATCATTTTATAAAATTCTCTGGTTTAACTTAAGCTTCTAATTGCAGTTGAAGTAACCCAGTTTGTAAAGAGTAGGAGAAGAAAAGTAGCAAGAGAATGGGATTCAGCATTATCTTAGCCCTGTTTTTCTTGCCCTTTGAGACTTCTTATTCTTCTTTGGCTTCTGAATCCAAATTTCATATTAACGCATGTATTTCATTTCTTCCTTGGTGGATGAGGAAAATTAAATTAACTGCTTATTATAATATTATATTATATATATTTTAATTTTTTAAAAAAAGAAAAAGGTAGTAGAAGGCTACTCTTGTCATTTCTCCTCATGCATAGTGCTGCACCATATATTTACAGGCTTTTAGACTTCAAAAATATATGTAAGTTTGATCTTTGAATGCAGCTGGGGGGGGGCATGGGGGGGAAGTTAGCTTCTCCTGTGTCACTAGTGATAGGACTAGATGGAATGGCCTAATGGACTCAATTGGCACTGGTGGAGATTCAGTTTGGATGTTAGGAAAATTTTCTTCTCCAAAAGAGTGGTCAGGTGCTGGAAAAAGCTGCCTAGAGAGGTGGTAGAGTCAGGCTTCCTGGAGGTGTTCAAGAAGTGTTTAGATGTTGTACTAAGGAATGTGGTTTACTGGGGAATATTGGTGGTAGGAGGATAGTTGGACTGGAAGATCTTGGAGGTCTTTTTCAACCTTAGTGATTCTATCATTTTACTTGCTTCAGTATTCAGTCTTCATGAGTTAAACTGATAACATGTGAAATTGGATGTGTTAACTCTTGATCTTAATTCCTTGTGATAACTCATTGATCATAAGAAAAATCAGATCTGAACTATACAGGAAAAGTTTTGCCTAGTAAGTTCCAACAATTATTTTTTTGCAGTAAAAGTGGAACTTTTCTTAACTAATCAGTGGAGATGAAATAATGGGATTATAAAAGCACAGCATTGATGTGTAAGTGATTGATTAACAAAGAAAATAAGAAGAAAATACAGACTTAGAAGTATTTTTTTAATTGAATTCTGAGTTTGAGTGGAACAGTATCTGACAAAAAGAAGTAGATTAATTTTTCCATTGATTTTTTTTTAGAAGGATTAAGTCAGAAATCTGAATGCTTGTATGTAATAATTCTTCCTTTTTTGTGATATTTTCATATTATTTGAAAATTAGACAAATGCAAAAATTATTGGACAGCACTGAGACATTTCCACTGATAATTCTGCATTTACTGAATTGGAACAGTCATGGTGTAGGGGTATACACAGGTAAATGAAAACTTGTACCTGCAGTGTTTTACTTTAGGCAGCATCTTTAATGTTTTAGTAGTGTTTGTAGCTCTGAGATGTGGTTTCACCAAAAGTGTGCAGTGGTGTTTTTTTCCTTTCCTTAAAGTATTTGTGTACAGCAGTTAATTTTGATTCTTCTAGTTCCTTTTACTTTTTTTTTTTTTTTTTTTTCTTCTCCCTATATTAAGTGCCCACAATTCAGATCTTTATAAAAAATACACTATTTTGGTCAAGACTCACATTATTATGGCTATGGGATAGTTATTGAATAATTACTGATTTCCACATATAGTGGCAAGGCATTCTAATATTTAATTAATTCCCATGTGTGTTGATATCTTCTCGTTTAAAGATTCCTTTTGTAGTATTTGAAGATCTAAAATATGCCCCTTGGTATCTCACCCAAGGTTGATTACATAAATACGTAACCAGAGAAAGAATTGCTTTGTTCAGCATTACATGTGGCCACAAAAATGGGCTGCCCAAATTGAGAATGGCCTTTACTTTTGTTCTGTGAAGAAGTGTAACCTCTTCATATGCATTATGAATTGTATTCCCATACTGATGAACCAAAGCTATGAAAAGCTATGGAAATAACAGAAACTTCACTTTTCTTGCCCTGAAGATTTCATGCTTCTATTATGATTCATGGGTAATACCTGAAGTAAATACAAGACTGACTTTTTTCAGTGCTTTGGAAATATGGACAGTTCTCTATTTCAGCTTAATTACCTCTTCAAAATGTAGGAGAGGAAAGAATTTTCACCTCATAGTCTGATAAAGAATTTCTTATTCAGACTTCATTTGAAATGGTAGTGTAAACTTATCTAAATGTAGTTTGCAGGGACCAGTTCTCTCATCCACTGCCAGCCATGCGTACCTGCCTTGTGTTGTATTGGCATTTATGCTGCTGTGTAGTAAGAGAGCTCAAAGAGCTGATTATCTGAAAACTTTCCCTATAGAAAATATACCATTCTAGAGCGAATTTAACTTCCTGAAATGGTTTATCAGCATTTGTACAAATGCTAGAAATGCATGAGCATAGATTCAGAAAGGGCAAGGGAGATGCCAACAATAAGCCTATCTTTAGGTTAAGTTATTGACTGTAGGAGTGTAGTGACATGACTTCTAGACCTCAGTTCTGAAAATTTGTGCCTGGACAGCTCAGTAGCTGACTCTTTATCCCAATGCTATTTAGACTGCAGATTGTAGTTTTAGTCCTTGTACGTCTCATAGCAAAACAACCAAAACTGCTGTAAAGCAATATAGCAAACATAATGAGGTTAAAAATCATTCCTAAGATTTTTAATGTTGAGTTCACTTTAAAATATAGCTGTTTTTGTGAAGGATAATAATATGTCCAAATAGTGTGTTTGTGATATAACATGTCTTAAATTTTCCAATTCCCTTTTTTTTTTCATGTAAGAGTTGGGATATGTGTTTATCTGTTCTATGTTTCAGAGACTTCAGAAGTTCTAAATCTAAAGAAAACTTTGTAAAAAGGTGTACCTGAAATACGACCTCTTCACTGCTATCTTTGCAAGTCTGTCTTGTAAAATATGAAGGCTAAATGCTATCTGTTCTGAAGGAACACTAAGAAAGACAAAGTATTTGATGTGACACATTCATGCTTTGCTTGTCAGGCAAAGCAGTTTTCACTATTATTCAGTGCCCTCTGTATATTGAAGAACATATCTAAAGAAAGCTGAATGCTCTTGTGCTTTGTGATAGTGTGTTACTGGGAAAATAAAACAGCCACAATTATCTGCTCAACAAATAGAGCTTGTCAGCTGCCAGGCATGCAGAACTAATGCAGATGGCCAACTCAGAAAAGCTGTCAAACAGACTAAAATAAAATACTTTTTATTTGTATTCTGTAGACTTTTAACTGACTCTTTGTAATCTTCTCAAAAATAAAAAAATAAAAAATAAATTGTGCTTTTTTTAGGTGTTTCCTCAACTTCTAATGAAGAAATGAAAATTCTTTTGTGGACGTAAAATTTTTACCCAAATAATGAAAGGTATCTTTGGATGTTAAACTGCAGTTGTGAAGAAGTTATTTCATTTAAGTGTTCTTATCTATGCAGTAAGATAGGATTTATGCTTACTGTATATAGAAGTTCTGGAAACATAGAGATTTTGTATAATCCAGGACAGGTAACTGTTTTTCTTTTGTGAATGAGCATCCTATTGCCTGTTGGTGACTCCTCAGAGAAACACTTTTTTTATTGGAGGGCATTTATATTATTTACAATTGTTTCAGTTATTTTATTCTTTAAAGGTAATGAAAAATAGTACTCCAAATCTTCACATCCTTACCAGGTGTTACCTCTCTGTGCAGCCTAAACATGCTATAGAGATCCTACAAAATGTCAGATGAAAGTAAAAATTACATCAAACAGTTACTGTTACCATAGTGATTGTCGAATGTGTGGGAAAAATTGTGCTTTATTTATTCATAGGATTTGGCCTAACCTTCAGGGCAATGGTATGAAGGAAATGCTTCATGTGAAATAAATAAATAAATAAATGGTCCATCTGTAGATATCAAGACTTCCATGATTAATGATTAAGCTGTTTCAGTTTTGTAGCATCAGATTTCCAATCACTCACTGCTGTTTTTTTATTTAATTGATAATATTCAGAGTTTTGGTGTGTTTTAATGGATGCTCTGCCATGGGATCATTTTTTTGCCCCGCAGCTGGAAAATGGAAGTGCTATGACTATAGAGGGAAATAAATTGAAAACAAGTACAAGGAAATACTGAAGTGCTGCACTGCATAATCAGATGGTGGAATGTACCGCTAGAAGCATTCAGTCAGTCAGAATGGACTTTTCAAAGGGCTCTCTGCAAAAGCACACAATTGGTTAGATGTATATTATATGGCGATGTCAGCCTCCTAGGGAGGATCACATGCACACCGATGGTGTGATCCAGTGAGGCACATCCTTTGATCTGAATGATAAGAAGCCACCCGTGTGTCAGTATAAACTTATTTGATTGCACTAGCTCTTCTTATTTCCCTTTGCTCTGTGGCATACCCTAGTACAAAGCTAAACTGGAAGATTAATATTCACTTTTGTGTCTGCATCCTTTGTTGTTCCCTCTTAAGGAGAAAAATGTTGAGAAGTCCTTATTTATTTTTAATAGAAATCCTAATGTGTGCTGTACCTTGTTATAATCCAAACCACTATACATCCCAGACTGCTATGTGGCAGGTTGTATTCTGTTCTTTGCTTAACTTCTTACAATAAAAGTAGCTCTAGGCTGTGTCAAAGATTAACCTACTCACGGGAATCATGAGATATATAGCTGGATAGAGTGGAAAGCAGCTAGGTTTTTGTTTTCTTTTTTTAATGTTTCCAGCATCTTATATATTAAAAGCTTCTAGCACCTGCTGTTCTTTAAAAGATCTTTTGATCTTAAATTCTAAGATCCTGGGGGCTTTAAGAATATAGGCTGTCGAAGTGCCAGTTATGGGACCTCAAGGAAAACTTACAGACACAGAAAATTGGCACAGGAATCTAGCGCTCCTCAGTGGCATTTATTTCTTTAATATTTTAACAAGCTTCAAAGTATTTATGTAATAAAGTTATAAACTTTCCTTTAAAACCTTTTATTTTTGTTGAGATGTCACATTCTTTATGCAAGAGCAGTATAGAATATGCTTTAACTGAATTTGCAATTCATCAGGTCTCTTTCCTCAAAGTAATGGGACTTGGAATGTTAAATTTCAGGAGATAATATGGAGTCAGTGGGAAAGAATTTATCTGCCCTTACGTGTTCTTTTTTTTGTTTTTTTTTTTTCTTTTTCTGAAAGCAACAAATATGCTTGTGTCAGAGAGCTCTATGTGTTTGTATGTATATGGACATGCATGCACAAACATAACCATGTATACACTTGTATATTTTCAGTATAGGTTGGTGACTGTATACATATTACATGTTTGCACACACTAACACATTCTGTATTCTGAAGAATTTGTGATATCTTCGGTAATTCAGCGGATTTCTGTTTAGCTCTGAGTAGTATTTTCTTGTATTGAATTCAATTTGCTTTTAAGAGGTGAGCCTGAAGGCTCAGTTGCAGACCGTAATGCTGAAATTGGACTAAAAGTTTGATTCCAATAAAGACCAGTTTCTTTAGTTTCTAATTTATTAGTAGCTTCACATCATTCTCACACCCTTCAGTTTCCTCTGCTTTGTTGTGTGAGGTTTTCAAGTGTCTTAAAAAGATGTTCTTGAACTGTTGAAGTTTTCCTGCACTGATTTCTTTGGCCATATTATTTTTGGTCATGCTTTTCTTGCATTTTTACTACTTGAACCATTCAGTAGTGATGATGTAACTTTTCCCTGCAAGATGCTTTGGAGAAATCTTAAGGGTATCTTGAACATGCAGATCGAGCCAGAAAAGGCTAGATCTTAATTAAGACCCGTAGCTGCTTTTGTGTGTGAACAGTAAGAAACGCATACTTAACATCAAAACCAAGGTAGAAGTGGAGAAATCAATAACCTTTGACAAGTAACTGGTGTGGTTTAGAGGGAGACTCTTAAAATGAATTGTTGGGTGTTGTGGCAGTGCAAATAACTTGAAGAAATTCTATAAAAAATATCAAAGTAATTTTGATTAATTCAATTGTGAAAGGTAGTTTCCTGGTTGGGTGTTTATAAAAATGGAAAACTGAGAAAATCCTGTTCACAGTTGATTGTGTAATGTCTGGGTTTTGATTTAACTTTTTTTTTCTCTCCTCACTGGAACTGCTGAGAAAGTACTATATATCCAGTAGCTCAAATTGCAGTGAAAAATACTGATGGTGACTGCATTCTTCTGCAGGCAAAACATACTGTAAATAATGTTTCTTCCTTTTTTTCCCCATTTCTGTATTAGCTTCTTTCCATTGCTGTGACTATCACTTCTATGTAGGCACCTATAAATTATCAGCATCCAACATGATATGATAACAAGAATGAAGCATTTAAATCTCATCTTTGATTTAGAAGTTTGTATTGAATGTTTTTACTGCCAGAAGTCTTATGCTGAGAAGCTGGATTCAGTAAAAGCTAGAAGTAGGACTAGAAATCATCTTCTCCTCTTCCTCTGTAGCATTTCCAATGAGTAATTTCATACAAGGCAATTTAACTTCAGGAGGAGTGAAAGCTTAGCAGCTGCTCTGCGGGAGCAAGGCATCTCAGAGTACAGAGCTCTGGGTAAGTACCTTTAGGCAGTGTTTAGGACAAGGATTTACCTGTCTAACTTTTTTAGCCTACAGATTCTTCCTGGGCATTGTTCAGATACTTCTGCTTTTTATTTTTTTTGGATTAATTTTGATGTCCTGAGGTTTATCTTTTGCTGCTAAATTCTTTGTTAATTGTTTGGCTTATAAAGGAGCTTGTCTGAGGATCCTCGGGTCAGTCTCTGTAAATGATGTTGCTTTCTGGATATGGTTCATTTGAAGATATGCAAGAGGTTGCCAGACCTCATATTTGACTTTGTCACCTGAGGAGAAAGCATGCATATAATATTGAAAGAGTTACTTTTGACTTTGTGTACACATACACACAACCTCTCATTGTTATGCTTGAGAAGAAACCTCAAACACTTCAGTGGCTCAGACATATTATTTTGTCAAATTCTTACTCTGTCTTGTTGACAGAATGCATTTTCTCAAAAGCTGAAATCATTCTGTCAAGGAAAGTTATTTTCTTCAATAATCCTGCTTGTTGACAAATGTTCAAAAGGGAAAAATATCTTCAATTATTCTGGGAATGTTCTGCCTGGTATCTCCAGGTTTATTTATTTTGCTACAGGAAAGAATGGTTATTAGTTTGTATGTGAACTATCCAGCTCTTGATGTTATGAAAGAAAAGAGCATTTGTTCTGTACTTAGGTGTAGGTGCTTTAGGGGAGGTTTTTTCAAAGAAGATTGTTCAGTTTTTGGTCACAATCCAAATGACTAATCTGCAGCAGAGCGCGGGCAGCATGTGTAGTGAGTGGAGGAGGGATGAGCATAAAGGAGACGTCACTGTTGTTTATGTCAAGCATTGCAGAGGTTGAAGGCTCATTTTCAGTTGGAGTTGTTAATAGTTCCACATTCAAATAGCAAAATATGAGATTGATAGTGGAGGTTCTCACAGGGTAATTTTTTTCATCTTTCTTCTCTGCTTTCCAAATTAAAGTGGTTCCCGTTTAGGAAGGAGAATCTGTGTATTGTGATTTTGGTTGGTTTTAATTAGTTAGATTTTTGGTTGTTTTTCTTTTTAGCTTAAGATCTCAATTGCTAGACTTACTCCAGCAATTTCCAAATTCTTTATTGTTCATCTTATTCCTGGATGCTTTTGTAAGGATGTATATGAAAGGCGTCATGACAAACATATCACATTCAGTGCTTATTTTATTTTAAAGACAAATGCACTCATCCTAGTGAATTACAAAAGGGTTTTGGAGAGGGGAACATACGAGGGGAACATTCTCCAGTGTCTCTTAAAGGAACTTAAATTTTGAGTCGTTCACAGCACTTTAGGAGAAAACTGTTAGAGATTGGAGAATGACAGAAAACATCTTTAAGCTGTTTTTGAAGATATTTCTTGAGACTGAAACTTTTGTTTAAAACTGAGTCTAATGAATGTTGTTATGTTTTAATAGTTAAGCCTTGTAAATTAGCACTGCCCTTAATTTTCTGTCCTCTGTGCTGCAAGTCTGCATGTGATAGTGAGGTCTGTGTACTTGTTTTCCATTCTTCTTTCTCTTTCATCAATAAGCATTCACCCTGTCCCATAATCTAGTCTACAAGAACTTTGTTGATCTTTGACTTTGGATAAAATGTTTGACTTCAGAATACAGGCAAGTAAAGTAAGTACTGTGACTTTGTTCTGGACAATGATTGTAGTCAATTAATTTATACCTACAAAGTTTTTCTTTCTTTAATGGTGCAGTTTCCTACTATGTTCTTCCCTACTGTGTTGTCTGCCACATTTGTCTAAGCAGAGTAGTGGGTGGTTTTTATTTTCTTTTTATATATTTCATTTGTTCTATTGATTTATAAATCCTTTGTAGTCTTATTGTCAATTGTCTTGATCTCTTTAGTTCCTAATATACAACATTTTTGTCATACATTTAAAAAGATGTCATTCTATGTGATTTTCCATTCAAAGGAAATTCAGATTTTTAAAATAATAGGCAGTGTGTTATAACAGATGCTTCCTTGACACCTTTAGATCAAAGAGAAAAGCAACAGGGTTTTTAATAGATACCTTAGATGTAAATCATATTGCGAGACTGAGCAAAAAGTAGAACAGCCCTGACTTTTCCTTTTAGACAGGCAGCCTTTCTATTTATTAAGCTTCATCTCACATCACAGTACTGGTTTCATGCCTGAACGTGTTCAGCAAAGTATCAGAACAACATCATGAAGTTTTTACATCTCTGATGTTCTCACCTTTAGACAAAAAGTTGGAAGAATATATTTTTATAGAACTCATCAAGCATAATATGATTTTGTGTTCTTCAACTTTTCTCTGAGACTCATACTGTGGATATGTTTGTGGAAGGCCACTCAATTCCCTTTGCTTCTTTAGAGGTGAAAGCTTTATGTACTGAGAGTTGCTCAATGCACTTTGTGAAAAGCCCAGAGTCAGTCCACTCCCAGAGCTGAAGGTATCTTGTCTGAATTTTCAGTTATGATGTTCCTTTTAACTTAACAGTTTCCAGTCTAATTTCTTCATGCATCTCTGGTAAGATGAGCAGCTGATTCTTTGTCATACCAAGGTGCTCTTGGTAGAGAAAAAGGCTTTACTGCCTGTGGCATTAATTCACGTTGTCTATAATTTAGAGGATCATAGTAAGTTGAAGTTTCTATTTCTGGTTTATTCTCCAAAGTAATGAAAAATTAAGGCCAAATGAATAATTTATAATAGTTGCTGTTCGCTTATTTAGATGATTGAGTGTATACAAAGAAATCAAAGCAACTTGTCAGGTATTGAACCCAAGGTAGTTATGAACTCACTCAAATAATTATTGGTGTTACTAATTTATATTATTTTAAACTTCTTCAGAAGTCATTGTCCTCTTTCACAAGGTTGCTCAAATCATGCTTTCATTGCAGTGCTGTGAACTCTGTAAATGAAAATTTCTCAGCCTAACCATTATAAAGTTTCTGTAGCCCTTATGCTTTATGCTATATTCATTCTACTTCTTTTGTCACTTCATACCCGAAGAAAGGAGCACTTGTATTTTGTTCAATCTTCTATAAACTCTGTCTGTCTATCAACTTCATAGCAACAATTTATGAACTTACTCATAGTACTGCCTTGACAAGATAGCTGCAACTCTAAATCTTTTCTTTCCATCTTGATCTGTAGGCTCTGGAATTCCTGTTTTTAGTGAATTATTTTTTTTCTGTTATAGATTATCCACGTTACTTTATTCTCTGTATAGTTAAACATGCTGCCTCTAGATCAGTAATGCTGACTGCATTTTTAGTAAAAAGTCAGTTTTGGAGAAAAAAATGGTATGGGTATTGGTATGCAAAATTTTTTGAAAACCAGTTACAAAAACTCTATTCCTTATTAGCATGCATCTGGAAATGGTCTAAATGAAGCAAAAGTCTATTACACTTAAATTCGGTGATGTTAAACATAATCCACTGCTGCTCTCATAGTCCCAATGGAGTGTATTGCTGCAGTTACGACAGTTAGGGAATGAACAGAGAGAACTCTTGAGTACCAGAATCAGCTTGAACATTCTTAATGTAATAACATCAAAGTCACTCTATTTTTGTGCTTAAAATCTTGTAAATTCATTTGATGTTTTATTGCTTCTTAGGTGAAATAACTTCAGTAAATCACAGGATAGTTGGATTAAAAAGGGCCTCAAAATGTCCTCTAGCCAACCTTATGCTCAAAGCTGGATCAGCTAACAATAACTGTTAAGAAATCATAAATATCAGGGTATGATTTAAGAGTGGTTTTAGTTTTGTTTGATTGTGAATGCATTACAGGATTTAAAGCATTCATTAAAATACTAAAGTACAGTGCTTGTAACATTTACTATGAGATTCAGTTGCAACATAGTAGTTTTGTTTGTTTGTTTGTTTTTTGCACCAAAGGAAACTACGAATGTGCATATAATATGGAAATTTTCTATAATAAAGTCTTTAGATTTTATTCATTCATAAAAATATGGCTTATTTGTTTTTAAAAAAACATCTGTTGCAAATGAACAGCACTTTGAAGTTTGTTGTAGTAAAACAAGATAAAATGTTTTTTTCTCTTTTCAACTCTGTGCTCTTCGTACGTAAGTGCTGAGTTATATAAATTTATTCCTTTGTTCTGTGATACTGAAGCTCTTAGTCTGCAGCAATTAATTAAATGCCCCTACTAGTTGTTTTGCATAAACTGGTTGAATGGCTAATTGAGAAAATGCATAATACTTGGGTTACTGCCCATTGACCAAAATAGTACTGTTGAGGTTATTTGTCAATATCTGTATATTACTCAGATAATTGCTATTTCCTCTTACGATCACTCTAAAGGCAGAGGACGATCACATAAATTGTTCACTGTTAGTAAAAAGTAGATAAGAATCCAGTCCCAAAATTACACATTAGAATACTGGGAATGCCAGAATACTTACCTCAACAATAGTGTTGAGGTACCAACTCCTCAACAATAAAAACATTTCAAAGTGCTGTAATTGACATTTTTAAATTATTGTTAATCACAGTGAAACTGCTGTAATATTATCTTATTTTCCCAAATAGTGACAACAATAGCAACAAGCAAACTTTCATTAATGTGCTGAGCAGGTTGCTCCCCTTATTTTTATGAGTTCAAAATTTGCTCCTGAAACAACAGTAAGTGACCAAAAAATAGATACTGAAGAAAAAAAACTGAAGTCTCGAAATGTTAGTCAGAAGCATGCAAATCTGAGATGTCCAGCTTTGAAAATATTTTTTAGCTAAATAGTCAGCAATGTGTCCCAGACAGGGTGAACCCAGAGCACCATTAAGTTTTGTCCCTGCAAAAGATTGCAATGGGGCTGGTGTTTAACTCTCTTCCATACATCTAGTTATAGAAAGAATCAGGAAGTGCAGATAAGGTGGAAATGTTTTCATATGGCCACTTGGAATAGAGAATGTGATAGTGTTTGGTTCTGTTTGAGTTTTACAGTGTGTTTAACAATAACAAAAACAAGAATAAACTTAAATTTTCACTATTCTGTATGTATTCCTATAATGCCTTTATCAAGTAATGATGATGAATGTGACTGCATTGGCTGATCAAGCAAAGTACAATACAATAAATGGTGGTAGAAGCTAACTGAAGTACACAAGACTTTCTGAAAGAGTAATCCTCCATTCTTGTTAGGGATTTAACACATCGATGTTGATTTAATAAAAATACAGAATATTAAAGTTACTGCAGAATTTTAGTTTGATAGCAAATTTACCTTTGCCTTTATTCCCTTTTGTCTCATCTCCTGTACTCTCAAATGGTTTTCATTTCACTTTTTTTCATTTAGGGAGAAAAAGCCATGGTAAAAATAGACCTAGCAAATGAACTTTTCATTTCAGTGTTTTCTGAATGAATATTTACTTGAAAACTCTTACTTGTATGCCAGGATGACTTTGAAAAAGTTCCTGGTGAAGAGCAATAATGTATTTGAGTGTGATCTTGGTTATGCTGGCTTGAATATGTTGTCTGAAAAATACATTGCATATTAAAAATAAATTTAGAGGTTCTTTGAGGCATTCATTCTGTAAAATGTTACCTTATTCTTTTTCTAATGCTGCTTTGGGTTTTTGATTTTCTTTAATTTTGGATAAACGGGTCTCTGAAATATACATCTTAGTTCATAGTTTGTGTCATATTTCAGTGGTACTCTTGCACTCTGAATGCTGAGATAGGAAGTAAATTTCTTGTACAGGAAAAAACTGTACATTTAGTCACTTGTGTAATAATACAGGCTCTTTATTCTGAGTTTCTGAATGCCTGCCCATATGCCAACAAAATGATTATTTTGTAGTATTGCAGAAGAAAATAAATCAGTAAATGTAACTAGCTCTAGTGTTATTACCAAAGATAAAAAGTTTATGCAAATCCCTTTTCAACCAAAAGTTGTTTTCCACTCTGATTTTTTTTTTTATTTTTTTATTTTACATTCTATAGGAAATGTTATAAGAAGCATGATAAATCTCACTGAGTAAAGTATGGACTTGTTTTGTTAAATCATTTTTCTCCCTTCAGAAATAAGACATTTTTCCCACATTACAAAAATACATAAAGTTTTGTTAAGGGATTCATTTAAGACTAGTAGCAAGTTCTCCACATACTAGTATGGCATCACTTTTTTTTCACCCTCTTAGTGGGATTTTGGCTCTTCTCGTAGCTGTGGATTTCCAGATTTTGTCTAATTGGTATCTTATTTTATTACTATAATTTATTGTAGATGTTTAAGAATCTTTTTTGTTGATATTTTGCTTTCTAATTGGTTGTTGGATCTGTTTGGCTGACAGTTAGAAAAGTTGATATGAAAAAGGTGTAGACAAATTCAGGGTTCCAAACATTGGCTAATGTAGAATTAATCCATGTGGGTAAGTCTCACACTTCTCAGCATACCTGAATTTGTGTTCAGATCTTACAAATGGCATGCAGCAACTCCCACTTCCTTTGTGGAGGCATCATACAGTGCAGAGTCCTCAGCTCCTCCCAAGGATCTCAGACCTGTGTCCCTCTGCTAGGCCCATGGTGCTCATTGCATAACTGTGAGTTCTACAGTCGTGCTGTGCAGTGGTGCATTCCACTGGAGTTCTGAGAACAGCAAACCCTTAGTTGTCTTTTTTATATCTTTAAAGTGGTGGTGCTCTGAGAAGGAAATCTGAAGCTTGATGCCCTTGCCATGAAGGACAGACATGCCATAAGTGGCTTGGTGCTTGAATTCTGTGCATGATGGCTATTTGGTCTGCATCTGTGAAATCTCTGACACTTTTTGTTTATTAAAGGGTGTTACTTGATTCATCAGTAAATGATTTAAAAAAAGGTACAGATTGATTCAGCTTTATTTTTTTTTTAAGCAACTCCTTAGTGCTTATAATAGATTTTCAAAAATAGAGTGAATGTGAATATTCAGAACAAGAAATTGTTGTTACCTGAACTTGCCCGAGCCATCACACTGCAGAGTTCATATGTATTCTGTGTAAAATAGCTACAACACTTAAGGCCTCTTCTTCCTTCATCTTGTGTTGGACTTTAGGACTCACCACTGAATCCTCAAAATTATGCTGTCAGATGCAATACAGAATAAGAATTCTGCTATTCATACAGGGCTCTATAAAATGGTAGAAAAATCAGCTTTCACCAGGAAACTTCACTAGATGCCAATACACATCTACTGTAGAAGTTCTTAAATGTTACTGAACATTTATTCCTCACTGAAGCAGACTATCCAGTCTCTTGACCTTGTTTCTTGTAAAGTCTGGGGAGACAATTAAATATTTTAAAGTTTGTAAGATACTTTATGCATTTATTATCCCAAAGGCTTCCTCAGCAATTTCCCTCTCTCATCTAAACAATAAATGTCATTTAAATAAAAAAAAAAAGCTAATAAATTGGACATTTTTATTCTGTACACCTCGGTGATTTAAAGAGGAAGGTGTGCACAGCAAGACTTACTCAGAATAACAGTATCTGGATTCTGCTGATGTTAAGCTGCTGCAGATGTTATTCAGTGCATATGGGAAACAAGTTTCCAGGCAGGTATACTTTTCCTTATCATGTAGAGAAAAATTCATATTTGCAAATTAGGCAGTTGTATGAAGCATTGCACACAATTTGGGGGTTTCTGAAGATGATAAACTTCAGTTGGTCTAACATCTGGATCTTGTTAATTCAATAGCTTTTCTGTAGTGGCGGAAACATTGTCTAATACACACCTTCTGTCATACTTAGTGGTTTAAATGTTTATGTGGGAGAAGAAAGAAAAACCTTTTTAATACTATGTTTCTACTGCATGATTCTTCAAGATGTTAACGTATTGCATAGATAGGGAACACAAGTGTTTTTAAATCCCAGAGAGCAGATGGCTCTCAAAACCTTTAGGCAATATGCTTTCCCTTGAGTCGTAGACCAAGTACAAGTATTTATGCCTGGTACTGTAAAAAGAACTCAAAAAAAAAAAAAAAAAAAAAGCCCGTAAATTACTTTTCAAATAGATATTTTTGATTCATGACTACTTTCATGTTCATTTACTTGAAAGATGCATTCCTTTGTCATTTTAGGTAAGTTTAGATTTGATTAATTGAATCTAAAGCTCAGTTCCTATAGTTAGGGTGTAATCTCTTTGAGTTTTCTGTTTGTTGCATCCTCCTTTAGTATCTTTTTTCCAAATGATTTTGTATCACTTGCTACTGTGCAGTTGGTTTAAGATATTTTAGGTGAGATCAGCCATCGCTTGTTCTGTGTGTGCTAACTTGAGACAATTGGGTTTATTTGTGACTGCCAGTATGGTGACAAATATGCTTGAAATTATTGGAAGGAGACCTGTGTGAATGGCTGTGAGGATACTTCAGAGCAGCTGTCAGGTGGGAATGCCCAGTAACAGTGTATTGACAAGTCACAAAGATTTTTAAAAGCAACTTTAGGGAAGATGGTTATTTCAAATGGAGGCTCTCTGAAGGGAATAAGACAGTGAATGATATCATGTTGAAATTAGATTAAAGTCCTGTTGCTTTTATTGATTGATTTAACACTTTCAGAAGCCTCCAGTGTGGTTAACAGGATTACAAGCTCCAACTCTGGCTTCCATTTAACTTCTGTCACCATTGCAAAGTTAGTACTGTAAGACTAACATACAAAGCTGTACCTTCAGAGTGAGGCTGCAAATGTGTATCTTAGGAGAATAATATAAATTGGATTGCTTTCATCATTTAAAGCAAAAGAGCTGTTTAGGGTGATACTGGTGGTTCATCAGTATTTATTTGTTTAATACAAATTGGAAAGCCACAAAAACCATAAATGAGGCTGACAGTAGCATCTCCCCCACCTCACAAATAAAGAAAACAACTTCTGCAAAAATGGATATATGTTGTCTAGTCAGAAAAATGGAAAGATGTTTTAGTCCTGCAGTAGCTACACAGCATTTTAACTAAATGGAATAATAATTAATAATTTATGGAGCTGATAATGATGTCAAGATTATCCTAACTTAGTATCCTGTGTGTATGTTGGCTCATCTTATACTTATGGAGAAGCTAATGTTGTGTTGAATCAGTTTTTTAGTAAGATACTTGTTTTTTTTTTTTTTTTTCAAATATAAATATAATTTTCATAACTGACAAAAATCTTATGATAAGTAACATGACAGCAGTCTTAAGTTTGTATTTATGCACAATATTCAAGCACATGCTTAATGTTAAGCTTGTCAAATAAATATGGATATTCAGATTGAACATTTTAAATAATGTTGCAAGTTACTGAATTGAACCATTTAAGAGAACATTTGAACCCAAATTGTTGACAAATCTAATAAAGATTTATGTAGATTTAATATTTAGATTGAAGCACTTTTCAGGTTGAAATATAATTTAGTCTATAGTAGCTACATGAATGGTTATTTCCTAGTCATTCAATCTTTAAATATCTTCTAGTAAAAGATATTTGGTAGTTAAATATTAATAGTAGCTTATGAAAAAGTAGAAAGGATAAGGCAGTATATTATGTGAAATCGTCATGGAGGAACAGTATGTAATTAAGTCTTAGAATGTTATGATCGAAGTAATGCCTGAAATACTTTTACTGTATCACTTTAAATGAAAAATAAATTATTAAATATTAAATAAGATAAAAATTGGATCACAATAAGAAATTGTGTTTGCAAATGGAAGTTTTTATTACTGGTATTTTATAAGTCGTATGAAAAGTGATAGGTGATATTTTGATGAAAAATATAAGCATAAAAGTAACTTCAGCAGTAATATATATTTAGAAGGTATTACATATTTAATAGTAGCTTATATTTAATTTTATAACTTGAAATGGAATACAGGAGAAAAAAATTAAAGAAGTTAAAATCCAGACAAAAAATTGTATTATTAAGGGAAAAAGTAGTTATTCCATGTTGCTGTGGGAGTTCAAGACAATCTTCCAGTTGGCTGAAAAATAAATTAGATGGTGTGGAAGAGGACACTGAGAATAAAGGCTGTCTCTAGGAGACAAGAGCAGAAGTCAAGTGGGGCATGTAATCCCCGTGTGATGAGGAACCTGACTGGAGAAGAAGAGCGTGAAAAGAAGCAACTTTTGGCTCTGGTGGGATGAGGACTTGTGTGGGCAGTTAGGGTCCAGATGTAAAGGAGATTTCTTGAGTGTTCTGTTGACGTGTTAGGGGGGATGGAAAGATACAAGAGGAAGCTTGGAATTGTATGGAGGGGATGTTAGAACCTGCATTAAAGGATTTGCATCATTGCTTTTCCAATATTAACTCACAGTTTTGAAAATCGCAATAAATGAAATATTTGTTTATGTGTGAACCTGTTGCTGTTGGTAAGGGACATCCAGGTAGTAGATTATGAAGCCAAAAAGTAGTATGAATTGATGAGGATTGTATAGGGAAAAGAAAAATAAATAAATAATAATAAATCTACCTCATTTTTAAGATGGTTAGTTAAAAAATCTTATTTTCACCTACGTTGGCGATGTTACAAAAATGAACCTTATTTTCAACTGTTCTAAAATTATCTTTCAGGTATTCTCTTGTTTCTGTCTTGTAGACTGAGACAGTTGCCAACTTTCTGTTTATGGAACAACAGTTGTTCTTAACTATATATATATAAAATAAATAAAACATAATGAGCTACTTTGTTTTCCCCCACATATTGACCAGACATTTAACCATTTTTATGGAATATGTCTGCCCTTTCTTCTGTTTAACATTTTTTAGTCATTGAGCAAAGCCTGGTACAGCATTCTTAATGTTACTTGCATGTTTTTTATTTTTTCTGTTGATTCAGGAGTCTTAGAACTTCAGGATTCTGCAGAAAAATTACATCTTACCTAATTATATACTGAAATATCAATAATCTTCAGAAATCTTTATTGCTGTGTAAGCATCATTCTTTTGTTGTTAAAGGTGTGATAATATCTGGCTTAATCAAAACAAGTATTACTTTAGTAGGTCTTTTACCAAACTGTCCAGATTGCTTTGGTTTCAAGGACTATCTACTTTATAGTTCACATTTATACTCGTGTTTTTTGTTTGTTTGTTTGTTTCTTAATCTCCATGGATCCACAGCATGGACCAGAGAGGTGATAAGATTTTTTTCCTTTGCAACTAATGGAATAAAAGAAAGACAATGTAAGGTCAAGAACCTATCCTTCTGAGCTCTTGCTAGAAGGGCATGTTAAAAAGAACTCTATTTTTATAGCTATAACAAAAGACCCTTTTAGACAAGACAATTTTATTAGTTTAGCTTGTACCTTCTTTATGCTTTTCTTTATACTTGCTTGAAGTATGAAGGATTTATTACGATTTCCTTAATTTAATAACTCATTGGGTTGAATATCAGTTGTTCCATAAATTGTGAGGAGAGAAGGGGGAATAGATCTTGATTATACATGGGTCTGTCATTCATGATGTCTGCCTAAAATCTATCTTGAATTAATGTGTCTACTGTAATCCAACAGAATGTTAGTTAATGTAAAGCTACTGACCAAGCACGGGATTTCATGCATCTGTAGCTAAGTGTTTTAGCATTCTCAGCTTACCCTCTTTGTGTTTTGAGGTTAATTGGAATTGGCAGAAAATCATCACAGATGAGACAGTCATAGAGAAACACCTTCACTTAGGAAAGAATTAGTTTGCGTTTTGTGTATGCTACAAGGCATTGTTCAGTTCTCAATGGACTGGATGATAAATAGCTTTTAAATTTACTTTTTTAACTGTTGCTCTATTCATGTCTTGGTTACCTTTCAAACTTCAGGATTTTTCTTTATACTGTCTTGAGCTTGCCATTATTATCAGATACTGTCTATTAACATCTTGATATTATATGGTAATTTCTTACTTCAACAACTTTGATCTTTTCAGTTTTACAACTTAATATAAAATTAGAACTCTGCAATCAGATTCAATTCTTAATGATTTTAATGGCTGTAATGCTTTTTTGTTTGTTTTGTTTTTTTTTACTGGTATGAATTTTCTTCATAGTAGTCAGCATTAGTGCTGCTTTGGTTATGTGACAGAAGCAGAGTTGATAGCATGCTGATGTTTTAGCTGTGTTTGAGCAGTGTTTGTCCCACCAGCGAACAGCTTTGGAATGGGCTGGAGGCTGAGAGGGAGGGAATAGTCAGGACAGCTGATCTCAGCTGAGGAAAGGTATATCCCATGGCCTATAGCATCATGTTTAGCAGTATAATCTCAGAGAAAGGAGGAAGGGGAGGATGTTTGGAGCTAACAAAAGTCTTGTTCTTCCCAAATAACTGTTAGGTGTGATGAAGCCCTTCTTTCCTGGAAATGGCTTAACATCTGCCTGCTATTGGGAAGCACTGAATGAATTCCTTATTTTGCTCTGCCAGCACTCACACCCTTTGCTTCACTTGTTTAACAGTCTTTATCTCAGCCCACGAGTATTCTCACTTTTGCCCTTATGATAAATTTTCTCATCTCACTGGTGGGAAAGTGAGTGACTGTGTGGGGCTGAGCTGCTTGCCATAGGTAACCCACAGCAGTGCTTTTTTTATATGATCTGTACTCTTCTAACCAATACTTTTTGTCAGACTTGCTTATAATACATTTAGAAAATACTTTTTTTTTTTTGTCTAAATGACTACCGGAATATTTGTAGTTTACTTTGTCTACATCATCAAAGTGCTTTCTTTGTTCAGAATCGCACAATAGTTTGGAGTTTAATAATGTGGATGCATTTTTCACTGTTTTGATGTATGCACTGTATAATTTGTATTAGTGTTGACTGCTTTTCTAATGGGTTCTTAACTCAGATTTTGGTACATCCTTTCTTCATCCTTTGATTTTTTTATCCGTTTGAACTTTGTTCTGAGCTGCTTTCCCATGATGTGCTAATTTTATTGCTGTTGTTGCTAAACTGAATGATACCCTGAGAGTGTCAAAGGCTTACCACAGTTCATTATGAAAGGTCAAAGAACCCATTTTGTATAGGAGGGTAAGGCCAATAAATTACAGCTCTTACAAGGCAGTGTGGTGGCTTATCAAGATAGTCTAATGCTAAATTGAATTGTAATGAAATGTTTTGATTTGGGAATGGTTAAACTTTTCAATTTGATTTAAAATTCAAAATAATATTATGGAAGACATGAATGGGCTTTTTCTATTTGTCGTAATGCATTTTGGAACTTGCTTTTAGCTGACAATATTGCAAATACCTTGGTATAGTATGTTGATCATCCTATTTCCCTTAAAAGTAACTTCAAATTTTAAAAATAATTGAATGGAGAGACTGCTGTTACTGACAAGGTTCTTTCTCTGTTGGCTTATTTGTACAGAATGATATGTGCAATAATACAATTAAATATATTAGTGAAATACAAATGATGGTTCTAGCCCTGACGTAGTATAATTTGAATTAGTTCTGACTATCTGACTCTCATGCTTTTTCATTGATTTATTATTTTTTTAAGTTAATATCAATCCAGATTAAATACTGCAAGTGTATTTCAGAAGAAATTTACTCTGCTTCTCTTTGCACTGTAGCTCGTAGAGGACACTAATGCTCTGGTATCGTGTTTAAAACAATATTAGTACAACCTAGAAGATGATGAAAGAAACAATAACTAAAAAAATATTTCATGGAATGACTAGACATTTGGATATAGGACTAAACTGAGCCAGGGAGTTGAATTATACCAAAGAGAAAATATTTTCCTTTTTCCTTTTTCCTTTTTCCTTCTTTTTCCTTTTTCCTTCTTTTTCCTTTTTCCTTTTTCCTTCTTTTTCCTTTTTCCTTTTTCCTTTTTCCTTTTTCCTTTTTCCTTTTTCCTTTTTCCTTTTTCCTTTTTCCTTTTTCTTCCTTTTTCCTTTTTCTTCCTTTTTCCTT
>JAPSGF010000012.1:15371024-15485928 GCA_035772895.1 Perdix hodgsoniae | reverse complement strand
CTTTTTCCTTTTTCTTCCTTTTTCCTTTTTCTTCCTTTTTCCTTTTTTCCCTTTTTTTTTCCTTTTTTCATTTTATGTTTTTTCTTTTTTTTCATTTTATTTCATTTTATTTCATTTTATTTCATTTTATTTCATTTTATTTTATTTGTCATTAAAGGAGACCCTTGTGGTTGTACTGCCACTTTTCTGTTTTTATGAGTCACTGACTCTATTACGTATTTTGAACTTGTGAAGGAATGTCCAATCAACAGAGGGATAGAAAGAAAGTTGAAATAAGTAGAAATAGGCTATTTTATTTAAAATAAATAAATAAAATGTGGTGTATTGGCACAGAGAGCTGCATTCTATTGAATGATGTAAAACAACCATAGTCATTCCTGTGTCTGATTGTTGACTGATTTCAGATACTGATATTCGGGACTAATCCATCATTAGACTCACTGATTTGTGATTGTATTGTTTCCACTACCTATTTGCTCTTCTTTTTTAGTCATACTATGATGAATCCAAAATGCTGTAGACGAATGTATTTACAGTGTTACTAGTCAATAAACAAAGTGAAATATTATCCAAGTAAAATCTTTCTGGTCCTGAATCCTCACCTCCTAATCAATTCTCATGTCAGACTCATACTCTAGTACCAAGGCCAGCAGGATACTTTCCATGGAGTTCTTGATTTCTTGAACTGAAGTGGCAAAGTAGTGTTTTAATATTTAATAGAAAGAATTGCACAACTGGAAAAGAAATTATATATATATATATTTAATATATATATTTAATGATTGGAACTGCTTTGAAGCTTCTTGTAAAGGTTTTTATGGTTGTTTGCTATAATAGAATTTTAAATCTACTAGGAATTAAGACCAGTGTTCTGGACAGTAGATAGTTTCCAATGGGAAACAAAAAACTGCATAGCTTTCTCTCTTACTGCAGCTGGTTTGCAGTTAAATGTTAAAGATTTTACATTTCATTGAAATGGAAATCTATTGCTTTCTTCAGCTAGCATTTAACATAAAATATGAACATGATTATCAGACTGAGGATAAAATGCTGTAGTAGACTACAAGCATAAATGGTTCCCAAAACAGTTGGTATTTCTGTTGAGTTAGTAGTCAGATAAGCAGTTATTAAGATGTATTTCATAAGATTTACAGCAGATGTTCCATTGCAATGGCAGGCAGTATCTTCAATCTCTCTTGACACCTTTTGTTTCACAGGGAAGCTGCAGCCTCAGGGGGATAAACTCTCCCAGCCAAAAGGTCAGCTTCAAAACCACAGTCTGGGTCATGGAGAGCTATCAGCTTTTTCCCTCTTACAGAAAATACCTTACTAGAATCGAGGTTGAGGTGATAATTCTGTTAATACATTGGACAGCACATAATACATCCCCTGTCTAAAAGATCCTTGATGATGCTAAGTGGTCCCAAAATGGAACAAGTTTGCCCTTGTGGTCTTTACACATCAAAGTACAACTCAAACTGGTGAAAGTATGTTAAAATTATGCAACCACAGCCATGGTTCAGCTCCTTAGAAATACAATGCATTTATTAACTGATCAGGTACATTACCCAAAAAATACTGGAAGTTTTTGTTTGTTTGTTTTTAACACTCTTCATGTAACTATATTTAAATGCATTGTGTTGTTTTGGAGGGAACAAGTGGTTTAGTGAGTATGCTGGTCAGAATACTTTCCTTTCACTATTTTCTAAAGCTCAAGAATAATATTACTTTCTCTTAAGACTATCTTCTCTGAATTCTTCCATGATTTTATCCAAATAGAATAGGACAATTAGAGTAGTTCAGTTTGAAAGGACCTGTAAAGATCATTGAAGCCAACTCTTTGACCTCTTTAGGGCTAAGCAAAATTTGAAGCATAACTATGAGGGCGTTGTCTAAATGTCAACGTTCAAGAGACAAGCCTGAGCTTCAACCAGTTCCCTAGGAAGCCTGTGCCAGTGTTTGACCACACTCATGGCAAAGACATTTTTCTTACAATGATATGAGAGACTCAATTATTAATAAGTCTCATAATTTACTATTAGAGCTTCCCATTGTGACAAAGGGACCAGTGGTATTTAGGCAAGCTCTCCAATCTCTAGGCACAGAGAGCCAATCTCATCATCACCAGTCTCAGAAAGCCTCCTGACAGCTGTGCTACCAGCACTCTACCTATGCAATTTCCACTCGGACATGCTCTAGAGAATGTGCTGGGCAGGCAGGAACTTAGCTAGTATGTAAGTTTTTAACACTGACAGTGACAGATATAGTCATGAAAGGCAGTTTTCTTCCCATCTGTCTTCAAGGAACCACAGAGGGCAATTCCAGAATATTAAAATGACATGAAATGACAGTGAGTCGTTTGTGTGTTTTTTCTTAGTGATTGCATTTATTCTGATAAAGTTATTTTCATAAGCCACACTTACATTTCTGTTGCTATACATTAAAAAAAGATCACTTACTTTATAAGCATCCTCATATAATATGCAGACAAGATCAATGAGCAGAAATAATGATTTTGGACTTACACAATTGTTGAAACAAATCTACAGAGTTCCCATGGCAGTAGCATTTAACATCTGCCTTTTGCAACTGCATTTTCACTTGTAGATATTTTCCCATTGGAAGCACCACAAGATTCTTCAGGAAAAATACCACTTTCCTGAGGTTTTATTCATTTAAATGCAGAATCAGATGACATTAGGAGGAGAATAAAAATCCCCTTATCCTAGTTATCTTCTGACACTTCAGAAAAGGAACTTTCTTTTGGTGTGTAGCCCTGTACGAACTTAAATAGGAGTCACTATCTAAGGAATCATCCATTTTCACATTACATAAAGCACATAACCTTAAAAGAAGGCTATAAATAAGCTGTCTAATTCCCATCACTGGAAAAGTTTGGGTGAGATCTAACCGGCTTTGAAAGTGACCTTTAACTTGCAGATTGTGTAAAATTAAATTGAGATCAAATAATTAGTAAGCAGCACTTTTTATTTTTATTTTTTCCTTGATAATCAGTTGGCTGACTTTAATGTGGCAGAAGAGGTCCCTGGAGAGATGCCTAGACATGCTAGAATGTCACATGAAGATCTTTGTTACTTGTTGAAGGTGTAGAGAGAAAGATAGCACAAATGCCAGTAGCAGCTCCTGAAAATATTGGCCATATTGTTCAGCTGTAAATGCCCAACCAATTCTTTCATGATGGGTTTGTAATTTGTGTGACTTTCTCTAAATTAAATAATTTCTTTTGTCCTACCAGAAGAATGGTCTCAGTGGGTAGCATTTATAGATACATGTAGAATGGATGAAAAAAAACAATGAAAAATTGGAAATTGTCTTTTCAGAAAGGAAATAAAGGGAAGAAACGTATAATACTAGCAAGAAAAATTATTGGTGGTTTGATTGGTGTCCTACACATCCAGTACTGTAAGTGTAGGTTTTTTACTAGGATATCTCATCTATTATCATCATAGATAATCTGCAAGTGAGGGAAATATGTATGTGATATTGGTGATAGTCTCTTAGTGATCTCTAAAAGAAGAAAAATGAGTTTACTTAGTCACAGATTTATAGGAAGCAGCCTACTGGCAGAATGGAAGTACTCTTCTGCATACACATAATAATTTCTGGATTAAAAACAGAAAACAAATTTTTTTCAATATAAATAATTACAATATGGTTTTAAGATATTCTAAGCATACAAACAACAGTTGAGAAATTCAGGAATTGAATATGAGGTAAAGCAAAGATTTAACATGTTAACACTTTACTAGGGACACTAAAAGTGTTTTTATTACAAGAGCAAATGCTGATATCAGCTGAGATAGAAACTATACTATAAGGCTATGTAAATGAAAAGTGGAAGGCAGATGTTGAAGGCTCTTTTCATTAAGTGGAAAAAGCACATCAGTGAACAAATGGTTTTCAATTGCAGAGTCTTCTGTGTAAGTTGCATCGTTTAATCCCACATGCACATCAGTTCTTAATGTGTAAAATGAGGGTGATAATAATTCCTTTTTAAATCCTACTCCAGTGGTATTCTCAGTGAAAAATTTCATGTCAATCATTGCTATGATAATCACAGGGATTATTAAGGGTAATTTCTCAATTTGCCTGGAAAAAAAAATTAAAGTGTATACCTCCAAATGAAGCTGTATGAGCCTTGTACTTTTGCCACATTTAAAGACTAGAGAATGACACATTTTGAGACCTTTGAAGGATATATATGAGATTTTGCTTAGTTCAATGTAAATATTAGGAAGATTTTACTTACTAAACTTTTTAGAAAGCATTTGAGTAAATAATTAAGTATCAGAGTTTGTGGCAAAGGTTTCAGTAGCAATCTGTAGCTACTGTAAGCTAAAAATGAATTTCTGTATAATAACTGGAAATCTTCCTAAAATAAAGGTATTTTTTTAATGATCTTCCACATGGGTAAGTAAGTGATGTAGAACACTCCCCAGCAGAGAAAAATTAAAAAAAAGTTGAAACAATCTTTCTTGTATAGTGTTGCAAGAACTAGGGCCAAATTAATATTGACACAAGATTTTTGTGTTAAGAAGGGTTTCTGCTTGGATGAATTGCTGAATGGTCTTGAAAAATTACAGCTGCTTCTAATATGAGCCCCATTATACATGGGAAAGTATTTTAAGCATTACCATATGTATTATCTATTTCTTTGTATCTGCAGTTCTGAAAGCACTCACCAATAATATTAAGGATGTCAACTGATAGCTGATTTGGATGAAAAAAAGGCTTTTTATATCAAGAAGAAAGGAAGTGCCTTATCAAATGTAGAAAATGGTTGGATGAATAGCTTTGGTTGTTAGGTTTGAGTCTAACTGTGCTTCTGAGTAATGCATGTGATGCATGAGGAAGGAATATGAGGTCGAGGCACTTGCAATTGCATTAACCATGACAAGCAGACACTGCACAGTGCCTGTTCCATTGTAAGCACAGTGACGGTCCTAGCTGCAGATGCACTGTCATCTCTGCCTTTTCAATTATATTTTTGTAATTTGCTTCTGGCTATCTCCCTCACTGGACAACGCATTTGATTGAATTGGAGTTATAGGGTACTTAGTGTGGTATCTCTGTATTGAAAATTCAGAACAGTCACTAATCAAGAAACTCTAATGTCATTTCAAAAATAAGAATTAAAGCTAAGGCATTTTATATGAAAAATATTGTGAATGTTCTATTACTTGTCTGAGGCCATGCATTTTTTCCTTGTGTACTGAGCTGCTGAATACTGTTACACATGTTTCTTGAACTAAATGGATGTAAATCATGCACTAAAATCTTATTAAGTGCATCAGAAACATGTATTGGATGTTATTTCTGAAGTTGCAGCATTCCGTGTATATGTTTTATGCAGATAACTTTGACACTTGACTTTGATCTGCACTAAGTAGAGCATCACCTAGGCTGCTGAATGGTTACAAATGTTGCTCTGAGACATTCTCATTCAATCTCCTATTTAGACTGGCTGCAAGACAAAATTCATGCACAGGCTGCAGTGCTGACTTAGGCTTTGTTGTATCCTATTCTTTGGCTAGAAGATCTGAGGTTACTCGCTGAAAGCAGCAGTTTTAGGAGATGAGAACTTGTCTTCTGTGGCTGACTTTTATAGGAGTCATGTCCAAATGCCTGAAAAAATGGCTGTACTGTCCGTGAAGTTAAAATTACTGTGGCTGTTTCGGCATCATTCCCTGCATGTCTGAGAATCGGTGTCTTTCTATCAGCTTCTGAACGAAAAACTTGTTATCTCTAGTTGACCAGACACGACTTTTGCTATGTAAACACTAAACTCTGATACATTAGGAATCATATGTTTTGGTCAGTTGTCATCTTTTGCCTTCCTAGGTCTGATAGAGTACATTCATCAGCTCCATTCTTCTCTTAAATAATTCCTTAAAGAATGCAGTTTGTGGTTTAAGTAAGAGATACAATTAATCCTTACACCTAATTACTGTCAAAAACAAAGGATTCTTCCAACCTTCTCTTGTTAGTATTCCGTCAAAGCGAATTGCTCCTTTCAGTTCCCATTCATTATTATTTAACCGTTAATCCAAAAAGTTTATAAGCTCATGTTATGATGATAATTTTTTTGGTTGGTGTCCAAAGGGTCATTTTGAAAGAAGCTCATTTCAGAAGGACTGCAGAGTATGTAGATTTGCAGGAGCATTTAATGTGTTTTGCTTCCAGTCTTTCTCTCACTGGGCAGCATGCCAAGAACTGTCTGAGGTTTGCTTTGTAACTACCAAATCAGTAATGCAAAGGCAGTGAATGTACATAGCTATCATACCCATCTGTCCAATATTACTACACATGGAACTGACCATATTGAACATATTGAATTAATTCCACTACAGTGTTGCCCATCAAATTACTTGACTCTTTACATCGCCCTTTTTTTGCTCCCTAATGCAAAACATCCATTTTATTTGACAAACCCTTCTTTGGCTTTGGCCTAAACAGAGAATAGGGATGATCTTGGCTCACTTCACTCTAAATAATCGTTCTTTAATTACACTGGAGGTGGTATCATCTGCAGTAATTACTGAAAAGATGTCAACTCTCAGATAATGGAGTAAAACATTAATGGAACTGAGCTGGCCCAGACATTTGCTCATAGAAACCAGCCACTTATTATGCAATGCCTTGGCATCATTCTTAACACTATGTCAGCTCTAGTTAAGGTTTCTGTTGAGTACCTGACTTAGGATCTTCCAGAAGATTCATATATCATAATCCTTCTCTTCAGGATACAAAATTGTAACTTATAATAGATACATACAGGAGCTTTACAGATTGATTAGCACCAGCATTAAAGTTATACATATAATTTAATCTAAAAGATGTGTCCTTCCCTTTGTAAGAATTACTGGATTATAAACTTTTAAGTGAAAACAATGACTTATAAAGAGAATGATTTTTATTTTTTTTTCCTGATATAATGGAAATAAAGGTAGAAGGTGGTTAGGTAGCACTCCTAGTTTCTTACACATTTTAGGTCTAGAGGCTGAAGAATTCTACTGGCAGGTTCCTAAGCATTAGGTTTTGTTCCTTTGAGAGTAGACATAAATATCTAATACATAAAAGCTAAGTGTAATTATAGCATAATTAATGTGCTCTCTCAGTTATCAATAAGCTGTTTTTTTAATCTGATCCATATCATGTTTTATAGTACTACTGCACAGTAAGCATATGCATTTCCATGGAGACAATGTGTAGCTGTATTTCTGACAAAATAATATTGGTGGTAATGGAAATGTAGTCCTGATATTTATCACACTAACAAGAGTAATTTAATTTAAAAAAACAGAATCAAGGTATAGATTTTCAAGAATTGGACAGATTTCTAAGAAATTATAATAAAACACCTATTGGAGAAAAAAAATTGTATCAAAAAATTACTTGTTTGGAGATGTAATGTTGTGACTTTCTGAATGGGTACCTTTGATTAAACATATTTTGGCTTTCCTGAAGTTATGAACTGCTTTGATTTTCAAGGCCTGATAAAATTATAAGCATATAAATATGATATACAAATATATAGCTTTCCATGCAAATATGTATTTCAAACAGTGCATTCCTCATTCCTTTTTTATTGCAGTTATTTTAGCCATATATTTCGTATTCAAAGAAAATTGAATCAAAATCTATCAATCTATAACTGACAGTTATACTTAGTGAAGCAATGTCAGTTGTTATTCAGTTATATAGAAAATTTAATAGTGTTCCAATTAAAAATAAGCCAGATGAGACCTTCGGAAACCACTTTTTATGCATCTTCTCACATATGTTACTTTTCAAATGAAAAAAACCAACATATGTGAAAAGCACTTTGATCCATATGGTATGCTCCCCTTGATATTTTTTCTATTAAAAATCTCTATACCGATCAGTCAGTCTTTTGATTTATATAGCTGCTTTTTCCTCAGTGTGGAATACTAAAGGCTGTTTTGCTTCCTAGATTTAGTACTATTTTAAGTGTTGGAAGGAAGTTCAAACATAGAATTTTAGGTAGGAATCAAATAGGATGAGCATGTATTTCCCCTTTTTTTTTTCTCAGAACTTATGGTGAAACCCAGGATTGTAGTGATTTGGGGTGTCAATTTTCTTCTTTCTTGGGGAGAGCAACATGCTAAAACACAAAGAGCTCAGCAGCCAGTGTTTAAATGGAATTGAATAGTGTACATTCAATGAGTGCCAAAGCTATTTTCTGAGACTCTCTTTCAGTGCACCTTCCTTCTGGAAACTGGCTTTCCTCTGGATCCTTCTGAAATACAGAATCTCTAATGTTTATCATTTCACAAAATCTGATTTAGTTCCAGTTACAACTTGAAATTTTGGAGGGAAATGCATTCATAAAACAGTGTTGAAATGAAATACTTTATTTGGTAGGATTTAATATGTGATTTCTTTCTACATGACATTGTAGGGCAATCAGCATATCACCTGCTTTTTGATTACAGCTGAATTTTGTACTTCAGTTGATTGTTGTTCTTTGTTGTTCTTGTTGTTCGTTTCTGAGATGCTTGTATTTTAATTTTAATTATGAAAGATACAGCACAGTGTGTGTATTTTTCTCTGCTATATTTCAAGGTTCCTGTGTTCCCCATTGCCTTATTGTTGGGAGTTTTGAAACTAGAAGCAAAGAGTGGAAATGTCTGTTTGACTGTTTCTCCATCCCTTTGGCTAGAAAAGTAGCTCATCCATGTGCAGCTTTGTGTGAAATTGATAAATAGACTTAATCAAAGCACTCAAAAAGTCTGTTTTACTGGAGGTATTAGGAATGTGTAAGATTTCAAGAAGTCTGTAGCATCCTTTAATGTTTTGGATATGTTTTCTACTATAGAAGAATATCTTGTCTGGATAAGAGTTCCATTGTCTTCACAAAATTCAGAAGCTTTTCCAATGTTTTTGAACATAATACACCATATGTTTATAAATAGAGTTTCTCTTTGCTTCCACTGGAAAGTACTACTTATAAATGTCAGGTTATAGCCTGTGGGCTTTTTAAGTAAAGTTCGGGAAAAGAAAATAGAGAATCAACCTTATTAATGGAAAAAGTTAAATATATGATCTATGCTTTTTTTCTTTTTTCTTTTTCTTTTTTTTCTTTTTTTTTACCCTCTGTTTACTTTTTTCCTTCCCTTGAAGATGACTGGATTGCTACTACAATCTTACTGGTAATTACTTGTATTTTTGTATCTGGTGTCTAGACATAACACAAGTCTGCTCCACATGTTAGGAATATTCCATTGTGAATGCAATGGTTCTATTGCATATGATGTGGAAATTTATAAAGATGCATTTTTATTATATGGCATTGAATAATATCATTATTATGGCATATTTAAGTCTAGATAGGATGCAGTGGCTTAGCCAATAGCATTAAGCAATTTGAGTTGCATAAGAAATGTATTTTAATAGTAATTTCTGAAAGGTTGTAGTAATTTTTCTTGGTTTATGAAACATGAAGAAAATTAGGAGTTAAAGAGCAAAAGCTGTAAAAGGGTTCATGCTCTGCAGTGCCGGGGAAAAAGATTTCCGTGCCCTAATGTTTGACCCTTAAGTTCAATGCGGTGCATATTCTCTTTCTGATATGGGTGTTACAAATACCTTTTCTGGACTAGGGTTTACTAGCCTGAAGTTTCTTTCATGATGAAAAGAAGAGGATATTACAGAAAATGTTCCATGACTCTGAGAATCCTATTTTCACATCTTCACTTTTAGTGAAAGGCATGAATGAATATATAACTTTAGTCAAACAAATGTGTAAGCTTTACTGAATTGAAAAAGGATTCAGGTTATTGGAGAAGACTCTGAGTGGCTTTTTCTTTTTGTTATTTCTTCAATATATCCATTTAAGTTGGCTTATGTTAGGGCATGACATCACCAGCATATGTTAATGATATGCATTTTTTTTTTAAATAATTTTTTTAAGTTAATGAGCCTATTTAGTTTTTGTTAATGAATGTGTTAATGAACAGTTACTGAAAGCTTTTATTATTCTTCCTAAGCTTTCTGTGTATTAGACTTTTAATTTAGCAATACTTAGTCAAAACTTAAATGAACACAATCATAAAATTTTAATATAAACTGACATTAAATTCTGTTGTGATTGAGGGAAAAAGTTTTGTGATATGGATAACTTTATATGAACAGTAATTATAATGAAGTGATTTATACATTTGAAATGAGAAATGAACAGCCTCAATAGAAAACTTGGCAATTAAAGTTTAGTATGAAAATTCACTTATTTTGTAAAAGGAACATTGTTCAAAAAAACGTTTTAACATTTCTCTGTTGGTAATATGTAATCCTGCTGTACGCAGTCACTGTTAGCAGTTGGACTTAGTGCTTCCTTGGCTTTTTGTCCAATTGTGAGTGGCTCTCTGTGAAGGAGTGATTTGCTTATAAAGATGTTTGGAATTACTCATTCAACTCTTGTATCTTCCCTGGAAAAAAGCAAATGATAGGAAATAAGTTGAGCTATGTTAGAGTCATTTTTCTAATATGTTTGTTACCGCAAAAGTAACGCCTCCTATTTATTTACATGGGAACTGCAATAGATAAAAAGAGCACAATAACAGTATTTAATAGAGCAAATTTTCAGCTACAAAACAGTATTTATCAGCTTAGTCACCGCCATGAGTATGCAGTTTTTTGCCAGCTAATCAGAAAGAGCCTGCATGTAGCTCTTATACAAATCTGCACCAGTGGAGATGAGCCGTTATCACTGTTGCCACTGCTAAAACACACCACCCACTGCCTCAGTGTCTTCACATCCACTATTTGGTCTTCATAAACATTCAGCAAGCATCAGTGAATGTCAGTGATTGCATTTTTTCTGCATAGAGGAATTCAGGTCCAGGCATTTGCTTCATATACACTTCAGAGCCAGATGCCATTCTGTCACTGCCCTCTGCTGCCATGTGTTGCATGGCAACAAATGTAATGGAATATAGGTAAGAAAGTTCAACCTCTACTGCCATACCACCAACAGTGTAATAAAATAGGAGGCATTACTTGCAGAACAGTCCTTGTGATAAGGGAGAAATTAAACCTAAAATGTTAGATAGGCAATTTCATGAACAATGCATCAAACTCTCTGCAAAGGCAAACAAGTTCCAGAGCTCTAGGATTTAATATGGCTTCTCATGCTTTTCATTGTGTTTTTTGATTTATTTTAGTTCCATTTTGTTTCAGTGCAGGCTGTAAAATTGGTAGGCTGTTTTGTTGCTTTACATTTTTGAAAAAGTATTGTCAAGTCCTTCTTCAAAATAGAGTTGCATCTGAAAATTAATTTATTCCCTTTGTACTTTGGTTTAACTCACAGAACTACCATGTATTTTCAGATAGGATTCTGATTTGGAAGTTTTCATGTGCATAGTTCAGAAGCATGTGTAGGAGCAAGGAGCTGTGAAGAATCTCACTTTTGTCTGGCTATATTTTTACCTCTGTCTGCCCAGTTACATTACAGTCTCAATTCTTAAGGATTAAATTAATCCATGGAAACAATAAATTTTATTCCATATCCTTTCCTGTTACTCAGATTGTCTAAGACAAGTCATCTAGTCCATTTATAGGTGACAAGAATTTAGTGTTCTTTTTTGTGTTTGCTGTAGCTCATCAATAATGTATCAGTCCATTTGCTTTCTGTATTTTAACTGAGCTCCCTTAGGGCTACCTTAGCTGCACATAGCTGCTCTTTCCTGTAGTTTAAGACTTGTACAGGAGATTTTTTTGAGAAGAAAATGTTTTACTTCAAATTTTCCAGACTTACTGGTGACCACTCTGGTTCTTTGTTTCAAATTTCTCAGTTTTTGATCTTCTACACAAGATCATATCTGGTGTCTAGTAGCTCTGGGTGTTGGCACACCATTCTTAATTCTGCAGAGAATCCAAGTGGAGTATGAAACTGACCAAAAACCTTTATTAGAGAGGATTACAGGAAAGCAGTTTTAAAATATAAGATGGAATAATAAATTAATCTTTATTTGGACACAATCTATAGAATGAAATGTGTGAATATTTGGATCTTATCTTGATTCAGAGGAGAACAAGAAGCTTTGATATATTGTGCTGCTTTTGTGCATATGTTTGCCTGTGAGAGCATAATACTAGATCCTATAGTTGTCAGTTTTTAAAGAAAATGCAGAATAATATTTGTTGTCTTCATACATTTTTTGATAATGCAGATTGTAAGTATTGATAATGGGATATTATAATTATCGTCTTGAAAGGAAATTGAGATTGATATTATTTGTGATTAATGATTAGATTATTTATTAAAGAAAATCAGTTTTGGAGAAGAATATGACATTCTCTTCTAAGCATCTGATTTCAGCATCTGAATGGAGGCTGATTTCAACCAAGTAAGATATTTGTGAAAGGGAAATTAAGATTTCTGGCTTGAATTAAAAGTATTGGTTGAGGGAAGAAGGGGAGCTATCAGGTCACCATAGCAGAAAGTATTGCACTTAAAAGTTACTTATTCAAGCTTTGATTTGCATATTATGAATACAGAAGCAGTCTAATAAGCTTTTATCTCAGTTTCTATTTTTGATCTGTTTAATACCATCTCCAATGTAAACTGAGAGAGAAGAATTCATTGCTGCTAGGTGTGCCGATGGATCATTTGGAGTTGCCCTGCCTTGACAGCCTGACTAAGCAACAGCAAGGAGATTTAATTCCACGTGGCCTTCTTTCGGACGGTCCATTAGGGTGCTGGAAGCAAAGCTGACTGTCATAGTTTCTGCTGAGATGGAATTGTTTTCTTCAGTGTCCAGTATAATGCTATGTTTTGGTTCTTGAAGAAAAACAATGTTGATAACACGTTGATGTTTCTAGATGCTGCTAAAGTATTTTATACAGCCAAGGCCATTCTCAGCAAAGGGCCCAAGGAGTAGGGAGAGAACAGAATTAGGACAGCTGACTTAAACTGGCCAAAGGGATATTCTGTACTATATGATATCAAGCAGGAGTTTTGAAGGAGGTTGGAGTTCATCTAGGTCTTCCACTGCTCTTGAAGCCAGCTGGGCATTGAGTGAGAGTGGTGAGAAATTGCTTGTGCATTATTTGTTGCATGCATTCATATATATATAGTCACAGCTGTTATTATTTTCCTTTTCTCTCTGTCTTAGTAAATAGTTTTATCTCAACCCACCAGTCATATTTTCTTTTTCCTGATTGTCTTCCCATCCCATTGGCAAGGGGGGAGTGAGCGAATGACTACTGAGTGCTCAGCCACCTGCTGTGTTAAAACACAGCACTGACTAATGTAGGTTAAATGATACTATTCAACACATGCACCCCCTCAAAGAAAGATATAAAGCTGTGGTTTTTTTTTGTTTTGTCTTCTCGATTTAAGCTAAATATCTCAAACTAATCACAGGTTTTCTCATTACTGGGTTCACTGGCATAATTTGTCCATAACTGCAGGCACAAGTGATAGAAAAAGTCACAGATCATTAAGAGAATAAAAATTCAGGTTTTAAGCACCCCGTGTTAAAGATGCTATAGTCTGCCGTTCTGAGTATTTAATATATAACAATATTAGACTTACTTAGTGCTAGATGTGATTTTCATCTTTTGTTACTATTTTAACAGTTAACAGTATATTTACTGCTATACTTATAAAATCTCAAAGGATACACAAGGGAATTGTGTAATGTGCATTCGTTCTGTGTAAACAACAACAGGACATTTGGTTGAGGAAGGAGGGAAGAAATTTAAGATAAATCAAGGTATTTTTTATAAAAAAATTCTATTTGATACTAGTTCCCTTTAAACCCAAATTAGCATTGTGTTTCCCTGGACTCATTTTCTGTTCAGATCTTCCTGCTCAGTTGAACAGCTTACCATTTCAGTTACTGCTGCTTCTTTCTTTATTGTCTTGAAATTGTTCTAACTGCTTGAAGAATACTCAAGTAGACAGACTCGGGAAATTAAATCTCAATACTTTCCCTGATACCTTGTCCATCATTTCACCTCTCTTAAACTTCCAACTTTCATAATCTTCACTACCACCATTATTCCTGATGTCCACCAAACTAACATTCTTAATTGGATCTCCTTCATCTCCAGTTAATAGGCTAATCGTAAACTGAATTTGGCGATATTGACTTTTCACAATTGGTACCTTTTTGTTTTGTGTACTGTTGAACCTGGAGGAATCAGCACTAAATATGTGCAGGAGGTCATTTAATGTGTGAGAATTTCATCCCTGTTACTATAGGTAAGGTGAAGTGACCTCATTTCATTAGAGAAGACTGATTTATATTGCAGTCAAAAGCTGGGGTTCTAACTGCAAGTGCAAACGAGTTTAATCTGAGTATAAAACTCAGATTTTTGGCTGCTACCTTAGTTACATTAACATTAATAACACCGGAGAATGCCAGGCCTACTGATGTTTACACATTTACATGAGAAGCTAGACAAAGATAAGTGATGTATCTTGCAAAGCTTTCAGAAGGTAATGAGTTCCAGTTACCACTGAGCTGGAGCCAGTTTAAATTGGTGACCTAAAGATGGAAGAACTTCTGCTATTACTTGTTCTGCCTAATTGTCTTTAACAATTTCTGCTCGTTTGAGCAACTGAATAATTTCTTTTTGAAGCTCATATATTGGGTTTTTTCTTAATGTTACTTTATGACTATGTCTTAGAGAACAGCTTAGAACATATTACAGAATAGGGCTGTGAGAACCTAGAAATTACATTTCAATTACTATTCAAAATAAACCAGATTGTGGTTTTGGCCCCTGAGAAAAGTTAGTACTGCCTGATTTAAGTCTATGTGGTTAAACTCTCTCCAACAAGGTTTACCTAGTCCATCTTGCCAACTGCTGATGGTTCTAAGTGCTTGCAGTCAGTTGCATGAACCACGCCTGGGCATGCTATGGGAGTACCTGAGTTGGTTGCTGCAGTCTTAGAATGTGTTGAAAATTAACAGTTTAGAAAATTGCCTGCCACTTCTTAAAGGAAAAGCCAGAAATCCCAGAGCCCACCTGTTCCTACATTTCACCGTCCTTGCCACCAAAACATTTATGCTAAGTTGTTTTTTTTAAAAAAAATTTTTTTGTTGTTGTTCACTTCAGAGCAATGAACGTGTCGTGCCCTGTTTGAATTAAAGTGAAGCTGAGTTCTCCTTTCTTTCCTGCTAGTAACGATAGACATTCTTTTCAAGTTTTTAATAGTAGACTTTTACAAAAAAGTATCAGTTTATTAATTACATCTTTAAATTTCTTAACTGGCAGTCTCTAGTAACACTTCGTAGGTCTGTCTTTTATTGTTATTGATATTATTATGCAGTTGTCAAGGGTGGACAAATTGACAGTTTTCTTTATTACTCCTCTGCAGCTCATACATTATATGAATAATCCCGTGGGTTGTATTGGTGTATGATTTCTGGATGATATTGCACACCTCCATTCAGAGAATGGTCAGTAGGTAGTAGAATGTTCTTTGCCTTTTTGTGTGGAACGTTTCCTTCTCATCTAGCAGGCATGAACTGCTAGCTGGAGAAATCAATAGGAATTGGCACAAATTGCAGTTTCTTAAATCTGTCTCAGGGCCGTTCCTAAGCTATCAGGCTCCATATGGACAGACATGTAGAACACCGGAAGGCAGCAAGCTTTCAGTAGGACAGATGAACATCATGACCGGTCACTGACATCTCTGATTTGAGTATCCTAGAAGAATTATTAACTATGTAGTGAAGGTAATTAAGAGGTAAAAATATTTTGCATATTTTTGACAGCCTTTAAAAATTATTTCTTTGTTGCAGTAAATGTTATAGGAAAAAAAAATGCTTTATCCAAATACATGGGGAGAAAAGTTCTAACAAACGGAGTAATTCAGTAATAATTCTACATTATGTAAAAAGCTGCATCTTTTTCAGTTTGGGATGTTTAATGATCACTTTGGTAAGCTTAGCAGAGAGTAGTATTTTCTGATTTTTTTTCTGAAGTGATGGTTTGGAAGAGAAAATAAAGCTTTTATATATCCTATTAAACTGACACACACCACATTATTGATTATATATGCACCGTTAGCTTTTCTTATCCAGTTTTCTATTATGGCTGGATTAATTTTTTCTCTAGTTCTTTATGGTATATCCTGGTGTTGAAAATATTATTGTATCTCTGAACATCCCTCATAATATTTTCTGGTATAGAATTTTATTCTGTGAAACAGAATTGTCATAGCAGATGTATTTGTGTATTATTTTTTTGTTTTCTTTTCAAATCATGCACAGTTAAGAGTAGTGCCTCTATTTTTGATTGGGATAAGCTTCTCTTTTACTATTAGAACATTGATAGTGGTAGACAGATTAGAATTGTATGTAGCAGAGAGAGAAAATGGGAAAAGTTGAGTGTTTTCCCCATCATTCCCTGAACAACTATTATTGCAGTCCCTGAAAAGATGCAGAAAATGTTTCCAGGGCATAGCAATAATCAATATGTCTCCATCCAAAATATAACTTAAATATTTCAAGACAAAACATGTTTTAAGAAAAGACTTTCAGCCCACATGGATGGTTCTGCAAGCCAAATAACGGTTTCAGTGGGTGAGAAATCAGCCTATGAGGGAGTTGCTTGTCTTTGCACCTCTGAGAGTGTGGTCTGCTTGTATCAGCTTGTCGTCTCTTTGCTGGAAGGGTGGTCGTCTTAACAATTAAATATCTGAATTTAAATATCCTGCTTTAATATCTTCATAGACTTAGGACTGATAAATCTACATTTTGTTTGCAGAAACTGCAGAAATGACATTGCTGTATCAGCTCAGAATTTCACAAATGAGATCATGAAGGATAAAATATGCTCCCACTTTGAGAAGGACTGGTGTATAGACACAGTGCCTACCTTGTTAGCTTGTTTCCTAGAGGAAGAATAAATTTAAATGATGCTCTGAAGCAATCAGCCTGAAAAACTGTGTCGTGCCATTGTGTTTCAAATCTATGGAAATCAGTAACTTCCAGATCATGCTTTTTTAATCTAAAAAGGAAAAAATAAAATGTTTCTAATCAGAAATCTTGCAAACCAAAAGTCAAGTAGTTTCTTTCTGGCTTGCAGTTTATAAATAAGAAAAAAAATACTTTTAGAGTGCAATTAGCACTTTTGAAAATGCCTTAAGTGGTGTCTAGCAATTTTTTTTCCAATCAGTATGTTGGCTTTGCAAAGCTAATAGGGAAGAAATGCAGTAAAAGCGGTGAAGTGTACATATGTAAGAGGATGTCACTTTTATGTGGGTATTTTAGAAATACCATGCATATTCCAGTGTTCTTAACCTATCAGGTTACATTGGCACAGAGTTAACTTTTATGAAAATATGAATAGCAATTAAACAAAAATAAACCATTGCTAGAATTCAAATATTTTTCTACTGTTGGAAGCACAAAGCATGACTATCATGAAACACCTTGAGGAGGATGTGTATGTCAGGTCTCAGAGTGATTGCATTAACAGCACAGTCACTGAGAAGAGGACAAAAGAATGGTTCAGCAGTTCAGCATCAGGGTTTTTGGCTTTATGAAGCAATTAGTTTGTACAAAAAGTAATATTTTTCTTTCATGTGTGTAACGCAGTGACATACATAGTCTTGAATACTTTTATAGTAAAACTCCTAGTTTAGCCTGATTTCATGGTAGCATTGTTGAGGAAATAAAATCAAGGTTTGCAAAATATAGCGGTGTAAAAATGGGAAACTGAAGATCACTCTATAGAATGTTTCCATTCTTCTTTGGATTATCTACTTTAAAGAGATGAAGGTGGTTTTTTTTGTTTGTTTGTTTGTTGTTGTTTATTTTTTTTCTTTGTTACAAATCAATTGGCAATCACTATGATCTTAACTGTCAAAATATCTGCCACTTCAGCTAGCCAACAAGATTAAATAATCACCTTTTTCTTCTATATGCTTGTACCTGGTTTTATGTTTGTTTTTTTTTGTCTGTTTGTTTGTTTTGCATATTCATTAAGAGTGGAATTGTGTATCATTTGAGTTAATACCAATACTTCATTTAAAAACTGAAATTGGATATACTTTGCTCCTTTTGCTTATTTTTTCAGTTTGTTTTTGATTCCATATTGTTGAATCTACCCTTTTTATTATTAGAAAAATTTTCTTCCGATATTTCCTCTTTTTTTTTTTTTTTTGGTGTCTGTGTAAAATTACCATATCTGTGAAAACTAGAAATTAGTTTTTCTCATCACCTTTTTGTGTACCTAGGCTAATACTGCTCAAAGCAAAGGCACAGGTTGGTGTAAATCTAGATAACATATGCTGGATTAGTTTAAATGGATTTCAGTATGCCTAATAAGTGCAGTTGATCTGTGATAATCCATGGATATGTTCTGCTGTCAAGACCTGACAGTAAAAGTAATCATGTTAATTTTGCATCTTTATGGAAAAGAATTTTCAACTGTGTCAGACGCTTCTTTAAAGGTGTTGCTGAGATGGTGGAACACAGTATGTATTTTATCTGATCACTTAAAAACAGAACCATAAAATCAAACATTCATAGGTGAAGATGCTCTATAAGGTGATAATAAACCATAAGAAATATAGACAGGAGACTAGACTAAACAACAAAACAGACTTCATGAGCTAAAGAAAGCTGGTAAAAAGTGCTTTTAGACTCATAAATGTTTAAGGAAAAAAATAAAAAAGATGCACAAGATGGCAGAGCTTTAAAGGAAAAGTGTGAGCACAGATAGCTTTTGAATGATCCAAGAAAGTCTTTTTTTTTTTTTTTCCCATCATCTGCATAACAATGAAAAGTAAAGCAAGGCTGATGGAAAACACCCCTGGGATGCATGTAAATACACAAAAGCTTAGAACTCAAAATAGAGCCTTAGGGAATTAAAAAAATGCATTAGGAAGATAATAAAATTGAAATTATTTATGGTCACTAATTGAGAGAATGGAGAGGAGTGCTAGAAAAAAATCTGAACTTCATGAAGATTACATGAAGAATTCTGAGGCAATTGTACCAAGAGATTCAGCACTGAACAAAATTTCTCGACTGAGATGATATTTTCTATGTTGTTACATTATTCTGTATTTCTCTTTTATATTTTATATTTATTTCTTACATTTCCTGTAGCAAAGATCACAAAGATCATGTGAACTGCAATCAGCGTGAAAATTCTTTGAAATCACTTACCCATCACTTTCAGTTGTTAAAGAGATAACAGAAATATAAGATAAAACAATATTATTCAAAAAGAAAAGTCATTTGAGAATTGTAACCAGACCACCTAAATTCAGCTAGTTTACACTGGAGGTAGACCTCATGAAACAGAATGTATGTATACAAATCAATGGGGCCAGATGACATTTATCCCTGAGTTCTGAAGGAACTGGCTCATGCATTTGCCAGGCTGATTTCCATCATATGTGAAAAATCATGGCTGTCAGACCAAGTCCCCAGTCACTGGAAAAAGGGAAACATTGCTCTCATATTCAGGAAAGGGAGATATGAGGAACTACAGGCTGGTGAGCCTCGCATCTGTGCTTGGGAAGATCATGGATCAGATTCTCCTGGGAGAGGTGTTAAGGCATGTGTGGGATATGAAGCATGGCTTCACCAAGAGCAGATCGTGTGTGACCTATCTTGTGACCTTCTATGATGGAGTGACAGTACTGGTGGACAAAGGAAGGACAACTGATGTCATCTACTTGGACTTGTGCAAGGTCACTGACATGGTCCCACACCACATCCTTACCACTGTGTTAGAGAGAGAATGGATTTGAAGGCTGGACTATTAAATGGATAAAGAATTGTTTGGATGAGCATAGCCAGAGGGTTATTGTCAACAGCTCTATGTTCAAGTGGAGGCTGGTAAGGAGTCCAAGGCAGGAGGCTTGGAACTAGTTGATCTTTAAGGTCCCCTCCGATCTCAACCATTCAATGAATCTTCTACCTGGAGTATTTTAATTGATCATATTCCATTGACCTTGGCTGTCAGCCAGTGATGGCACAGAACTTCTGTTTCTGCATAATGTGCTGGAAGTGGTAGTCAGATTTTTGAAACCACAACTGGCTATCTACTAGCCTGAACAAAGATTCTGTGCTCCTCTGCTGTTATCCATGGTACTTTGTGTGTTCTTGTCTCTGTTTCAGTCTTCCAAGATTTATTATACCCTAGCCATAAAGTACTGCTTCATATCTTGAATGTTCTAAAAATGCATTTAGCTAGTTATTTTGATGCAGCAATACTGCCATTTCCTTTAGTTTGTATGTATGATGTTATGTATATATATATATATATTTTTTAATTTTTTTGTAAATTCAGTTTGAAATAACCCATGAAAAAGACTCAAGTCAGCTTGTGTAACGGTCTTGATCCTAAAAAGTGTTGATTCCTTGTCCCCTGATGCCATGCATATGCAATTACTAAGTTATAAGAAAGATCCTCTAGTCATGTTGTTCATGGATGATCACTTCTACATTTGGATGTATCTCTGATAGACCCTACAGGTTTAATGCTTTCGGCTCTGAGTTGGTTATTCTTCTTCTGAATTACACCATAATTTCAACAGGAAGTCACTGATAATAACAGATTTCCAGCTGCAAGGCTCAACAGTTAATTTAGATTAATATGAATACTAAGCTGCCATGGTTCTACTCCAAGATCCTGCCATGTACAATAATTGTAATATGCTATAAAAAAATAGGATTTTGGCAGCACTTTTTAGCTAGAGATGATAATTGAGTACAATGCTGGTCATAATGAGAAGAGTCGGTACAAAAAAACCAAGATCTCACAAATGGAAAATCGCATTTTTTAAAAGATACCAATATGCCTTTAAAGCAGGAGTGAATAACAGATGCCTTAAGAAAAAGTATTATTTTCTCTTACTGAAGAAGATTATTTTGATTTGTGATCCACCTTATTCAAGTAATCATAGCTGTAACTTACCTGACCCAGAAAGAAAAACATTCATTATGTCTGTGGAAATTCAAACACATCTAGGAAATTTACTTCTTTTCTTTTTACCAGTCTTAATTGAAGCTAGTTATGGTTTTCTTTACATTCTCCCTCACTGTGTAGGTTTCTTTTCTTTTTTTTTTTTTTTTTTTTAATAGTAATAAAAAAGTCTGAAAGCTAAGGTCTAAGATTGCTGTCAAGCTAAGCTTCTGCAATTTGAGTCTCAGGTCATGAAAAAAGCTGTCAGTGTGTGATTAAAGGTATTTCCAAAAAGCTATGTACATGAAATAGGCTTTGAATCTTGTATTGTTCAATGGGAGTAGCCCCATGCCATCCCAAGGAGTGAGCAACTGAAGCAAGGTAGAGGGGAGGAGCTGAAACTGACAGTACTTGTTGAGAATGCAAAATGGGAAAGAAGGAATAGAGGGAAAAGATAGCAGTGGATGTTCCTGGATATTCCTTATTGTAATGAAGAAGCAGTTAGATCAGCAAGAGATTGCAAGATATGAGTAGAATCCTCACTTGGAACAAATGCAAGATGAGAAAGAAAAAAAGAAAAGAATTTAGGCTTAATCATATCATCCAGTCTTTCTGTAAATCTTTCAAACTGTTTTAAATCACGGAAACACTGACACAAGCATCTAATTTTTTCAAAGTGTGATTTTTTTTATAAGAATACTTTCTTTCATCTATGTTTTGAAATTATACAAGGGATGTTTTAGGTGAGCAAGCCATGTACTATAAATAAATAAATAAATATATATATTATTGAGCAGAAAACTGTTGACAAGTTCATCTCCAAAGTAAAATGACAGGGTGGACAGAGATCTTTTTCAGCATCTGTTCTGCACAGTAGAATAGAATAAGGAAGTAAGGAAAAACTAGAGTATGCAAGGATGCATTAGAACTCCCTTCTGTTAGGTATGGGAAAAAGTGTAAAGCTTCACAGTGCAGAGAAACCCTTTGATGAATTTCCAAGCTCCATTTCAAATGAAATTAATAGCCATAGCAAAAAAGCTATGGATGGAGGGTAAATATATGAAATAAACTGAGGTTTTATAGACAGAGTTTGAAAGAGGGTATTGAAACAGGGAGAAACAGCAATATTGGATTCATATTGTTTCTTGATGACTTGCTACTCTTTATACTACTTATAGTTTGTAGTATCCAACCTTGAGCATATAAGATAGGGAAAAGTTGTTGAAGTCAGTTATGTGGTCATCTTGTAATCTCGTACCAGTCTCTCTCTCTTGTGTTGCTGGAGATCAATAGATGATGCCTGCTGAGGATGTCATCTTTGCTACCAACTTTTTAATTAACTCTTGTCCTCTGCTCAAACAGCAATGTTTCACGGTAAAAAGTCTTCAAATATAAAGCAGATATGACATTTATCAATTACTCTTCATGGTGTCTGGCAGAGGTATCGAGCAGTCAGAAGCTATACTATTGCTAGTTTTCTAGCAATGGCAAAATATCACAGATGCCCACATCATGTACAGTGCATCATTCTTGGTCATTATCATGTTTATTAATCACTTTGTGAAGAATACTGTGACACTAAAGTGCAGTTGTCAAGACCAAGACATTGAGTATAATAAAGGTAATAGAAAAGGTAATAAATTTCATGTACTTCAAATTTAAGTGGCCTATCTTGATTAAAGTTAATGGAAAGCAAATGAAAAAACTCACTGTTGCTTTTTCACTATTATGACTACATATGTAGAGTTTCTTTTGCTCCCTGCTGAACATCAGGAAGGCATTTTACAGAAGGTGAAGTTTTCTTTGGGTATCCATGTACCGATCCACGGGTCTACCCATTTGACTTCCTCCTTTGCTTTTCAAGCTCAAATCTAATCTTATCTGAAGTGAATCAAGTGCAGTTCATGATTCTCTATGACATTTTCTAGAGAATACTCATCCAGACTGGCAATCCCGTGGAAGTTGTTTTTACTGCCATCTCTGAACAATGCAGCTGTTTTGTGCTGCAAGAGGGAAACCCAGTGCTGTCAGTAAGATTCTGTATCATTCAAAACAGTCCTTCAGAGTACATCTAAATTTCTCTCACCCTATCTGATCATTTTTACCCAAGGTGATAAAAGTCTTTTGTGTTCCGAATACATAAAATTAATTTTAAAAAATGTTACAGCCAAAAAGCTAATGTCTAAATTTTCATATGAAAATATAGTAGTTTATATTGCTTCTCTATCTGTATTATTTTCTTCATGACAGTAGTAGCAGTAACTGACCATTTGATGTATTGTTGACACATAATGACAATAAACTAACTTATTTGCTAAAAAAAAAAAAGCACGCACACACACAAAAAAAAACAAAAATAAAAACCCAAAAAATAAAACACACACACACAAAACAAAACAAACACATAAAAAAAGTCAAACAAGTACAAGATAAGTGTTAATTTATAGGCTGTTTAGAAGGAATTTCTCTCTCTCTTTTGAGTTCGCGTATATTGAAAAATTGTTGAACCTGTAAGAGCTACTGTGTTTTAAGAAGACTTCTTGAAGACATCTTAATTCCCCAATCCTCTTGAGAGCTGGTGCACTTCTCAGCAACAAAGCTTTTGCCTCTGTTATTACTGTTTATTTTTGTTGAAGGAGACACTAACATCAAGAAACAAATGGCGATCTTTCCCAGCAGTCTTATTCTATTAAGGACAGCTGTTATTGTGTCTGCAGCAATGTACAAAGAAGAGGATATAATTTTTTGCTGTGGTCTGCTGATTGCTTTGTTCATCTCTGCTGGTGACATATTAGCTTTGCAGCACATCCATAGGTCACCAACCATTCTTTTTGTATTTGTAGTGGTCAGTGCTGTGAAGAAAGATTTTAAATTGAAAATAACACTTTCTTTTGTTGTCTTGTATTTAGGAGAACCATAACTCTGTAGCAGAGGTGCTGCAGGTCATACTAAAGATACGCTAGCAATGCTAGATGCAAGAGCTTCTGCGGTAGCACCGACATCTCATTATACCTACTGTCAGCTGGTCTTATCAATCCATGACATTTATAAAATTCTTTTCATAAAAAATTTAAGATTAAAAAGTGTTAAGAAAAAGTACAGTGCCCTGGTTTACTAATGAAAGAAGGAAAGGTTATTTTATTATCAAACGTACAAAGGGAAGCACTTTCTTCATCTTAGCTGGACATTTTCTTCATAAAATGCAAGAGTGCTCTTATATATTTAATTTTGCTTAGGTTTTCCCCAAAGAATAAATTTTTCTCAAATTTATTTAATTAAATACTCTTAAAAATTGTTATTGACATTTCAAAGATGTATTATAAAACAATATAAGAAATTTTAATTCTGTATAGACTGGAAGATGGTATTTGCAAAACTACCTTATAAAACAAACCTGTATTTTCATGAAAGGAGATTCTGACAAAAATTGAAAATTTGAAATAACTGTTCTGATTCTAGTTCCAGTAAATGGACAGATCTATCCAGTCTTTCATTAAAATGACAATATTATGGAAGCTTTGAGATCCTTTCTTTTAATTTATGGGATGCATGTTGCCTTAGGAACCAAACTAATCCAAAGTGACAGTGGTGAGGCAGGATTGCTCCAGTGTCATCTGTGTCAACACACACGCACACAAAAAAGAATAAATCAGTACCTGGATAAAAGGTTATATTAGATGTTACTCTTGGCCTAGGTAAACTAACTAAAATTATTGCACTGCACATGCTCTAACAAATCTATTTCAAATTAATTAAAAACATAAGGTAAAACTAAAACATCATCCATTAGATTTAGCTAGGCCTTTTCAATTCATATTATATATGTAATTTCTGTGTAAGATCCACTCAAAAAATGGCCATACTAACTGTTTTGTTCAGTTGGCAGCGCTTTGGAGTGAACTTTCTTTTCATCTCTAGAATAACTGTAAGGTTAAGCTTCTGTTATTTGAGGAAACATTTTTTTTAATATCCACCTCGTGATTTGTAGCAAAGATGTCTTCTAGTTGAACTCGGTTCTTCTTTTGAAGACCTGCCTGGGGCAAAAAAACAATCTCTGTCTCTCTGTCTTCATTCTGTCTATCTCAGTGTTAGATCCAGAGCCTTGAAAAGAAAAAGTTCATAAGTATGCCTTCATAAATCAAGTGTTCAAAAATGGCATAAAACTGCTGTGTCTGAGTTAATTTATTCCTAGTCTCAGACTTGTTCTAACTCTTCTTACATTTAAGGTAAACGGAGACCTTTTGCCGAATATCTCTTTGTACTAATATGACTCCTTTGGGAGATGGATACTGCTCATCTTCAGATATGTTCAGGGTAAGTGAGCATTCCAGTATATCCTGTATCCTTGCCAAAATACCATTCCAATACACTTTGCCAAAGAAGTCCCAGGAAGCAGCTGTTTATCTTCTTGGGAGTTGTCCCCCCCACCAAAAAAAAAAAAATAAAAATTATCATGGGATAGACTTTACTTATCAACAATACAGTTCAGCTTCCTTGGCCCATACTTCACTCAACATGGGAACTGTTTAATGAAGACTCCTGCCAAAAATTGTTAACAGTTCTTCTGTTGATAACTGCTAATGGACCTCATCGATTCTGTCCTGTTAACTGATAGAAGAACCATCTTACAGGATTCTGAAGATCCTCTTTTTTGGGACTGACATGGAAAAGGATTTTGAATGCCCTTTGTTTCTATAAAGCAACAAAGAGAAGAAAATGTGGATTATCAGTATTCCCAAGGCATCATGTCCTGAAAGATAAATTAGCAGCATAGCAATGGCTTTTGCACAACCTGCAAGCTTTGATATGAAGGGAAGAAGTAGTTCATGGAGTTTGCAATGACTGACAATACTTTGAAAGTCACTCTGTTTTACTGGCAGTTTTTCCTGTTCTGGGAGGAACACAGTGGGATGCTATTCAGCAGAAAATAAAAAAGTTGCACATTCTGCAGAATTTAGAAATTTTTATACTGGTAGTCCTCAAATACTTTTTTTTTGTTTAGAAATTCTTTAATGAAGAGGCATGTCTTCTGATTGGACTTTGCTAACCCAGCACTCTTGTGAATTTTTCCACTTTTTTTTTTTTTTTCTCTGATTATCCAACCTCAGGTAGATCAAAGAGGTAAAGTTCAGAAAAGACATTTTTAAAATATCCTTGTTCTGTTATGAACCTCTTTTCACACTGCAGAAACGCATTATTTTGAAATCCTCATTTTGACTGTACTTACGATTTTTAGTACTGACTTAAGTTATTGGCAAAATATTCCTTAAACTTGAAATGACGATGAGCCCCTAAAAGTGAAAACAGACCATATCTTGTCAATTACATCCACTTGCAACTAAACACTGTAGTATGTGGTGAATAATGAGGATTGCAAGTGATTAGTCATCAAAGTTTTGAAGATATAAACAAAGTATAATGAGTGAATATTTCAGTGTTTCAGAAAAACACAAGATTTTTGAAAGAATTAATTCTACCAACTTCTGCTTACACTTGCAATTATTTTTGCAATTATTTCAGTCACTGCCAAAATGCACCCATGCAGCACAGTAATTTTAGGCAGGAAGTGAAGAAGAAAACCTTTTCCAGCTGATGCTGCTGGACCAGTTCTGATAGTAATTATTTGAAGTTTGGTCAGCTCACTAGATGTTATTATCTCCTGCCAAACTAAAAATTAAACTGCTGAAAAATGAAAACTGTAATGATCCTATGTTGTTAGACCCTAGTAATGGGAATCATCGAGAAATATAGCTCTTTCTGCTGCAAGGGTTATAATTTGGTGGCGTGTCTTCTTAGTGTCTCTAAAAGGAAAATATCAAGTTAAAAATATATTAAAAACATTTGAATATTGGGTTCCTGGACTGCTAACTCTACTGATTGTTGTAGGAATCCTAGAAATATTCCATTGTCACGTAGGCCTGGAGAAGTCTGGTGCAAAACTCCTCACTGCACAATACAATCACAAAGCTCATGTTTATTGGTGTAGCAGTCCCTCAACTGAGTATTTTACTAATTTTAAGTACTGTTAAAAAATTACTTGTATGATGAATGAATTGTAAGTGCTTTCCACCGCTTCTTCAAATCACGCCTACTGACAAGTCACCTTTTTTTCTTCAGGAATCTCATAGGATTTTTATTTTTATTTCTTCCCATATTTGACATTCTATCTGCGATTTTTCAGCTAATAGAAAAAGTTAATTTTTTCAATAATGTATACACATCCTTGCTTATGACCAGTGTGTCTTCTTGCCTAATTGAACCAATCGCACATATAGCACTCAGTTTTACCTTTGAAGAATTGCTCTTGCTGCTAAATGGTTGCTCTTGTAGGCTGCATTTTTTTCAGCTACGTATTCCTGTGTATGCATAAAGCTCTGCACTTGTCATATTTGGTCTCAGATATTAAACTTTGTATATTAGACTGAGTTTCCCTTAAGCTTTCTGTGTTGAGATAAACAATCTGAGCTTTTTAATATTTCATTCAGGCCTGTCTCCCAGTTCTTTAATCATTGTTATGAGTCTCCATTAATCCTTGCTGATCTCATTTGTCCTGGGGTGAAAGCTGTGGTGATCTCCTGCACCTCTGAGTTCAGCGACTTGTGACCAGTGGGAGTGAGATTGTATTTCAGCTTCCCTGTGGACTCAGTATCATGGAGTAGCCTGAGTCCAGAGCTGGCAGCTGTAAACAGAAACTGTTGAACCATTTCTACCTGGATGGGAACTGACCCATCTTCCAGTACATCTGGAGCTAATTTTCCTAGTGACTCGTGATTTCTGTGACAAGCCCAATTTAAATAAGCCATATCTTCAAATTATTCTAAAGAAAATTCTTTTTCTCTCTCCCTCTCTCTTTTTGTTTTCTCTTCTCCTCCAGAAATCTTCACAGTTTGGCTCTGGGTAGTATAGCCTTATCAGATAATATAGTATGTATTTCAATATGAAGTGGAAATGTCTCACAAACACTAATAGCTAAGAATTGCAGGAGGTCTTTGTTCACTGAATTGGCCAGGGGGGTTGTGGAGTCTCCTTCTCTGGAGATATTCAAGACCCGTCTGGACGCCTACCTGTATGACCTGGTGTAGGGATCCTTCTTTGGCAGGGGGGTTGGACTTGATGATCTCTGGAGGTCCCTTCCAACCCCTACGATTCTGTGATTCTGTGAATTCTCAGATGTCTTGGCACACCTTGACTTATGTCATATGGAGGTGTCTTTCATGTTTCTGATTTAGAATCTGCAATAGATTAGAATTGGGAAAGTACATCAGACTTTCATCATTGGCTTGTCAATAGAAAGACAAGTAGTATGATAATAACATATCCCAGCATGTTTGTTAAGGACTCTTCACCCATGAAATTTATAACCCTTTCAAGTTCACACTGCATTTTTAAAAGAGCCCTTTAGCGCCCACAAAAATTAAATGCAAAAACTCTATAAAGAGTAGAAAATAAAGTAACTTCCATATAACATAGTATTTTGCTTTAATTGTAGGAGAAAGTTTTAGCTGAAGCAGTAAAATCTTAATTTTTATTACATATAAGTATACACTCATATATAGGTGTCAAATCACCACAGTAAACCTCCTTTCAGTGACCACCTGTAAGGTGCTGCTTTTGACTTTCAGGGTCATTGCCTTAGGAATATGGCTGACAAATATCCATATCTGGCAGGAGATTAAAAGCACCAGGCAGAGGTTTCCAAGAGCAGAAGTGAATCATCTAGATAATTTACTATCTGCCACCAACAACCTTTTTCAATAATATTTATATTATTTAGATTAGTTCTTTAGCCCATTTCTGAAATACTATCCAGGTAAGACAGATTCATTTATTTAAAATGTATATGTGAGCCTAAGTTTCTTAAATCATGTGATGGTCTGGAGCAGCACCAACATAATGTTATCAGCATTCAGTATCACCAGCTTTAGAAAATAATAAACAAATACATGATAATGAGAAGAGAAAAAAATTCAATCAGAATAATAAAATATTTTGGAGATTGTTTTATTCATTTTCTTTCTCAGATGAATCTGTCTTCTAAAACAGCATATTTTAAGCATTGCCACTTTTTGGCATGCATTCCAAAACATATAAAACCCAGCACACATGAGTGGAGGTTTTTTAAATTGCTAGTGAGGACTGGATATATTTTCACTTTAATCTGAATTGGAAATAGCTCAAGTAAAGAATAACAGTGGTGTTGGTAGATATAGTGATGTAAATAGAAAGATATTTCAGAACAGCATTTTTTATTTTTTCTTTTTATTCATAACTGGTAAGGAAGTGCAAATAACTTCACAAGGGATGTTGCTGATTAGAATTAAAAGGAAAAAAAAAACAAACAACAACACAGAAGTTACAGAAAATTGGAAAAATTTTGATGAAACTGCCCACTTGTCCATTTCTTTCTCACTGTCTTATTGCAGTTAAAATGTCACTAATTTTTTTAATTGTTCTAAATTGGTGTTTTTTTCTTTATATTTTTACTTATTTTATTACCCTTATGTGGAGTAAATGATAGAGACATCCAGTGAGCTTTGCTCTATATGTAGTTTAGCTCCTAAAGTAGGTAATTTTCTGTATATCCTTTTTTTTTTTTTTTTTTTTTTTCCTTATTCTTACATTGCTTTTTACTTTCTCGCTAGCTTTGCTGGCAGGAGTGCTTACAACAGATGTCAGAATGGATGAGCCTGGTGTACCTGACTGATACGTATTGAATAGTTTGCTCACTGGTTCATGTAACCATGGCTTTGTAAATCTGAACACTTGCAGCTTCTGGGGAGGTCCTTGGTAATTTCATGAACCTGCAGAAGACCTTTTCAGGGATTATTATAGTACATTTATTATGCTTTTATTAATGGTTAATTAGAGACCACTGCAAAGGACAACCTGCTATTTATTTATTAATAAAATATATTACATATATATTAATTACATACTAGTTTGGGGATTCTTAATTATACATCCTCTTGTCATGGCCAGAGAGGGAAAAGCTTTTATATGTTATTTAAGCTTCATAAGATTCCTCTGGGGTACATAAATCACGAAATACTAACTTTCTTCAATAGATGTACATTAGAAGATATGTGTCTATTTTTTGAATCACAGGTTTTACTTTATGCTGAAAGCTTGTGTATGTTTTTAGTCAGAGTTTGAATTTTTGCTTAGGTGATAAAAGTGTACCATATGTCTACATATTTGATGCTTAAACTCCTCTCAAAACATAATCTTGATATTATTATTACTATGTAAATATGTGTATATACTTATCCATACACTGCTATGTTGTTTTTTGCACAGATTGTTTTCACATACTTGCAGAATTTCAGAATGTCTGAATCCAACTCAAATCCAGCTGCCCTTTTTCGGTTCACTTGGGACAAGTCAGAGCATCCAGTTTTTAATGTTAGGCCTAAACACTTTTCGAAGTATAAAGTGAAGGATGGGTGCATGGAATATTATTCAGGGTACAACTGAACTCTGAAGTACTTTCATTCCTTCTGTGCTCTTGGATTCCATTCTGATTAGTAATGTCAAGGCCACACCATGGTTCTCTTCCACTTCATGTGGTAAGGTTACTTTCCATGGAAAATGGCAGGTAAATATTATTTTCAGCTGTGTTTGGAATTAGCATTCAGATAGCTTCTTTTCTAAATAAAGTTTATTATTCAGTACTATGAATACCTCTTCCTTATAACTTCGATTTGTCACAACTACCTTCTCCAGTGCAGCTACTGCCTTGGGCAGTCACCTGTTAAAAGTTTTATTTACATGCTTGTATTGTCCTTGTATATGTACAATAAATATATTTATTTATACCTGCAACTTCAACATTTGTGGCAAATGTTGATATAGGGTCTAAAAATCTGTTTGCTTATTTAGTATTTCCTTGCATAAAGCCTTATAACTGCAAGAGATGGGCCCAACTGCATTAGCCACTACTGTGCTAAAAGTGTCTGCAAAATGTTTTTGTAGTGGCAACCTTTTGGTCATCATGATTTGTACATTCAGTCAAACAAGAACACTTCTAGCTGCATAAATAGAAAAACACATACGATATCAAACAGCCTAAATGTCAGTTATTAGACAATAGTAAATCATCAGATGAGCATTTTTCATGTGTAAATACCTACTTGAAAATTCTGTGATTATAGTCCTGATCATTTGATGAGTCTTATTTGGAAAGAAATCTCAAAATAATAAAAAATACTTCCAAGTAATATATTAGTTTTAAATCATTAGCATTGTCTAATGATACCTTAGTAAGTCATATGTAGATATAGGTAAATGTATTAAATCTTCTTTCTATGTATCTTAGTAGAAAAGGGTAGAATATGTTAATGTAAGTTCTATGTACTAGAAGCTAATGGAAGAGGAGTGTAATTAATTTAATTCAAAATTAATTGAAGTTTCCACTTGTGTTTTAGGGTTTCGACTTAGTTGTACTTCTTGAGGTGTTGTTTGAATATAGAGGTTCTCCAGATCATTGCATTTCCTGCGTGTTTTCATTGTTAAGTCTGAAACGTTTTTTTCTTGCCTTCTTCATGAATATCTAAGTTTGTAACTGCTCACTGCTTTTAAACAAGGCTGTTAGTTTATTTACATCATGGGGACTCAAACAATTCAACAGGACAACATCATCTTCAAGTTTCTCTCCTTATTTATTGATGTACTTTTAAGATTAACATTACATTTACAACATGTTAGGCCAGAAAATTATGCTACTACCTCTAGACTGCCGTGGTATTTTTTATTATTTAGTATTATTTCTTGCTCTAGCTATTGCAGAATATATCTTTGGGGTTGCAGAGTTCCTTTGTATCTTCTGAAGAGGTAAGCACACATTTCAGATTCAACTTGCTACTAACTGTTCAGTGTGATTTTTGAAAGGCAAAAAGTCCAATTGTACTTCAGAACTTTGATTACTGAATCAACTTCTTTTATTTAGCCTGAATAGTTTCATCATCTTAAACCTCACATCATATGTTATAATCTGAAAAACTAAGTGCCTTGGTTATTAGCATCTAGTAAATACTGACCAAACTCTGTATTTGTCTGTTAATCAAAGTATTCCAATTATTATATATTTAGTAAATTACAAAAGGGCAAAGAAACACATGATGAGAATTTACTGGCTCATTAGTCAATCTTTGGCATGATTCAGAAAATTCAAATTCTAATTTAGCTAGTCTCTGGGGTGAAAAGTATAACTCCTGAAATGCAAAGCAGTACATTAGTTTTAATTTGCTGTAGTGGTAATGGAGTTGGTATGTTCACAGTTCTCTGTCCATTCATCAATAGAGAACTTCAACAAACCAGCATCTCCTCTCATTTTTCTTCCACAGAGGTTCTACAGTTCCATTTTGGACAAAGTACCCATGATTGATTGCATTTGGGCAAGACTTCTTGTAAGATTAGTTACATTTTTAATCAAAATGTCATGGCAGTACAAATGTAACATGCAAAGAAGTACTTTGTGTTGGAGGGATTCTCTGTTCAAGAAGAACAGTACTTTCCCATGGGACTATTGGAGTACTTGTATATAAACATAAGGCTTCTGTATGACAATGATAGGATAACTTGTTCTCAGGAGATAACGCTGGTATAGGATTGAAAGGGATATCCAACGTTTGAAGTTGTTACTGATGAGTTTCAGCTTCAAAATCCATTAAGATCAGCATAGTCTAATGACAATATGAGTAGTCTAATGACAAAACTCACTGAAGTATTGTGTGGATAAAATATTGATGGTGATGGTCAGTATTTTAAACAAATGTTTTATTGTTTCATGTTTAGAAATCTCATATTTTGAGACTTTTACATTTGCATGTGTTTTTTTCTTTGTCACGAAGTGGGAATTTGAGGCTCTTTTTTGTACTGGGAACTGTAGTGTTCTTCTGATCTTTGAATTATTACCTTGGGCCTTCTCCAGGTGTGTACTCTGGTATGAATGAATGTAAACAAAACAGTTCCCTCCAGGTGTCAACTCCTTAGAATAATGCATGTGATATTTTATTATTATTATTATTATTATTCATTCATTTATTTATTTATTTAAACAAGTCAGAATGAAATATCTTTAGCAATTACATTGTTAAAACAATATTTAAATTAGCTGGATGTGTGAAGGGCTTTGCAATTTAGAATGATTATACAAAAATAATGAAACTTGGGTTGGGTTTTTTTCACTCTTCTGTGAAATGGAATAACCAGAACTGAACAAATGGTATTATTTTTCCATGTCTTTTCCATATTTGAAGTTGTGATTCATATATTATGGTGATTCATAGCTTAGCCTTATGAAGCAGAGCTTTATTTTTAAAGTGTTACCTTGAATTAGTATGACTAAGAAGTGATTTTGAGGTATAGTGATTTCAGTGATTCTGCATCTACTCGTTAGAATAGAATGTGTTTATACATTATTTCCTCTGACTCTTTGCAGTGTTCATATTAATTGTGGTATATCAGAATCTTTAAATGTATGATTTATTAGGATTAAAATGAGATGTGCATCACTGCCCTGTTCAGAAACAACTTTGTATTTGACATCTGTTAGGCAGCAATATTAAATTCATACCTTTGCCAAGCACTGTGTCGTCTCAGAAGTCTTGAGCAATGGCGTGGCATGTGAAGAGTTCCAGGATTGCTGTTCAGACATCAGATGATATCAAAGCAGTTTGTCACATGATTTCCAGAAAGGAGGAAACTTATCTTCAGCTTGAATATAAGTAGGTTTTCTCTCTCAAATGCTGGACGATAGAATTAAACCGTAGTTGTTCAATATGTGTCGCGTGAAACATTGGCAGGTAATAGAAAATAATCTAGTACGAAAGGCTTTAAAAAAGAATAAATAAAAATAAGAATAAAAATGTATTATTTGATTTTCTGTTCTCACCCCCTGCAGGATAGGTGCAGAAAGAGGGAACAAAAAATCAAAGAATGCCTTGGATTTGAAGGGACCTTAAAGATCCAAGTTCAATCTGCCCAAAATAAGAGATCAAGAATGAAAACAGTGGGGAGAGAAATCTCTGAAAGTTACCTCACTGCTTGAAATCTTGTTTTAATGAAATGATGGACTGTTGGACAGCATTTATAGTAAAGAATAGTTAGAGAGAAATAGTCAGTATCACCAAGGTGAAATATATTTTTTTTAGATTTTAACAATTTTTATGCAATTTGCTATATATTATGATATATTGAATAGTCAGTGAAACGAATATGTAAATTATTAAGTCCCTTAAAGATTTCTGACTAAAAAATTCACCCAAATGTATTCTTAAATTAATTTCTGGCATTGTTCCTAATATATCTTTTATAAGTCTCTTTGTGAGCAGTTAATTGCTGCTATCACCCCTTTCCTCTCAGTGAAGTGGATATTATGAACTTCAGTCCAATCAATAACTAGAAATAGAGAAAGACTGCAAGGTTAGGGGATTTGTCTTCTTTTTCTTCTTAAACTAATTCTTCTCCTAAAACTGTTACAGTATATGTATGGCTGACATTTTGCTTTAGACTTACTATCTGTATCTTAAAAAACGTTACAGACACAAAAAGCTACTGGAACATGAGGTCACGGGCTGTCATTTCCTTTAAAGGGCAGAAATGTGTTTGTTTTATGAGGATAGTTTTATCGAGGGACTTCCAGCCTCTCTTACTCCTCCTTCAAGGTTATGCTTTCCCTAAGAGTGTTTGTACAGGACTGCAGGTGATAGGTAATACGAAAAGAATCAGCCTTCACTTTCAGTTTTGGTAGCCATTTGCTGCATTACTTATGTAAAGAATGTTAGTTTTTCAAAAACATTCTTATTTCTTTGCTGTGTTTGGCTTGGTGTTAAAGAAACCTGAATCCTTGATCAGTGGAGTTGAATATAGTGTTGGAAATGTAAGGAATACCTTTCAAATCTGCTTGACTCATCTGTAGTATGGCTCTGTAGAATTGCTTCTCTCTGCACAATGGAATACACACTGGAAACATGGATAGACTAGCATAGCAGTTTTTTTTAACTGTATGGGAGCTCACTTGTTTCTCTCTGACAAAAAAAGAATAGAGTTTATGATTCATTTTCTACTAATAAAAAGTCATAGTGGTATTTTGGTAACAAATCTTTGCTGTGCTTGAATTACTCAGATGTGTTAACCCAGCCACTCCATTTCTCTACTGTGGCCCCGGGACATTCAGGGGTCTTTCCTTTTCCACTTTCCTTGCTCTGCTCTCTGGAGCCCACCTGATTCTGCCTACATGGTATGCCTGCAGTCACAGTAGGCATTGCAGGAGCCACAGGCTTTGTGCAGAGAAGCAATGAGCAATTCTGCAGTGCTTGGGGGAATAGTGAATTACAGGGAAAGGGCTTGCCAGCCTGGAGCCATCCAGGTGCAGTTTGTGCCCAAGGAAGGTGGATACTGTTTTCATCACAACACTTCTGTTTCCCTTTACTTACTTCTTCGCACTTCACACACTTAAACGCTTAAGTAAGACAAGTTAAAAGCACTGCTAAAATGCAACTGAGTGAGTTGTATCTGTAAGACTTCCTAACACTATTAATGTCACAGTTGTTCCAGAAAGCTAGTCTCTGTTAGTATCACTGGTCCTTATTAATGCCAGCAAAGCAGCGGTCTAATGAAGCAGTGTGATTACTACGTGCACACTGGTTCGCTTGGCAGGTTACTGGAGCATAGGCAGAACAAGCAAAAGGTAGTTTATATGCTGATAGAGCAAGTGTAGCGCAAATACACACATTGTGTATATATCTGAAAATCCTACTCAGTCATCAGCAAGGAAATCGTTCTCCATGCTTGATTTAGGTGTGACCATTTCCTGTAATACGGGCAGAATAGTTTGGTAAAGGACAAAATCCCCTTTATGACTATTCTGTGTATTCTATATTGTATGTGCCTCATGCCACATTAATAAACAAGACTGGGATTTGGGGGGATTGTAAAATCATAAATGAAGGCAAGCCATGTATCTAGAATGAGCAGTTAACCTGAGCTCTGCTGGTGATCGTAGTTCCATTGCTTACCCAGGAGTAAGGTAAACAGTGTTTTTCTCTATCACTGGAATTGCTTCAAGAATGCTTTTTCAAGCTTTTATTTATTGTATTCACCTCAGGATCATGAATAAAACAAACAGTAAAAGATGCAACGCTATTTTCATGATAAGGTCAAATAATATAGAGTGAAATCCAACACGCTGCAGGAGGCCAACACAAGCCATACACCACAATTAAGTCATCAAAGTAGATTTAAGTGGAATTTATTTGGTATGTAAGACTCAGACTATGAGTTTCACCTTTAGAGAGGCAGTCTACAAAGAACAAATGCTGGGCTTGAACTTGTCTTCAAATAAATCAATGTTATCCTGCTGATACCAGGGGAAAAATGACTTCCAGCGTCAAGTCACTCGACTCTTGTTTATAAATACCTATTTCTAAACATTTGGAAAAGTGTTTTAGCACAGCAAATAAGAACACATTCCTATCTTGGCCTTATGACTTCTGTGAATTATTTATTCTGGGTTCTGGATGGCTTGTTTCTTGCCCTTGCCATCTGTAGATTTAATGATTTATATTTCCACAGCATTACTCAAGATGGAATACTGAGTATAGCACAAGGCATAAGGAGATGGGTAGGTATAGGAAAGGAAAAGACCTTCATGTAAACCATATCTGAAAAATGTATTGATTTAGAACAAAGTTTTTACTTTCTTTCTTTTTTTTTTTTTTTTCATCTGTGTTTTTGTTTCTGTCAAATTTATATATTGGCTTAACTTGATACAGAGATTCTGCATTTATGACCACTTAGCATTTCATTTATTTATTTTTGATAACATAATTATTGTTTGAGCCTAATACCTTAGGTGAACAGGTTTTTTCTTGTCTCCTTTAGATGACTAAAATATAATACTACTCTGCTTCCTTCTGCATTGTTGCAGATGTTCAGCTTAATGGAAAATGAGAAAACTTAATAAATAAGGATCTCAGCTGAGTTTGTTTAATAAGAAATTAACGAAGTGTATCTTAAAGGAAGCAAAATAATAAATTTTGAAAATTCTGAGTTTTCTATATGTGCAGTGAGTAGAATTTGAATAGTGACAGAAAATCCTGATCTGCATGTGTGATTTATGATTGTGGGATCCTTGTCCTTTAGTGGACCTGAGAACGAGGATAGCATTTCAGCAAATCTAAGAATACGTACTTGTCCTTTCATCCCATATTAAACTAAAGGGAACAAAAGCTTTTGTAGATGGAACTTGCTTGATAGAAATGAGAACATATGATTCAGTAGTAGATTTTCATATTATATATGCATGTTTTTACCACTGTAATAATTTTGACCCTTAAACTGAGTGGGTTTACTCAACTGTACTTTCAGAACAGCAGTCTTTTGTGGATAAAGCTCATTGTGAAAGGAATAGTCAAAGATGAACATGCAGTTTCTTACTGGAGGGAATCAATAAATAAGAATTCAAGCTTGTCAACATTTAGCTGTAGGAAATTTGAAGACATTCAAGCTTTAATGTCAAAAACATTCATAGACTACTGAGAATGTCGAAATGTCTTTAATGACACCACTTAATGGGAGTAGATAAATGTAGAATGGGACCCAAGGCCTATACCTGAGGTGTGCCATAAACAACTCTGTCAATATAAGAAAAATATGGATAACTAAAATCATACTGTGAAAGGAATGAACATGCTATCAATGTTGCACACACAGCTGAGTGGTCTGGGAAATTGCCAGTAGTTTAATTAACTTTAAGGCACTCTGTCAATTCTGATTGGTTGCATGAATCAAATAAACAGGTTCAGTAAGAACTTTGGAAAAGAAAAACTTAAGATCAGAGGTGATGGGCTTCACCCAGCTGTCAGCTGAAACCTTCAGAAATACCCTATTTTCAGTGAGCATTTCTAAGTTGGATGCATTCTCTCTCTAAGGTGGCATTAAGTGAATCTTGTTGCAGAGCAAATCATCATGGGAAAGTAATGGTCTTCTCTTTTCCTTTAAAAGAAAAAAGCAATTAATATTACAGGGATGTCTTTTGTTTTCCTACTAAGGACACAGAACACAGGTCGTTCCATAGAGACCACGGAGATGTCTCTCATATGATGTCCTATACAGGCAGGTCCTCACACATGGCTTTGTGAGCTCAGAATGAGCTCTGTGCTGAAACCTAACCTTTGATCAAAGGCTCAATAATATTAAAATACACTAGTTCCTATAATGTATCCTGATGTATTCTGTGTTTGGCTTTGCTTCTCCTTTTTACATTACAATTTTTTTTTTTTATCTTATTTATGTATTTATTTATTTATTTTGCTGTTAGATAATAGGAAAGATTGGGTAAGCTAGTCTTACCTTCACTTGCATTTCAAACAATTTGAATTGTTCATTTATAATATGTGATTTTTATGTGCAAATAGTTATGTAGGTTAAATATTAGAATATTAATTCCTCAAGGAGATGCTCCTAATTATTCATTTTTAATAATCCTCAGTGGAACAGGTACCATTTCAAAAATGCACTTTAATCATAAGTAACCTATAATTATAAGTGGAAGTAAATATACTTGCATTAATGAGACAGTGACATTAAAGGGCATTTGTGCTGAAACGAATATAGCATTGTGAAACATTATTTCTCAAAGAGGAAACAAAACAAAACCCTTAAAATATTTTTGTTTTGAATCAATTTTAAAAAATGAAAAGTAAAATAAAAAGATTGTATTTGACACTGTGAATTTTCTACCAAGTTTTTTTGTTTGTTTCTTTCAGGACATGTTGTTCCATGCAGTGTAGGCTACAGTAAAAACAAATCACATACTTCTTGCTATGAAATGAAATGAAAATTAGGTGAACCCAAGCAGACTACCTCTTTTGTTTGTCATTTAATTAATTTAAGGGAAAGTATTTTATCAAAAATAAAGTGGAGGCTGGTCAATATACTGTTCAAGATATAACTAACTATAGAATCATAGAACTTCCCAGGTTGGAAGAGACTCACAAGGATTATCAAGTCCAGCTCCTGGCTCTGCACAGGACCACTGAAAATCCAAACCCTTTGCCTGAGAGCACTGTCCAAGTGCTTCTCGACCTCCAGCAGGTTTGGTGCTGTGCTGTTTTCTTGTCCTGAAGAACCTGTTCCAGTGTCCAACCATCCTCTTGGTGAAAAACCTTTTCCTAGTGTTAAGGTTGAGATTAAATCATTAATATCACTTAACCATTATCTTAAAAACTCTGTTGTTTAGAAATGGACTGCTAAATGCATCTCCAAATACTAATACATTGGATTATTTGCTAAGCTTCAGTGAGTTTCAATGGACTTTTATTGGTGTGAATTGAGAGTAAAACTGTAAGGAATTAGATTTAAAATAGATCTTTAATTATATTCAATTAATAAACTAAATTTGTTACACTACCTATCAAAGTAAATAAATATCTATTAAAACATATCACAATGAAGCATCAAATGTATTTTCAGTGAGAATATGTTCATTTCTCTAATTTAAATAGAAAACAGAATTTGAAATTAGATTGGGAAATGAACTGTTAGAAGTGATATAAATGAGACAGTTAATTTTAATAATATCTTCTGCTAATTAAAAACTGGATTTATCATTACAATTGTGAAAGGTAGACCAACACATGAATGAATATACTAAAACAGAAAGTAAATACTGTTATGTACTTGTAATCATTAATTTTATATGAGGTGGCTGTCAGTAGCATCTGAATGCCTTTCTGCTTATCACTCTCACAATGATAGGTCCAGAGAATAGGGAAGAAGTTATAGATCATTTGGTCACAGGATTTTCAGTCCAATTAAGTTTTATATCTCAGAATCTCAAAGTTGTGCATTTTATAGAGCGTGTGTGCATGTTGTGCCATACATTCTTGCCAGCATTATTTTCCCTTTAGTTATGTCATATTTTATGAGTGGTTGCACCTGGTAGATAATTATCATGTAGCTCATCCAGGTTTTCCTGTGTATCTTACCTTTATGCTGCAGGAATCCTTTTACCTCTCCATATTGCACACATTCTGTGTTTCATTAATATCAGTGGGGCTTAAATGTGAGTTTGGAAGGTAAACAGAGCAGAGAAAAACACACCTGACATTAGTATTAATTACCAAGTAATAAAGCAAGTCAGCCTGCTTATGTGATAGGATTCCACAGCTGCACAAACTTGTTCTTAAAGGGCAAAAATTTCATTGTATAGGAAACGATAAACATATAGAGCCTATATTATGTAGTACCTCATACTGAAGCTCATTTAGCATTATTAATAAGTTGTAGTACTAAATGATAAGCACATGACTCATTCATCTGCCTTTTTTATAGTAGTACAGCCTGGTCTAGTATTACATGTGGATGCTGGTGGCCTTGCATGTGGCAGGGAGGTTGGAGATGATCCTTGAGGTCCCTTCCAACTCTGGCCATTCTGTGATTCTGTGATACATCTGCAAAGCTGCCCAAGTTAATTCTGATACAGGCCTGCGTGAAAACAGAAGAATTTCATTAAGAATACATTAAAAGGAAGCTATAGTGGTGAAAATATTCCAGTAATGAATTTCCACAATTAATGGTCCAAATTAATGAAGGTTTCAGTTCAGAAATGGTATAAGAGCCCTGGGAATACTTGCTCACTGATTCCTAGCTTTCAATTCCAGAAAAAAAAAAAAAAGAAAGAAAGAAAGAAAGAAAGAAAGAAAGAAAGAAAGAAAGAAAGAAAGAAAGAAAGAAAGAAAGAAAGAAAGAAAGAAAAAAAAGAAGAAAAGAAAAAGGTTTAATTTATGCTCTTTTCAATAGATTAATGTTATTTGGCATAATCTGTAAAGTTCTTTCACTTCACTCGTTCTTACATATAGCATCAGACCTGTGTGCTGAGAGCTATGGGAGGAAGTAACAAGTAAAAGGAATAATGCATGCATTAGCCCTAGTTTTGGTTAAGTACCCTGTGCATCTGCAGATTCTGTTAGTTTCAGAAATTGGAGAAAGTGCTTGGATGGAAATATTTTTTTCAGATGATTTTTATTTCAACGTTTAATATGTACAGCCTTGTTTCAGTACACCTGTATGTTGTAGACTGAAATGAATCTTTTATGAACATGCATTTATTTTGCATTATCCCTGGATAAGGTTTACCATGTGAACACATTTCAGTTTTTTTTGTTTGTTTGTTTGTTTGTTTTTTTTTAAGCAGGAAAACAAATGCAGAGCAGTATATTTAAGGGAACTCCACATCTGGCTTGCATTACCAGAGAATAATGATAATATCGATGATAATATAGCGTGGCTTTTTTTTTTTTTTTTGTCAGAAAGCTTATGAATAATGAGTTTTAATATAATTTATGTTTAAATTTTGGACAGAAATTGCTATATTCAATATGCATTTTAAGTTATCGTATATACTACATACATGATATACAAAACTTGCAAATATGTGATCTCTTTGGTCATGAAAGTTTTGTCTGCCTTTTCTTATCCAATTTACCTTCAGATGGTAAGGTTTAATAGCTATGCTTATTAGAGCTGGTACACAGTTGGAGAGTCTTACTACTACAGGCATATGCTAAGTTCTATTAGAGCATTTTGGGGCCAATTCTTACTAATCCAAGAGAAGATTATTAATTATTTATATGCTGGACTATTTCTACTGGTGCCGAAGGCTTGAAGGTATGTAAAACTGTATCAGAACATCAGACCACTTTAGCAATGTCTCAATCAGGGTACAGCTCAGTAAAAATCTACTGAGATATTGGCTCTATTAAATTTAGTAACTTGTATGTAGCTTTTTTTTTTTAATTAAATTTCTCATAATTATCTGTCGTGGTCTCAACTTCTAAATGCCACTGTTCTTTGAAAGGAAACTAAAGCCAATAATGTGTTTTCCTTACTGTTTCTTTTATAGAATATGCAAGTTTATATATATGTACACTTTCTTTCCTCTGGGTTCACTTCTAGCTCCTGGGTAAATAAGTAGCTTCACAGTACTTCTGTCACTTCCAGTATGTGAGCTTCAGGCATTGCCATGCTCCTGGAAGGGATTAATCTGGAAAGTTTCCCTGACAGACAACGTGACTATCATAGCAGAATGGGGACACAAGTTCCCCACCCTCAGCTTCTGAAGCCCCTTAGCCTTTCTCAAAGGAGAATAGTAGTTGTACGGCAAAAATATTAATGGTGTAGTTTTCTCAGGCTAATATATCCTTTTCCTCAGGAGGGATAATTACCGCAAGTTCAGCTAGAGCATCGTGCCATGTAATATACCCATGGAAATGTATCCATGAGTCTCTGTGGCTGGAGAAGGAAATGCTTTTCTTTTGGGGGAGTTAGGTTTAACTGTGATATCAGACAAAGCTAAATTGAGCTACTGAAAAGCAAGTTATTACTATACTTCATTTGTTAGTGTTTCTCTAGATGCAAAGTTATTTGATATTTGTTCTTATTTAGAAATACCTGTTATGTCCCCAGAATGTATATACATGTGTATTTATGTCTGTAACACAGACATACAAATATGATCGATGTATATGATGGATATATACTTATAAGCATACACTGAAAAGAAATGAAAAGATTTATTGAATATTAGAGATATTTAATAAGATTTTTCTTAATTGAGAAAGAAAAAATAGCTATCTTTTACCATTTGTTAGAGCAAACTGATGCTGTACCATTTATTCTCCAGTTAGCACAATCTCTACTGAGAAAATGTATTTTGAGATATTTTCATTATTTCATATACACAAAGAAAGACCAATCAACTAATGTAAGAAGACTAACAACATTCAAATGCAACAACATATGGCATTAGGAATGTTCCTTAACGAAGTTTAAGACAAAGCTCAGGACTCCACCTATCTTCCTGCCTACATCACAGCACATGCCTCTTAATGTACAGCTGCTTTTGTCTGCAAATCTAAGTTAAATTTAGACACTTGAAAAGCTAAAAATGAACTCAGAACCAAAATGACTATTGATTTAAATATCAAAACACAATCTTTCTTACCAGTTTGTAGGGTATGAAGTGTTTACATTGAACTATATTAACCATATTTCTGTCAGGAGAAATGGTAATCACCGGTTCATTATTAATGTCAATTTTACTGTACCCTAATTTTGCAGAACCCTAACAATCTGGATTACAATATTTGATGCCATGTGTCAAGGTCAAGGAAATTTTATTTATGTTTTACCTTCAGAACATGACCTAAAAAGGTCTGCAAGAGCAAGGGAAAGAAATACAGGAATTCTTTGACTGAAGCAAAATGAACCCGCTGGTGACTTATCTTTTGAGAAGAGTTGGGTACTGATGGTTTTTGCAAGAGAGTTACAGAGACAGGCTTTTGTCTCAGAAATATACTGTTTTTTCCTTTATCTCTTAACATTTCTAAATATTCAAGAATTTTCATTTATTAGATGTTTATCTGTACATATTATACCAGTCCCAGAGGCTGATGCATCAGGTTGCCCACACTCCAGAACAGCGTGAGTTCTCTAGAATCCTTGTAATCTTAGTATGCGTCACATGAGAATTAAAATTGAGATATAGAAACATATCTGTTGTGGATAGTAACCGTCCTGTTTGACCAATGCAGCCTGCACTGAAATGAGTTATAAAGGATTAGAGATGTTCCATAGAGCATGTAGTAGATAGGGATGATTTGAGGTTAAATAGATCTGTAGTAGGGGGATTGTATTTGGGAGCTGGGAAGAAAGGGGTTTTAAGGATTAGAGATGAAAATCCTTGATTCCATGAAAAGTTATACTGGATTTTGTTTGATGAAAACTGTTAATTTAGGTGACAATTATCGCTTCCATTTGAAGTGAAAGCTTGAGGTATTTGAGAATTCTACATTTTTGCCTCTGCCAGTAGTCATTAATCAGAATTTCTTACTACTTCTCAGACAAATGTAAGTCTAGCATCATATGGAAACATGAAGTAGTATTTGTAAAGAAACTCTATTAAATATAGGGTTAACTGTAACTTAAGTGTCTGGTCCTAATATGAATATTAAAAGCATCTAAAAAATATAGACAGAGCATCTGAAATGATGTTTTTGTGCAAGCTCCTTGATGAGATAACTGAACATTTGCTTATTGTAATGTTTGCATCAGATTCAGGTAAACTTTAACATGGAGTTAGAGATGACAAATGGTATCTTAGAATAGAGTGTTTATATATACCTTATAGTAGCTGACCTTTATTTCTGCAGTATGATTTTCCTGTATTCAGTGTCATTGAAACTCAAGCTGTGGCTTTTTAACAGGTCTTGTATGCTGAAATTTTATATTCTCCATTTAGGACAGGTTGATCTTAATGATATTTGCAGCTGTCCTTGAAGCTATAGTATTTGTTTTGTACCTTAGGATGTTGTCCCAAATTGCTAAAAATACAATATGAAATCAGAATTACTAATACTAAAATGCCTACAGGATGCTTTGAGCATTAAATCCCTTATTAAGATTTTTTTTGTCAATTATTAGCTGAAAAAAGCTTATTATTGTTGATCAATTTTATGCTTAAAATAATAACTGAGATTGACCCAACTGTTAAAAGACTCTTGCTGAAAGTGCACATTTTCTTTTACAGCGGTGCTGAAACACACAGTGTTGTTTATCTGGTTCTCTTCTTATCTTGACATCATCAATCCAGTATTTGAATGTTTTCCAAGTATATATTATGCAATCCTGAGAGTCAGAAGCTTTATGACAGTGAGATGATTAAGAGATGAAAGCTAATATTTTAAATGGATTTAGTATTTGAATTGGTTACAAAAATATGTGTATTTTTCAATGCAAAAAAGTCATTTTCTGAATTCTACCATTTTTCTACTATTTGTAAGTTTTAATATATTATTTTAAATATACTTCTAAAACATTTTTTTTTTAATTGAAGCTATTTCGTGAGTTCTTAAATTTGTGTATGAAATGTATGAATAATGGTCACGTATTCCAGTATTTAATTTTATATGCAACTTATCTTAAAAGTTACAACTTATCTTAAAAGTACAACACTTTGCAGGTTACTTTCAAATTAAATCCTATCTGTTAATACTGTTTCTTATGTTTATCTCTACCTAGACACTCTGAAAATTCTATAAATAAGAGCTATATTTCAGGAATAACTCCAACACCACATCATGCTTTTACTCTTACATATTAACTTGTGTAAATGTCATTTTGTGTTAACCTGGCTCTGTCAGAAAGCCTGCTCTCTGTGTGATTCCTGGGGAAAGTTATTCTAGAAAACAACTCCACGTGTTTTCTACATTTATGTAATATATTAATATATAAGCATTTTCTATCTATGTCTGTTAACTTCTTTAATAATACGCCTAATTCTTAATGCATGTAATTCATATACATAGTGTGTATTTACAACAATTTTACATTGGAATTTGATGTTGTGTGACTACGTGTATGTTGCTAATTTTAATTTAATAGCCAAGGACTTATTGACTAAAATGAATTTTAACAAATTTAACAAGTAGTACCAGTTTGTTATTTTTCTCTAAACAGAGTTTTCTGATAAGTTTCTGTAGATCTACATACCAGTAATGTACTCCATTTATCTCAAGCAAACTCCGAAAATAGCCTGCTACTTCTATAAATCTCACAAAACCAGAATAAGTTCAACAAAGGGCATCTGCTTTACAGAATGTCTTGAAAGATATTTTGAAAGATGCTTGAAAGATACTTCCTTCTTCCTGCTCTGAATAGATGGCTGTAATGAAATAACCTGACTATGAAATGACTTGATACTTAAGAAGAATAAGTATAAATTAAGGCATAAAATTTAGAAATGAAACTATGCAGTCTTTGTATTTATCAAAAATATAGCTGAAAATGCTAAATGTACTTTTCCTCAGTTTTCTAAGGAAATACAAAGGCATCACTGTTTCTCATAATCAGTGAATTCATAGTTTCAGAGTTTCATATGGTTCTACTCAAAACCTCAAATGGAACCAAAGGTGGTCTTTAATCTTGCATTTGAGCATATAATCTATGATCATTAAGCCTGTAAACTGTAATGAGTGTGATAGTTGGACACTCATTACAATTTTGAGAGAAATGTGAAAACAAATAATCTCTGAACTTGAATAATTTGTTCTTGACTTCATTTACCAAAGTTACAAATGTAGAAAATTTTGTTCTATTAATTGCCTTAACCACTGTATTATTACTCTGAGCAGTTTTGATAGAAGGGTGGAGGGATGAGCTATTTGGTTTTCAGTCCTATTTCACAGGCTGAATCATCATCCTCTTAGCAGGAAAAGCTCTATTCAGTAGAAGTTTTCCTGTTCTTCGCTGGGATTAAGTTGGGCCAGTTAAGGCCTTGCTAGAGCCTTTATTTTACTTGTCTGATATTAGTGAGTTTCACTGTATTTTCTGATTTCTGAAGAGAAATCAGAATCATGGTTTGCCTATTGTCATCTTTTTCCTTTCTCAATTCTTTTAATACCTGCTTTTCTTTTATTCAGACGTTCACTGGAACAGGAAAGGAAAAGAGAGGATAGGAAAGAAGACAATGCATTCAAAGAAAACCTGGAAATAGCCGTAAAGATAGGAATTCTGATTTCCCCATTTATCAACATTTTAAGTTCACGTCACTGGAGATTTTCTTTCTTTATTTTTTTTTTCCAAAGCGAGGGAGAAAAAAAACAACAACTCTGTTTTTCCACTATTTCTGCAAGAGATCTCTTTCAGTCCACTGTAGAGTTTAGATGACAATAGTATATAGGCATAAGTTTAAATCTTAAAGTGCATAATATGTTTATAAATATATATATTTTATATATATATATATATATATATTCAGGCAGGACTGAATGCAGGTACTCTAGAAGAGCTGTAATTGTCTTCTCATTTCCAGCTGGCTTAAAACTGCACTGCATAATAAAAGCACTTCTGCACAAGTGCAGCTGTACTGACCAAAGATGTCATTCTTGAAAGCTATGTTCACTTCAATAGGGAGTTTCTGCTCAAGAACAAAAATCCTGGGGCAGCCAAAAAAAAAGAGAAAAAATCTTTACTTTTAATTACCTTCAAAACAGGCTTCTCAAAGCTGCAGTTTTCCCAACAGCGTACCCACTAAATATTTGACAAGAGCAGCACAGACAAAAAAGGTTCTCTGACTGAGAGAAAAGCCCTAATGCAAGCTCATATAGAATTTCCCAGTAGCATTGTGTTGAATCTACACCAAAGCCACTTTCAGCGATGACAGTAATATATAGATTTTTGACAAGGAAGTAATTTTTGATGGAGGTGACAGTATCATATAGCTTTCCTGCTTTTATCAGCATAGAGATGAAGCTGTCTTCTATCATGAAAAAAAAAAAAAAAAAAAAAAAAAAGGAAAAATGCCAAGGGAAATAAAATCAACCAAGCAAACTTTTTATATTTAGACTGTTGAGCTGTATGCCCTTGCTTGGAAAATTTATGTCACTACAAGCTCCAGAAGCCTTTTTGCCAATGCACAATTTTAAATAATAATGCAAAGGCTTTTGTGAGATTGCTCACAATTTACTCTAATAAAACCAGCTCCATTGTGAGTTTAACAAGTGCTTGTACTTTGTGATAGGTAGCAGTACTGTAGAGACACCTTAGATTTTGACAGCTGGAATCTCACTGATATGGCTTTGTGGTTTTGCTTTGCTTTCTGGGGTTTTGAACAGGGATTTGACAGAGAATGCAAGGGAAGGGATACTCGAGAAGCTAATCCTGAGGGAACCTCTGGCTACAGGCACTTTAGGAAAAGGGATTTGGGAGAAGTTCAGTTGTAGATCCATATCTCATCTTTTCAACTTGTTCATTCTTTTAACTGATTCTTAAAGTAAATTAATTTTAATCCAGAAACTGACTATCAAAATCTTTCCCTGAATATATCAGAAGTGCACTACAAATATTAATTTTATACAGACGTTTTCTCAGTTCAGTGATATGCAAGAGAAGGAAGAATTTTTAGCTGCAATAAACAGAACTAGGTGGAACTTTCCCTATCCATGTCCTCAGCCATCTGGATTCATTCTCTCATCTGATAATGAGCTGCCATCATTTATTCCTCTGGTGGATTTTCGGACCTGTTCTCAACCACACAATTGCCTGAAGACTCTACAGAGATAGCCTGGAAGATAGCAGCAAAGGCATTCTCATTACTTTAATGAGTTTCTGACCAGTGGTCCAGGCTACTAGCCCTGTATTTAATTAAAGTAGCACAAGCTGTGTGTTCACCAAATGTCTAGGCAAAGGTCAACAATCTGTTCCAGGCTCCAGCACTGTTGTAATTGCTGTTAGGACTGGGGGAGGCTCTACAAAGGACAGAAATACATCTCAACTCAGGGCTGTTTGGGTATGCGGTTCTGTTTCGTTCTGGTAACCTGAGCTGGCTGAAGCAGCTAACTGCCTTCTCCCATTACCTTTTATGGGATGTATTTAGTAATTCAGCTCTCTGAACCAGTTATTAGTTCACTTGTCTACATACTGGTGTCAGGAGTAGGACAAGACTGGGGATTCATGTAAAATGATGCAGTAAGATGAAAAGACAATCTCTGACTTGGGTTATTTTAATTATTTTATAATGTTATTTTATTATATTATTTTTCTGTAGCATAACACTATTAAAATCTTGATGCAAGTGATTTCCTGTCCTCTGTTTCTCCAGCATTCCCCTGTTATGTCCTAAAAGCACAGTTTGCCTTGGCCATAGACATTATCTATGCAACTGAATTTGTTTAAAAACATTATCTTCAATTTTTAAAAAGAATTGGCTATATGTTGAATGATAAGAGCATTGTAGAAAAGATTATAGTTCTGATATGGCACTTGAGGTTGTAGAAGGGGGGTGGTTAATGTATACTAGTGTAACGAATGCCATAGGTTTTATTGTAAACATTTCTGAGGACTTAAACAACTTTGGCCTCAAGATGTTAATCTTACCAAACTTCAGAGCAAAAGTCAAATGTCAGGAAAATCTAAATAGATTTGTAGACTTTGAGTACTTTACTCAGTATACCCTTACATAGAAGGAGCTTCCAACTTAATAGCAAAGTTTTCCCTCAACTCTGATATGAACAGAAATGATTATACAAGAGTCAGCTGGCCAGATTTTTTTTTTTTTTTAAAGGAAATACTACTTATTTATCCTGCTTAGTTTACTATATACATGTTCAAAACAATAAGAATATGATGGAACAAATTCCTCTTTTTTTACATTTATTATGGATACAAGTAGAAAGCATCTTCCCTAAAGAAACTTGCTTCACAAAAGTACATAGGGAAAATTGGAATTTTATCTGTTTACAGTGATTGATATTAACTGCTGGGGGATGCACCTCTAAAAGGCAATATAACTACATCTTCCCCTAATACTGAAGTGCAATTACATAGATCTGTTTCTAATGTGTTTGGAACTTTTTAATGCTATTTGCTCTTAAGCTTTTCCTGTTTCTTTGCTGCTGCTTGCCCCCTGCTGTTTTTGCTGCTGCTCTCTGAAAGAAAATTGCCTTTCTTTGATTTGATATACGTATATATATCTATACTTGTATGTGTATATACACGTATAAATACATCTATATAAGTGTGGAGTTTTTACTATGGAGTACTTGAAAATTTTGCAGTTTGTTTAGCAATTCTAGTTTGTGGTGTCTTTTTACAATTTTTTCCATTACTTAAAAAATTGGAGTTTGTTGAGTTTTATTCTGTTTTTCATATTTTTTGAATGTCTTTTTCACATTGCATTTAGCCCGGGAAATGAGTGTTCTGAACAAAGTCTTTTCACCAAATCCCTTGAGAATTTTTTTTTTTCTCTTAGCCTGATTTCATCTTTATGGGAGATGAAATCCCTGTGCACAATTGCATGTGTTAAAGGAGTGAGATCTACAAGACATTTACTGGTATGATACACAAAAAATGCATTAAGGTTTGGACTTTAAACCTGCTAGAAGGAGGTGACTCATCTCTAAGTCACCTTATTTTGAGCTTGTGCCAAGACTCAATATTGCAAAATATAGCGCACAAGTTCAGCTGATGTCTGGAGACACTCAGTGGGAGTACCAACTCTTAATTCTGGATTTCCTGTCTTTGCTGGATTTTAGTCTGACCACTTCTGTTATTTTAATGGAGACATTTCTATTTAATTTCCTTTGTTTCTTTTCAAACAATTAAAAAACAAACAAACAAACAAAAAACAAACAGAAAAGGGTGATATTAATAATGTATTATGCCTGAGACTACTACAAATGTGATCAATGTTAATGGGAGCATTGAAAATCTCTGAAGATGAGAATTACCCTTTAAAGCTGCTGCAGATCATGTTTTCCCTGAAAGCTAAATACAAAGCATAGTGCACCATGTCTTCAGACATCAGCTGAACTTGTGCGCTATATTTTGCAATTTGTGTTATCAGTGTCAAATTTGCTTTAGTCAACTTAGATCATCAACATTACAGACCTTTTTTCCTAATAAAAAAACAGGTGTTCTGCCTATAAAAATAAATACATTTAAAAAAAATACCATTTCATGTTGTAGACACCTGTGGCTACAAAACTGCCTTTCAAAGGAAAGAACTGAAAAGTCCAAAAAATTATACTCTCAGGTTTTGCAATATTATGCAGTGTTAATTAACACACATTCATTAAGTGTAAGAAAAGAGTATACCATCCATACAAGGTGTACATTTCTGATGTATCTCAACAAGCTGCACTGCATCATAAGTCTTTCAAGATAGCAATTTCTCTCTTTTGAATGGCTACAATACTATTAGATTTTAATAATTCCCATTGGAAGTCAACAAAAAGAACAAGAGTTGCCTTGAGTTTAAAACATCAGATTGCACTCTGTGGTTCAAGTACATTATCTGTGTGTCTCTTCTTTGGCATCATTAAAGAGGTTTTCAGTCTCTCATTATCATCATTTTTCAAAATGAGAAGTGTAATGTGAATAACTCCATATGTAATAATCAGTTTTGAATTAAGAATGAAGTAGAAATATTGTTTAATCATCCAAGGTGTCTTTCCTAGGAAAAGTCATCAGTTAAACTTACACAGTTCATATATCACTTGGCCAGTGAAGTTTGCACTCGGATTTTTGAGGATTGCTTTCAAGCATGCCTCAGAATAGACTGACCTATCAGGGCATTAATAGAAGTATATACATCTTTTAAAGAATGAAAGAAAGAGGATGAAGGTGCAAGTAGAAGTCTGTCCACATCAGAGTGGTGGAGAGCTTGGAAATGTTTTCTGCTAATCGGCAATAGACTCTTCTATGATGAACTGTTCAATTTTGAGAAGTATTTTCTTCTGGTTACATAAATCTGCTAGGAGAAGCTTTCAGAAAGACTCCATGCAGGTCTTCGCAAGTGCCAAAGCATCTGCCTGGGGCATGTGTCTGTATAGCAGTATTGCAAAGGGCTAGGAGAAAGCAGTAGTACTAGTCTCATAGGTATCTGCCAATTCCGTATTTTCCTCCTGTTTACCATCCAGTGTATATAAAATATTTTTATGGCCAAATGACTTCATGATATAGAAAAGCCCTGAAAGTTTATATTCATCTTCCAGTGTTGCAGTAGTTTACAGGTTTTTGAAACAGGGTCCTATTTCATGCCCATCTCTTTTAATGAGGGCATTTTTTTACAGGGCTGGACTAGATGAGAATCTGAGACAGTGCAGCTGAGCAGCACTGAGCAGTTTCCATTTGAAATGAGGCTGTTGACAAAAGTTTAAGGGAATTGAAATGAAGTCTGAAATATCCTTCCTGCCTTCACCATGGAAGCCCTAGGGTGCTACAGACTGTGAAAGATTAGTAATTAGAGGCTCACCTTCTGTATACTAATGAAAGGCTCAGAACTAAAGCTCTTAACATTGAAGAGATTTCTACATCCTGCATTTTTTTACTCGGAGGTTTTTAGAAAAACTGTGTCAGAGGGCATATCTAGCAAGTTACACTGAGAAAGTGACAGTATTGTTTAAACACAAAGTCAGGGTTTGAATGTGCACTGTGCAAATCCCTTCCAATGAACTTTGCAGTTAAGTCTGCATCAGCAGAGATGTTCCAGTTGTGTGCAGTCCTGTGAACTGTCCTGTGGAGTGCTAGTACTATCCGTAAAAATCATGTCTCATCTGTCATGAGACAGAATTAGAAGATGATTGAACAACATTTCTTTAAACATGAACTGACACAATTCCTCTCAGTTCCCATGAAATCACTGTATAGCTTTTCTTCACTGAATTTTTGTATTTTCTACAGGATTCAATAACATTCAAAGAAGCCTCATATAGTAACTCTCTGGTATATATATGTTTGCAATTTGAACGTCTTCAGTTCTGCTTTGGCTGTTTTTCATGTGAAGAAAAAATAGATTAGTTACTTAAAGAAAAAATCAGGCAGATGTCAGTCAACTTCATCTATTTATAATCTTTAGATATTTGTTGTGGTCTATTGTGAAATTTCTAGCTTCATCTTGACTTCTAATATACTGAAATATATTATTTCTCCTCACAAACGTTTATATAAGCACTGTCATTTCAAGAGCTACATTTTCCAAAAGGAAGATTAAAAATAAACTTACCATGAAAGTGAATATTTTGATTGGAACATACATTTCTCCTTCTTGGGAGAGTGTTGTGGTCTCAGGTGGTGGAAAGATCTAACAGAGAAGACATCATAACAACACACAAATAGTCCATTAAAAAGTCAGCGTGTTTGCTGCCTTACAGGAGAGCATTCCCCATGGATATCTGCTTTCTGGTACATTCTGGTACACTCTTTGTGGAGAATGAGACCAGCTAAATATTGGTAGAAAAGAGGGATTATGTATTTTCCCTTAAGAGCCACTAGGTGTTGTGACACCACCTTTGTTTTTCTTCTGGACACAATACATGGACATAGAATAGGAAATACATTTTTATAACTCAAGTGGTGAACTAGTTTCCCATTAAAAAGCAGAAAGCAAAATCCTAAGTCCTTCTGTTCTGCTGCTGAGTGCAGTAGAGAGGCATGCCCCTTCTACCCTGGGATAAATCTCAGGATTTTACTGTAGCCCAGTTTTAGCAGCTGCTTTGGAGATATAGCAAACAATTCACACTGTGCATAGGAGGAGCAGTAATTCATCTAAAGGTGGCAAATCTGAGACGTGACAGGTATTAAAAAGGAAAGGCTAAGTGCAGTATCACATTTTTATTCTACTGTCTTTCCATACAGGTCATGAGAGGCAATCCATTCATTCCCTCAGTACATCACCAAGTTAAATATATGCACAACCACTTTCAAAGCCACTCTTTCTCCTTTTTAATTTTATGTCAATCAGTGGTCATTGAGATAGTCTAAATCCTTCCAAAAGCAACTGTTCCTCCAAATTAAAATGCATCCTGTATTGTCTGCTGTGACAGTGTCTCAGAAACCATTGTGGTGTGTGTGGATAGTGCCATTAATAGAAAACTTTATTTTCGGGGTAGCTGGTTTCTCTAGTCCTTTTCTCTGCAGTGTTAACTTCATTAGGTAGAGGTCCAGGTCATTTTCATTCATATTAATCACCTTTCCCCCATCCCCCCCCAAAAAAAAACCCTGTGAAAATTAATTTCATTCAAATCACTTAGATGAAGGAGAATGAAAAAGACAATTTTTGTAAGCAGAAAATTAGGTGTGTATTTTCTGGGTAACAGGAGTTTGAAGATTAAAAGGCAAAGACTATATACTACTGAACTCTCCCTTTTAAGAAATAACACAAAACGTGGCAGGCTGATGAGTACTGAAGAGATCCAGGAAGAGAAATGAAATTAAAGCAACTTCTAGGACATTTACTCGTGCCAAAAGAAGATCTTTAATGTTCTAAATAATACCGTCACTTTCTCAAGGACTCATAAGTATTTTCTTAAGGATCAGTCAGCCATTAAACAGTTTTCTCTTCCTTTCTTATGATCACAATCTAACTACTGATTTTGGCAATACCAGGCTTTGGAGAATAATCAAATTGTAAAAAGTTGTTTCTCATGAATCCAATCCAGGTAATTCTTAAGAGTCTGAGGAAATATCTCCCGTCCTAGTGAGATTCTGAAGTTGATTCAGAAGGGCTAAAGGAGCACTCTCCTGGTGTCCTAGAGAGACCCCTGGCTTTGGAGCCTTCATCTGAAATGAGACCTTTAAATCAAGATTTAGGAAGGACATAATTGCTATCACTGAAGGCAATCATATATGAGTTGTAATAGGATTTCCCTAACACTATAAATTATATCATATTATTACCTCAGAACACAGTCCATGAAGAACTTTGCAGGAAGAATTAAAATTGATTTATAAAATCTGTAATTAAAATGTTGAGGATTAAATCAGTGCTTGAGGTCCTCTATGATTGCATGATCTTTCTCTTTGATATTTCCCTTACGTTTTTGTATGATATTCTTATTACTCTTCTATTTCCTTAAATATGGTTGTTGAAAAGAGAAAAAAAGAATTGAAAGTCATTAATTTCCTCTGCTTTCCTTGATTTTTCCCTTAATACTTGTGTAAAACTAGGGGTCATTTAAATTGTCTTCTCCCTTCAATTTTCAAAAAGTCATTATAAATGGTAGATACAGTAAACTTAAAAAAAAAATAGTTTATATATCAGGTAGTAAAAAAAAAAATTAAAAAATATTTTGTATAGATTGTATGGAGTTGTTAGTTATAAAGTTTATAGAAAGAACCTGGAGGAAGAGCTAGGAAGAATATTAACACTTTTGAGATGATTCTGAACTTCAGGCATACCACTCTACTTGTTTTGTCCTTCAATTTAGTATTGTGATGAACTGATAAAGTTTTAATATACATCCCCAGAGAGTTGCGGATGCCCCGTCCCTGGAGGTGTTCAAAGACAGGTTGGATGGGGCCCTGGGCAGCCTGGTTTAGCATTAAATGGGGATGTTAGTGGCCCTGCCTGTGGCAGGGGGGGGGTGGATCTTGGTGATCCTCAGGGTTTCTTCCAACCTAAGCGATTCTGTGATTCTATGATGAGGAACAGCATAAGGTAACAAGCAAAATCTCTGTATCTCTGTACAGGATTTTCTGGTGAGCTTAAAATCCCAGCTCAGCTCTGTTTTTAAGTATGTACGTTTTTACTGATCATTGTTTATTGTCCTTAAGAAATTTTCAGGAAATCATTTACTGTCGAGAGCCCCAGACAGAATGTCCTTCTCATTGCTTAGTGCTACCACATTACTAATCATAGGCAGAACCATTTCTCACACCCTGAACTTGAGTCAAACAGAATCTAAGCCACTTTTCAGCTGAACAGCTTTCAAAACTAGGGGCTCCAAAGTCATTAAGTGAAATAGAAAACATGGAGATTTTAGGATTACTGAGTGTTAGTAATTTCAGGAGTACCTACCCATCTTCAGTCCATGCTATCTGATGTAGATATTTGGAAATTCTATTTTGATGGGGTGCATAACAGCCTTCAAGCATGTCAGGGAATTTGAATCGCAGGGCTCTGTCATCTGTACCTTTGAGAACAGAATAACTTCTATTTGTGATGTAAAAATGGATAGAAAAGCAGTAAATTGTTCTTGCTGTTTTTGCATATGGTTAGTTATTTCTGTGTTTCCCTCCCTTTTATTCTTCACTGCAGCCAGAACCTTTCCAAAGGGATAAAAGGGCTGGTGAGTGGCATCTTGTGGCTCTCAGCTTTACCACATGAGTGACTCAAACTTCAGGAATGTTAGTGCCCTAACAGTTGGCAGTCTCCCAACTCAAAGACTGAGCAATTTAGTATAATAGACTGAGCAGCCTCAGCTACCATTGTGTCTGGGATTTTGTCTGAACTGTTAAATCTAGGACTTTCTGTTGGCAGTGTATGCTGCTGCTGCTGCCTCTGGGCTAGCCATGCGCACGAGTGATTTGTATAAAACACACTTTACAATCTTGAAATGAGTTGTGGTCCTGCAAGATTAGAACAGATGAGTGCAGTTCTGCATAGATGTCATAGTGAACTACTTCTAAAAAATGCCCAGCATATATGCACTAGTGAAATTAGACAGGAAAAAATACTGTTAAATAAAACGAGTTTCTATTGCTGCTCAGGTTACTATTCTAATTTTATATAGAACAGAATTACAGCAGAGTAACAGAATTGTCATAATTAAAGAACTTTACAAATGTGTTGTCAGTGGTAAATTTCCATCATTTGTCTTTACTAAAAATATAGACTATTTCTGTCAATGCTGTTTAAATGAACTATGAACTAGACTCATTGTATCATAGAATATAGATATTTTTAACTCTGGTCATGAATATGAATAATTGTAGTCTTTTCAAAGGTAAAATATTGTTGGGAAGAGGGCACAACTGGATTAGTCTCATCCCTCTACCTACTCCAGCCTCGTGTCCATATCAGAAAGATAGAAAGAACAATACATCCTGGGTTATTCAAACACGTAATGTAGGATCTAATCCTATAGTCCCGAACTACAATGTTTTAACAGATTGAATCTGAGATTTTAGCAAATCAACTTTTGGATTAACAGATTCACAAAGTTAGACTGCTGCCATGAATCTGCTCTTTCTATCATCTTTCTATCATCTTTTTTTTTTTTTTTTTTTTTTTACAGTGGATTTTAACCTATTTTGGTAAATAATATAGCCATTTATAAATATGTAAGAGAACACATTTTCTAAACTAAAACTGTTCAAAAATGCTTCTTTAGAAAAGGAAAGTTTTTGCTTTGTGTTTAGTTGTTGGTCTTTTTTTTTTTTTTTTTTTTCATGAGATGTTCTGCACAGAATTGTTTTTGTAAATCAAGCAGCAAACCCAAGTGTTATTTTCAGTGTAACTAAGCCATCATCTAGCCTTCCTGTAAACTGTAAGGAGATGAATAGAGTTTTGAAAATGTTATATTCTCCATCCAGTGCATCTAAAGGAGTACTTATATTTAAATTTTGTTTCATCCTCTTAGTATGAATTCATGTCATTACCAAATGGTAAACAAAAACAGATGTCAGGCTCACTTTAGAAAAAGTGGTGAGCTTGCAGTTACATATTGAAGTGAAATGCTTCTGAGAGCAGGGTTTTGATATACTTCAGTCCTTCTCTTTCAAATGGATATTTTTATCCTAGAAATATCTTTAGTGCCCTTTAGTAGCCAAAAAGTAAAAAAAAAATAATAATGGTGAAAATATCCAATCCATTAGGTTTGAACTTTCAGAAGGTCTGGCTATTTAAGGAAATTTGTTTTTTAAGAAAAAGAGAGAAAAGAACATCTGGCCATTAAAATAAGATGAACACGCTATGGAATAAATTTATATAAATAAGCCTAGCTTAAGAAGCAGAACTGTTGTGTGCTTTGCTACTAAACAGATTTTGTGATAGTACTGCAAACTTGCCAAGATATTAAGTAAATGAAAGCCAACAATCAAGTCTTTAAGTATATACTTTAATGACATAAGAGTATTACAAGCTTACAGGGGAAGAAAGCTTATAAAAGCATTGACCTTCCCCTATACTCTGAAAGACACTTAGGTGAGATAAAATAAGACTTCTTAACAATATCAAAAGACAATACCTAAAAAAAAAAAGAACTGTGTGAATACAAATATTCCAGCAGAAGTTTATAATACAGACTTTCATTATTTATGTAATCATAATAGATGGCATTTTGTACTTGTCTACCAGGAAGTATGAGGCATTCTCATATAAAAAAGGCATTGTATAAGAGCACAGTCAATGGAACAGTTTGTTATTTACACTGGAAATAGCATTTTCCCCATTTTTAGTGTAGAGACAAAGTGTTTACCAGTTTAATGGTATTTAAGAAAATGTCCTATTTTCCTGGATAACTGTTCTCAAGGGGAAATTAAACATAATTGTCAAAATTAAGTCCATGTCTCTCTCTGACATCTAGGTCATTCTCCATCTCCTTCTGCTGTAATCTACACCACCAATTTGTTACTGTATTACTAAGCTCATTTTGGAATGAGGCAACTATTTCCTAAGGAGGCAAGTCTCAGATGAAGTTTGGAAAATAGCTTATTTCAGCCTGATTTGGCTAGAAAAAGGGATTTGTCATGAAGTTATCATTGTGTCGTTATTCTGTAAAATACTGTTGTGGCAGATTATGACCAAGTCCTTACTTTGAACAGAAACCAAAAACCAGAAAAAAATTATGCATCTTAGCAGCTTAGGAAAGTGCAGTACCTAAGTACACTAAGCCAGTGCTGTGCAGAGTGTGTGGGACCAGACTCTACACTGGAGTCTATCTTGAACAATGTTATGCACTTCACAATGAGTATCTCAGGTGTCTCTCTGTAAAGCAAAGAAACATAGCTTCAAGCATGGAAATTTAATGGAGCATCATGTCTTTACCAGGACCGTGGTGGGTGCTGAGAACATAATCACAAACACTGACTTACTTTGTTATCTGATGGGGTTATCTTCTCTAATAAATGAATTTTTAAACAGTGGCAAGATGTATCTCTTTATATTGAATGGAGACGGTTATGGATTTGGATATATAATTTACTTGACATTTTTGACTCAGCCTCTCAGTTATGTTGCACTTCTTGCATATGTGCTTTCCTTTGGACAAAAGAAATCAAGTTATATGAAAAAATAGCATGGTATTTGAAAGAATCACAGTTTAAAAAAAAACAGTTTCTTTCATTAAAGAAATATTTGCCTTAAGGCAACTGATTAAGTGATGAAAACATTAAGCTTTGAATATTCCATACATACAACCTAAAATCACTGTTGATTTTATAGGCTTGGTAAGGGGCTAACAACTAATGAGAAAAATCTGGATAATCTGGATAATCCAAAGCTAGCAAATACTGAAATGAAGGTCTGCTTGATGCTCTGGTATAATACACACAAAAGGGTGTACTGCAATTCTCTTATTAAATGAGAACAACGAAGGTTGCTTCCTATTATTTAAAGCTGTTTAAATAGCAAAATTAATAAACATATTTCAGTGCAAAGTCAAACTCCTACCCATCTTAGTACCCTTACTATGTATACTTACGTGAGTAGATGAATTAAGCAACAACTGACAAAGGTTTTTGAGAAACTGAGCAATTGAATGGAAATAGGAGTGAAATATCTTATTTCATACAGAACTAGTAACACTCAGTTTCCTTGTTCCGTTGTGTTCCATAATGCAAATTTATCTATCAAAGAGAGAAATACAGTGCAATTAAAAACTGATCAAGAAAGCAAACAAAAACTTATTCTATCAGATTACATCACCATTCTCAATTTATTCCCTGTTTATTCACAGGGAAGGGCTAGCAAAAATCTTGTTCATACACAACTGAAGGCATGCCTCAGTTATCATCCAAATGCTAAGACAGAAGTCTTGATCGTCTCTTCCAAAGGTTCATATTTCCCTTTTTATTCAAACCTTACCATCTTTCTTAAGAGAGTCAATAAATGGAGGTAAAATAATGGAATCTATTCAGTAAAAGGAAACAAATGGATAAAGGAATTATACTGCCAGAATATACTTGAGAGATTGAAGATATAAATTAATTCCAGAGTCTTTGAAAAATTAGGGTTAACAATAACAGATACCCAGAAAGGAAGAAAAGGAGTAAATTTGAAAAAGTGGAAGTATGTAATGATAAAAAAATTCTTGTGAAGAGATTTCAATTATATATATATATATATATACCAAAATTAATCTGATCAAAGTGAATTGGTTTTATATGAAAGAAGAAAAAATCCTCCACTTTGACATAAATCTGTTATGAATAAATGTGTATTTCAATTCTAAAATACTTTAGGAAATGTCATGAGAAAAATAGGCACAAATGTAAGGAAATTGCTTTTCTAGGATTGCCTTCTTCCCAAACACGCAACTTTCAGTCCTTCTGAACAGTAGTAGCTGTTCTGACTACAGTCAGTTGTCCATGGAGGAAAACTTTGATTTTTATACTGATAGGATTTTTATACTGATAAGAATGAGAAGCAAGTAAACAGAATCCTATAGGTAGGCAGAAAAATCCTACTGTATGAGACTGAGAAACTATATAGTGACTATGTTTTCTGTGTACAGTTGGATTCTGTTTCTTATTCATAAAAACAAAACAAAATAAAAACACAACAAAAACACAACAAAAACATTTTCATTAAGGATCTTCTAAAGATATTACATTGTTATCCAAAATTAAATTAGATATGTAACATCAAATGTTAATTGTTTATTCTTCAAACTGTGCTTGTTCCTTGAAATGAAAGAAGAGGATGCTGTGTTGAGCATCTTATCTATCGTGTTTGTATGTATCCCTTGAAATTTTCACATCAGTGATTAAGGGATTAGCTTGAAACCACAAACACATGCCTCAAGCCAAAACATATCAGGATGGATTCTGTGATCCTTACAAGTAACACTAGGCTGTTCCTTTGTTTATATGAGGTGTGATTATAGAGCAGCCAGTAATAAATGAGACTTCTGATGCATTTTATCCAGCATCAAAGGCTTCTTTTCAGATCTAGTCAATATTGTTTCTGAGTAAACTTTCCTTTTGGGATTCAAAGATATGCTTGAAGTAAAAGTACCTGATGTTAAACAATTCAGTTTATACACCTCTTTTAGTATTCATTAAAGTTGCTATACTTGTAATATTACTATTTTTAGTATTATTCTACTCCCTTGCATGCCCGGGGTGATAGATCACAGGCTTCTGCTGATTCTTGGAATATCTCTGCCATGAAACAGAAGAGTACTTCAGTTTGTATTGGTCTTGCCATCAGTTCAGTAATGTTGTAATTGTATCTATAATGCAATACAATATCGCACTTAGAAAAATTCCTCTTTTGGTATAATTTGCTGCTTACTCAGCATCACTCACAGTAATGACTGTGTGAGTCTTCTGGTTTCTGCTCCACTGTGAAATCGGACATGCTGCCCCGAGTCCTAAAGAGGAGTCCTACCAGGTACAAATACATTAATCAGTTCTTATTTTGGGATACTTCTGGGAGGCAGTGTTGTTATCAGGTCATTCTCACTCCTTTAGTGATGCAGATGCAATTCTGTTAATAGAATGAGGTAAACAGGTTACAGATGCCTGTATCCACATAATGTCAAGTGTGACTCCCTGTGAATAAACTCTTACATCTGAAATCTCTGGGTACACTTAAGGTATAACTAATATACTAATAAAGAAGTACTATTTTGATCAAGATTTTTTTTTAAACCCATACAGGAAAGGTTGACTTAAGAATCTGATTCCATTACATATCTCTATCATTGGATGTAGGTTTTAGCAGTTATTTAACATGTTTATATTTACTGTTGAGATGATTCTGAATAGAAAAATTGGGCGTACAAAATTGGTATCAGAAGATCTTTTTGAGTCTGCGTAGGTGAAGAATTGCATCCCCTCAGTGTTGCCATGCCATCTCTTGAGCTTCAGCTGTCTATAGAAGAAAGTAGACAAGTTTTATATTTCCTATCTCAGGGACATTTGAAAATCTCTAAGTCACAAATAAGGAAAATAGTAGAATTTTTAATTAAATGTTGAATAAGATATATCTTAGTGAAGTCAAAGAATGATAATCACAGTTTATAGGGATTAAACAGTAGGTGAAATTTGTTTTATAGTTATAAAAAGGAAAAAATGGAGATGAATATGCCTCTGTCCTCATTGTACTTTCAGACATTTTCAATCAACACTGTTTCTTTAAATTTTTCTAATCTATTATTTAGAGTTAATGACTTGATCAGTCCAGTGGCAGGGAAAAAATGCTAGAGATGACCATGAATTTCAATTACATCTAAATGTAACTGATCCTGCTAAAGGCGAGATACAACCTACTGGAGAGCAGAGATTAGCATAGTCAATTTGAAAAATGTTGTGAATCTTTGAACATGAGAGTGTTTGGGGACTATGGGAAACATCTGTGTTTGTCTAGTTGCTTTAAGTGCTCCCCTGCGAGGAGGGTAGTTTCTGAACCTAATAGGCACGAAATTGATAAACCCCTGCTTGAACAGCGGTTGCAAATCAAACCTTTTAGAATGATTAACAGTCACCATGCTTTCATATCTCAGACCAATCCCAAAGCTCTATACAAGAAGACAAAACTTTTCAAGGCCTGCATGTGATTTCATGTTCAGGATGACAACTTCTGAAGGTGATAACAACTCTTTGAATAAGCCAGATATTAACTGGAGAGGCCTGTTGGGTGGATGTGTGCAAGAAATCTATTCGTGTGTGGCAAGTCCTCACACGATGCCTCCCTGAATACTTTTTCAAGCGAAGACCATAGAAAAAAAACTTTTATGATGTTTCTTGGCAAAAATTCTCTCCTGTTATGCATCTGTGTTGTACTCTACCACTGTCAGCCATGATTTGTAAAAATCATTAAGAGATCTAATTGCATCAAGCTGTAATACGTAATGGAATATTAACTTCAAAAATTGTAACTATACTTTTTGGAACTACCAGCCAATAAGCTATAGTATTACTGATTGCTGCTCACTGAATCTGGGGAAAAAAGTAAAAAATAAATTCCAAAAGTCCTTAATTTATATAGTACCAAGACATTTGCAATAAACACATTTAATCTTAGACAGAGTTTTTCAGTTAGAGAACAGAAATCCATGTGAACCTAAAAATCAACCAAATATTTAATAGCTGTTTATTTTTCTTTTAAATACCTCCGATATACATATTTGTGTTTCCCACACTTAAGAAAAAGGTCGCTTTGAGTCATCTATTCCCAAAGAGAATCTCTGGTGAAGGTTAGAGGAGACTTCAGGTGGCTGAATTTTATTCTGTTTTCTGTAACCTCTCATCAGCTCTTCTTGTTAGATATTTTTCATCTAATACTGAAGACAGTTTTGGGGTGAAGCTTCAAATAGCTGATGATATACTGTGTTGTCATGTTGTCTATTTGCATGCTGCTAACTTTTGTATTAAATTTCTACTTTAATAGGAAACCATAAATAAGAATGCTGTTTTCCAGTTTTTGTGACTTTTATGCTTTTTGGGGAAATCGGAATAGTTATATTCCCCAATGCAGCTAATGATTATTGTGCCTATGAGTTCTCTCCAATGACAATCTTAATCTCTTGATATGCATGTATCTCTTACATGAAATATTAAGTAATGGTAAAATGTGCATGTAGTGTTTCTGCTATAAATTGTCCATTGACCTTGTCCTTGGAACATGTCCACACTTTGTTGATAAGATAGTTAGTACTAGATTAAATTATGAATGCCATAGCAATGCAGGAGTAGCGATGCCAAAAAGTCTAAATGCAACTGATTTGGTTATGATGATGTAAAAAGTGAATTACTAATGAATAATTTTATTATTATTATTATTTTTAAGGATGATACATTTTCCAGAAGCAACTACTTACAGCTCCTAGAATTACTTTATTTAATTGTTCAGTGGTCAGACAGGCTGGCCTGTAGCACACAAGTTGCACTAATTAATTATTTGTATAGCAGTAGACCTTGGAGACAAAAGTATCTATATTTTCTTTTACTTAATTCTTTACATTGGGATAATGTCAGAAACAGTAATAGAATTATTTCTAATTTTGAGTTGCATGAGATGTGGATTGTTCTCAAAGAAATATTTTTAGAAACACATTCTTGGGATGCATGCCTATATTGCAAAATCAATATAGGATATGTTCCTTCTTACTATAACAGGTGTTTGAATGAAAATGTGGGGGGTAAAGCCTCAGAACCACTTGAAAGAAACATTTAAAAAGAGTATTCCATTTCTCAAGCAGTGTTCTGTTAGTTTTCTATTGATTTCACAGAACATTCAGGAAACATTTTAATAAACACTGTAATAAGCAAAAAGAGGCATTTAGGGCTGAAATAAAGTATCCATACAAAAAGTAACAGAAGAGTGGCTTCGTGTTTAACTATTTCTGGATGTTGTGGAAAAACATACAAAATTGTAATAAATGTTCACTTTTTTGGTATAGAACACTAAATGTCTTAAAAATCTGGTACATACTTTATGGGATAAGTTAGGGTGATCTTTTTTAATTCTGAGAAAACTCTTGTTCATTAAGGGAGTGTTCACTGAAGTACATATTTTGCTTTGTTGGGACACCAAAGATAATATATTACAAACAAATCCTATTAAATATACTGGGAAACAATACATTAGTCTAAATCTGCAAACATCTAAAGCAATACATAATGAAAATGAGTCTTGCCTATTGCTACAGATTCAGTAAAACTAGGTAGACCTTTAATCTTTGTCACACAGTGTGTGTCTTTGTACTGAAATACAAGGAACTAATAGAAAAAATAGTAACATACTTCACTGAGTGGAAGCTGGAGTTGGACTCAATTATCCTTTTGGATCTTTTCCAGCTCAGGATATTATTCTATGGCCCTGTAGTTCTGGGCAGAGCAAGTAGCTTAGGCATTGGCATGGCTCTACACTGTCCTTCTGCTTGCTGGATTTACAGTTGTCTACATCACTTTATATGGTCACCTTGTTTTTGTAATTCTATTTGTCATTCTTTAAACTGAAAATAAGCACTGCTTTAATTCCCTCTTCTCTCCTTTCAAGAAGAAAGGAAGACTTGGAACAAAATTTAAAAGCCAATATCATAAGCTTGTAAGCATATGCTGCAATATGTCAATAGAGAGAGGATCTTATTACCTGCTATTCTTACTTTCAGTATGTTATACAGTCTTCTGCATCTGTTTTTCAGCCCAGTTGACTGAGCTTGGCTTTCTACCATGTCACAGCAAGTATGAATGATGGCAAGTCTTTATTGCTTGCTTTTATAAAGATAAATTGAAATTTGATTATATGTTCCCTAGATTGCTCATCTTTTTAATGAAATGAATTAATTGCTGTGGCATATGCATATACAGGAAGATGGTATTAGAATTGGAAAGAGTTGGATTTTGAGAAAGAAAAAAACTATCTGCAGTTAAACTTTATTGTTGGCCAAAAAAGCCTTTGCAGTTAATAAATGAAAGTAAAGGAATCCAGGCAACCTACGCAACCAAGAATTTGTCGGTGTTTCCAGTAAGGTTAAAGTTTTCACTGTCTGTACAGAACTAAATAAGAACATCAGGTAAAAAATGCAGAAGTCATCAGGCTAATGTTTAGAATATTCTGTCTGCCAGGATAACATCTTCAACTGTCTTTAGAGAACTTCTTGTCCTACCTTTATGATTTTGGAGAATACCATATCCCTGACGTTTTATTCTGGATAAACATGCCCAGGATATTAGGCCTATCCTGAAGATTTAGAATGGAATCCATTCTTCACACACATTGTTTAGATCAGCATCTTGATTGCATCTGCAGTAGAGTGACCTGTAAGTTCTGAAATGAAATGGTATTGCAGAGTGATTGCAGTTTGCACACAGCAACAAAAGGCTCAGAGGCAGCTTGAGATCTACTTTGAATCATGAGACATAAAAGGTGAGCAGGTTTCACATCAAAATGGATTTCCTGTCTTAGTGAGCAAAGCTGCTGGGATAATCTCATTCCTCTAGCTGTTGAACTGTAATTTTCCTTATTCTGATTTTTTAAGATGAAATAGCGTAGCAAAGATAACTCCTCTTTCCTCTGGAAAAGGAGACTGTGGCTGAGATGGGGAGAAAAGAGAAGGGACTTGAGAGAGAGCAAGGAGAGAAAACACGGAAAAATGGAAAGGTCCTCGGAAGGATTAGAATTAGAATGCAGACAGAAGAGGAAGGAAATGAATGGATCTGTCCACATTTTTCCCTCCAGCTTTTTAAAGTTTTCAGTTTACCTTCTGTTTCAGTATAGTGGGAGGAGTAGATAAACAAAACACAGATAAGATTTTTAAAAATGGGAATATTTCATTTTTTTCTTACTCAAGGGATACACTCATGAGAAGTAAATTTCTTTTTGGTTTAAATCATGTTGACTTATCTTCCTGCTGTTGCTTGCAGTTGTTTTGGTTTAGTTTGGGGATTTTGTTCCTGTCTGAAGGAAGCTTCGTTTCCTTTGTCTTCTATATGCATTGCATGATGTAATAGACACAGCAGTGCTTTGGAAGTCTGAAATCATTGTTTGTTTATGATAATCTTCCATCAATATAGGATATAGGATTATTTACATAAGATAAAAAAGAAGTTGAAAAAAATCTTGAGACGAAGGCATAGTATGTTTTGAATGCATACAATTTTGTGAGTGATTGGCTATACAGTCTACAGGGCTGCACTGAAAGTAATGCCTCCTATTTTATTATGTTGGCCCACAAATTCAGAGGTGAATCCTGGTGATCTGGCAATAGAGTTTGAACCTTTCTCACTATATTCCATTGCATTCTGTTGCTGTGTGGCAGATGACAGCAGAGGGGCAATCTGACAAAATGATGTCTGACATGGAAGTCATATAAGCAACCTCTGTATGTGAACAAGAACATTCATACCATGAAGATTTTCTGCTTGCCTGGCAAAGCTTGGAGCAAAGCTGAAATCAAAGCAGCCTTACTTACTGAAGCAATTTCATTTTACCTGAAACACTGAGGCTTAAATTATAAGCTTCAGGATGACTCACTATAAGTAACGCATGCATATAAACTGCATAATTTTCCTAGCGTATTTTCACAATCAATATAACTGTGTTTAAAGTTGAGACCTTAGGTCAATCTTCTAAGCAGTGAATGAATAACATATTTTTTTTTATCAGAGAGAAGCTGCTCTATGCAAATAATATCTGACTTGAATATTTAATAGATTGTACAGTAGGAAGTAATTGCTAACTAGTGGGACATGCTGAAATGAAATAGAGAAATACAAAAATAACAAGTCCTATCAGATTTCACTTACAGTTTTTTCTTAACACTAGATGGTCAGACAGGTCTTGCTGTAATACATGAAATAATTGTAATAATTATAATTATTCATTTTGGGAGCCCCAGGGCAAATGAAGACACTCAAAGCTGAGGAAGGCTTCACTGTGTTTTCTTATAGTAAAGGACCTGTGCCTTTTGTTGTATTATGAGTATCTCCTAGAGACTATGAACATAAAGATAGTGTCCAGTAGCTATGGCAATTGATGACTAGATGTGAGAATGTCCTTTAATGTGGACACAAACCTTTCTGGGCTTTATGGCACTATGGCCATGAAAAGAGTGTGGAGGACAGCTTGAATGCATGCAGCATAGGGACCATAAGCTGTATGTATTGACCAGGAACAGGAATTCACATGCCGTGGACTCTCATACCTACCCACAGAGTCTCTTGCACATTTGTGAAGGGATTGAAATGCAAAGCATTTCTTTTAATTTGTACCCTCTTCTGTTAAAATAAGCTTGCGCTAATTCAGAGGTCAGTGGATGAAAATTTTATGCCATCCTCATTACATCCTTATTGCCCATGGGAACCCGAAATTATGGATGTTATAATGAAGATAATTAGAGTAAGCTCTATTTTAGCTTAAGGCAAAAGGCCTTAAATCAAAAGGAGAATGTTCTAGTGCCCTTGAAATTGGGGTGAAGATTACAGACAGCCTATGGTGTGCCAAGCGTCTAGACTCACTATTTTAAAAAGCTGTAGAACATTACTATGGGAGCTGGTCTTGTATGAGGAGTAGGCTTGTGCTTGGGGGCAGTACATGCATTCCTTAATTCATTCTGCAGATTCTGCTGTATCTGATGACTCTGGTGTGGGCTGGGATTCCCACTCCTGCATGATTTCTTGGAGGGAGATCTTAATCTCTTTCTTGATGTATGGATAAAGAGAAATTGACGTGACAAAGACTGTATATCTAATTTTGTAAGAAAGATTTATCTTACTATTTGACCTCAGAGGTTTAGCAAGCCTTTGCACTGCCTTTGCAAAAGTTATATTGTGCTTTCTAAAGGTGTCACAAAACATCTTTAACTGTAACTTTTAGGAAATTATCTATTATTACATATGTCTGTATCTGTTAGGAAGTGTATTTTAAATCTTGTAGAATGTGAGAAGTGTTTGTATGTTTGTTCACTGCCTGAACCTTGCACCCTCAGGCATTTTTTCCCTCATGTGAGATTTAGAATGGATTTACACTCCATGCTATATTTCTTAGTTATGCATATTTATGCTGTAGGACATGAAGTCCATCTATTCACTGAGGGGACTTGTGCAATGTGGTCATTTTCCTGTCCCATTACCAGGAATGGGGCTTGGAGCACACCTCCCTTCTTTCCACTGCCCAGCTCTAGTCTCATTGCAATGGCTTTTGATTATTCCTGTACTGAGCTGGATGCTGATGGGTGAAACCATTTGTGACATTATCCACCACTTCAATTCACTTCTGCTAAACAATGAAATCTACTAATAAATTGAACAGACAAGCAAAATCTCTTAAACATGCTCTGGAGGGCTCTACCTGTTTTCTTTCTACTCTCTTGATATTTCTTTTCTTTATGTGTGAGCTGCTGCCAATGACAACATTTGAAATCAGCCAACCAAAGAAACTAAAAAATACTGCACAGCGTCTGATAAAGAAAATGTGTGAAGCTGATCGCAAGATCCATGACTTTATTTTCTTTCACTTACTTAGAGCTGGGGCTAGAATTCTTATAGGATTGATATGTACTGAATTCTGGGTGTATACTGGGGCAATGTTACTAATTTCCACAATCTGAAAAATCATTGAATGCTTTATTATTATTATTATTATTATTATTATTATTATTTTCATTGGTTTGGTTTTCTTAAGCAGAATTGGCTTCTCCAGCTTGTTGGAGGTGCTGGGTTTTTATTTTGATTTCTATAGATTAAAATCTGAAGCAAGGCAAGGTTTGTCCCACACAGATGAGGGAGAAAATGGGCATCACATAGGAAAGCATGATCTACGATGCACTCTGTCATGGCATGGGCTCTTTGGCACAACATATGGCAACAGAATTACCTTTGTACTACCCAACTGTGGGATATAATTTATCCAGTCTGAGGGACTATAGTGACAGGCAATAGATTTGATACTGCACATGTTCTGCATGCTAAAATGTCTCTGAAATGCAGAACTGTGTTGCACTGCAGAGCAGTTCTGGCTATTACTGGCAAATCCTTGTTCTTCCCTTATGATGTCACTTATATTGTGACATCCTGCAATACTAATAAAAAAAGATGTGGTAACGTAACTGCTGGAGAAAAATGAAAGAGAAGTGATAAACTACAACTTTTACAACGTGCACTGTCAGCTAAAGAATGAAACAATTTTAGACTTGAACATTAAGGGCATGGAAAGTGCTTTGAGATTTATACGAAAACAATAGTTCAGACCATTTTACAGTATCACTGTTTCAGATACCTAAAATTAAAACAGTGTGGTACAGTGTTACTTCAATAATTCTGTTCATTGGAGAACAGGGATTTTTATTTGGAAAGTAAAATATCATCACCACTAAGGATATACAATAGATTTTTATGGCTGAGCTCTTGTATTTTTAAGATGATTTACTTCCCTTTTCACTTTCTATCTACTCTAGAGGTATAAATATGCAGACCATATTGACCTTCAGTATGTCTCAAGAACCTAAACAGGGAGTTGAAATCTTATTTCTTCTCATAGAAACAAAATTCTGTAGTGCAGTTTCTTTAAAAAGCCATATACTATCCATAAATGTGTCTCAGAATTGTTGGGAATGATCTGTAGAATTTCTCAAAGGAGAGATTTGATTTTACAGATCTAGTACAAAATATCTAATAATAATCAGTCATTTGTCAGCTGGAAAACAAACCTGCTTTTTGCTTTAGCAGTAGGTTTTTTTTTTATGACCTTAGAAGATTTAATTTAAAAGAATTGTACTTGATCTTCTTCATGCAGTGTAAAGACTATAGTAATGCCATAATAACCAGGGCTGACATTGCTAAGAAACAGTGATTTTGATCAGTGTTCCATCATTGACTTCCTTGCTTAGGAAAAGTACTGGTCATCTTTTTGGTGAGATGCATATTTATTTAGTTAATTTTACTGACATCACGTTTTTAGAATTTAGAATTCTTGGTGACAGACAGCTGAGATCTCTCTGCTGAATTAAGATTGGGGTGTGTATATGATGCATAATTATTTGAAAATGGGAATGAGATGTAGTATCTAAAAGGTGCATTAGGGTTGGAGGGTGGGTGATGGCAGAGGATCTGATGAGGAGTTCAGCAGCTGTGTGAGCAGAGTGAGATGGATAGTTCTGGGCTGGTCACAGGCTCTGTGTCAGAGGCAGCAAATTAAGGCAGCGGAGCAGAAGGATTTCCTATGTGCACTGAGGTTCTCATAAAATACTCAACATAATACTGAACATGACCCTCACACTTAGGTCAGTGTATTTTTTTTTAAACAATAACAACAAAAAAGTTGGTCTTTATTTTTCTTCTTGATGATGATCTGCATTCAAGAAGAAATTGGTTTGGACCAGAGTATGATGCCCCTTTGACATACTTTAATTTTCTGTAGAGGACAATGAACAGGGAGTTGATGTGTATCGGCTTTGAAATAATGCAAGCACAAAAATCACCTTCATTTTGAAAATGAGATGAATTTCTGTAAAATATTTTTTAACAAGGGAAGCTTTTACTTCCTATTTGAGATGAACGTTCTGTAATAGTATTTCTGACTAATTAGACAATTACATTAATTTAACAGCAGTCATCATAAAGTGCATTTTAAGCTTTGCTTTACACAAGCTATACTGTTTTTTGTTTTGTTTTGTTTTGTGTGTGTGCTTTGTTTTGTTGTTGTTGTTGTTTTCCTTTTTTCTTTATTTTGAGATAGCTAAACAATGTGGAAATGTTGACCTGTTGATCAGTACTGACCTTGATTACATAATTCTCTCTGTTTACTGAAACACAGCTCTGAAGCTGACATATATGTATTTTTTTTCTTTCAGTAAAAGGTGCTAACTGTTGGATGTAGGTATTTTCATTTCTTGGGTTAGTAGAAATAACAGTGCCAAACAGAAGCCGGCAAATAAATGTTCAGAAGGTTTATAAGCTACTTCTTCTGCAGTGATGTGAATGATAGCAGTTCAGTCCTGATGCCTTAACATGAGTTTGAAGCATAAGAAATTTCCTCATGATCCTTCATACACAGTCTGGGGATTTTATTTTCTAGCTTCTGTTAGTATTAAATCTATGCATTCCAGTGTGGCCACAGTTAATCAAGAAGTTATGATGAAGCAATTATCCTAGAGAACAAGTATTTATGGTTGGTAGATTATAGTTATAAGTGGGAATAATGAGGGGTGAAGGAGAGCAGTTCTAGCAGTGCTCATGGGTGTCAACCTGTTAGCTGAATGTAATGGTTTTATGGCACTTGGGAAACATTTAGGATGGCATACAGCTGCTTCAAAGGGGAAAATAAGAAAAAAGTCTATACTTCTATACTGTACAATATTGCCCTGGTATACTAGTCCTGCTACAGCAATTGCTCATTCTGAGTCATTCTGTGTTCAGCCTAAGCCACTGGATGGCTTAATAAATCTTTTTTTTTCTAAATTAATGTATCTTTGTGTCTAAAACTTGCCTTTGGGAGAGTCTTCATGGTATTTCTACTCTGTCAGTGTTAAGTTGATTTGTACATCCACACTTAAATGTTATTGGAATTGATGAAGTAAATGCTCATTATTTCCTCTGACATGGATTTGATAAGTGAACTTAAAATGTGTCCCCAGCAGCACCTCTGTAACTTAGAAGTCCCACCACAATGTGAATTATTTTGGACAAAAGATGAAGGTGCTTCTAAGTTACTTTTTCTGTGGTGTACCTGCTGCCCATGGACATGGGATTTCACCCTGACACCTTCCTCTTATACAAGGAGTTGGTCACTGGGCCTGAGAGAAGTGAGAAAAGTGATTCTGATTAGCTTACATATTTCCTCCTTTCACAAGGAATCCTCTTTTTTTTTTTTTTTTTTTTTTTCAAAACGTGAGTAGACAAAGGATAGATAGGACGTCTCATAATAATGTGAGTGTGAGATATCAACTACCATGTGCCTACCAATGCAGATAAACATGTTTTTTTTTTTTTTTCTTTTCTTTTTTTTTTTTTTTAAATACTATTAGAGTATGGGTTTTGTTGGAATCATCCTAGCCTCTGGTGTGCCATTCCTCTCTGCTGATACTTTTTATCCAGATTCTGTTAGGATAAACATAGAATCCTGTAACTCCTTCCCCTCGTGAATATCTTTATAGTCACTGATAACATTTTTATTAAAAAAAAATTCAACATTAAATATTCACTTAGTTATAAGATAGCCCTCCGTTCACAGTAGGTTGCATGTAAGGACAACAGTTTTCCATTGCATATTCTTGAATTCTCCCATCTAAGCCCATTATTTGAAAGCTTCAACGTCATCTTTCAAAACAGCGAGGCACTTCAGCAGTGCACTTGACTATATATATATTCTGAATTTCATGACCTTGCTCACCTGAAAGAGAAATTCACTTCTCTGAGCAGTTAGTAAAGCACTGCATCCCATCTGCATTTCACATGTGGCAGCCATTGTTTAGCCAGCATACTGCCTGGAGCTGCTTCACATTTGTCTGGCTTGGACATCGGACATAGCAAACCTGCATGAGCTTGCAATATGCAATGCAGAGATACCTTAAAAGCCAGCATGATATAAAAAAATCAGAGAGATCATAAGAATTGAAAGTGTTTCATATATTTGGAAACCAGGCCACTCCTGTTTCAATTTCCTTCTGTAGATTGAATTTAGATATTCATATATGAAAATTGGGAAGCATTTTTATCTTCTAAGCCTACAGTGTGAGATGAAAAGTTCTTCTTTAAAGAACTATTTTTCTCCATCCTGCTGCTTTTTAAATAAAAGCAACTCTTTTGAGCTTATTGTTTTTCTTCCTTTGGTTCCTCTTACAGAAGATACCTCTTTCATGCTAACTACCTGTATAATACCTGTTTGTGGTGAAAGATAGCAGCCTTGGGGGCTGCACATCAATCATGTCAGAGATGGGATCCTGTCATGACACACAGCTGTCAGAATGTAGACTGTACACATTACAGTGAAGTCATCTGCAAAGTAGTATATGTTCATACATTACCCCAGAATTAATATCAGTACTTAGAAATATCTAATCACGCTACAACTTATCGCATCACTGCATGTTATTGCTTTGTGTTGAGGTCTCCTTTCTGTGTCGTAAAATCAAACTGAAACAAGAAGTAAGCTTAAAATTGATCATTGCTGCTCTGGAAACAGTTGTGAGCTCCTTCAAAGTCTGTTTACATTTGACATTTCTTGAGCAGAGTCCTTCAGAGATAGATAACTTTTTTGTAGATCTTCAAACTGAAACTCAAGGCAAATTCAAAAGACTGCAGCTGTTATCACGGAACTTTGAAAACAGGATTACTCTGCTTTAGTCTGAAGTTATAGTCCTGCATTTTTGAATTCTTCCAGGTAACTTTATGGTTGTATTTCAAGGAGAGTATATTTCAAGGCTGAGTCTATGCATGTTTCTCTTAAACTATGCAGGCTTAAATCTATCATGCCTGCACCACTGCAGTGAACTGAACAGAGCAGAGCATTGAAATCTATCAGTTCCTTCAGAGTCTCAAAATTTAGAAGCAATTCAAATGTTCATAGACTATGCTGTTTGTAGTTTATATCTTCATTTGGAATAAATGTGATGATGAATTTATTATGGAGGTGGATTCTGTGGTTGAGCCTGTAATATGTGTCACTAGGTTTGTCCAGTCTGGAATTCAGCCATCTCTTCTAGTTGCATTAGAACAGCAAACAGATATTTATTTTCTTACTACTTTTTCTGAAACTACTTCTGCTTGGTTTCCAACAAGGGAGTTAGAGAAGATGCTAAGTACATACAGACATAATGGTACTTTTAACAGCCTTTTAAAAAACACATTCTCCTACTAATTGCCAAATTTTCAGGTGCATCTGAGCCACAAATAAAGTGGGAGCTAGAGTAAAAATCCTTGTTTATGTTTTATACTGCTCGTAACAGCAGAATTATTGGTCACTTTCTTGTATTCTAATGTTCCTGCTGTCTTTCTACAAAGATGTCACTGTTGCAGCTCAATTTATCTACTAGGACTCTTTTCCTTAAATGTGCTTATTCTATACCAGTGAAGTCACTGGGAACTACTTGCTTAGGACTAAATTGCCATTTCCTTGCTCTAGAAAATAGTCATGAAGAAATAAGACCTCTGAAACACTGTGGGAATTAAAAGTGCAGGCTGTGTAGAAATGCTGGTGTAGAAAACAAAGTTTGAAACATTTAATACTCTTCCCCTGCATAGCCAGTAACCTCCCCATCCTGTAGACAACTTTCCAAAGCTTTAGACATCACTTGTCAATAAATGAAATGTAAACAGATTTAAACAAATGTCAATTAGAACATATTTTAAGGTGAAAAGAATGAGTAAAAAATTCAAGTTACATAAATCACTGCCATTACCCCAGACATACATTGGCATGTTTGCCATGAAGACTTGGCTGTAGTCGTGACAAAGTTCCTATCAATTGAATGGATTTCCTGATTTACACCTCTGTAGCAGTCACACTGTGGCTTTCAATAACAGTGTTCCCAGCACTATGAATGTATGTTTTAAAAAAGGCAGGTCTGAGTGGAAAGCAATGTTTCCAAAAATAGTTTAATTTAATTGTGTCCTAGAAGAAGAAAATTTCTGGGATACTCTGGCTTGTCCTGTAATAGTGCCTTCCGTATTCCATCTTGCATATGTAAGCTGATCTTTTTGCCCTCTTTGGGTCTCTAATCTTCTAGAAGTTGAGGAAACAGAAGCTCTTTACTAAATGGAATGTATACATGGATTCTTTCAGTATGCAACTGTTTCTTTGGGGACATATTGTTGGTACAAAATCTAGTTTATTATACATATTTTTTTCAATGTGTTCAGAAAGCTAATATTCCAAATCTGTTTTTGATAATGCATTTCGGGAGCGAGAGAGGATATCAGATGAAAGAGAAGAATTATAAATAGGGTGCTCAGAAAATGTTAATTAGAGCAAAAAAATTAATTAAGTATTAAGATGGCATAGTACAGTTGGAATCTTTCACATTTTTCTGCATAGGGAATTTTGCTCATTGAAGACTTTTGTAATAGTGAAAATCTCAAAAGATTTTTTTTTAACATTTATTAGAACTTACAATCCATGGTGGCCAAATGTCTGTCATAACTTGATTTTAATCGAATGAGATCTGGAGTGCAATTTGTTGCCTTGCCTGTTTCATAAAGATTAGACTGGAAGCATTCCTTTTAGTATTTTCCTAAATTGTTTTCCAAAGGAAATAATAATAATGATTAAAAAAAAGAAAAAAAAAACCAAAAAAAAAACCCATTACTTTTAATCGGAAGAAAATAAATGTTTTGCCTACAGCAAGAAACATCGTTATTTGCAGTATCTACAGACAGTCAAAACACACTGCAGCTTTCCACACGTTTATCTTGGCAATATATTTCAGAAAAATCACTCTAAGTATAGGCTAAAATATAGGACAGCATTATCAAGAAATTTATGGGAAGTGGTACACCATCTCTAGAACAGCTTTCAGAGCTGCTTACCCAAGGGGAAACACATTCCTTAATCTTCTTGTGTTTTCTGCAAACACGTGTGCCAGCATGGATGACTGTGGTTGGATTTTAGGGAAGCCTGCTGCGTTTGGTGAAGACAGTGCTTAGTGTTGGGGTGAAGAGGCATCACTGTTTTATGGGCTGGTTTGGCCTATTTCCATAACAAGAAAGGTGGGAGGGACCTGCAGATCTGCACCCCAGGAAAGGCATAAAAGAGAAAAGGGTAGAGAGATGGGTCCAGAAACAAAACAGTGGCAATGATCTGAGGAGAAACCAAATAGTTTCTCCTCAGATATCAAAATGTAAGATAACACACTATAATACAATATAATTAGAATTGAAGCTAATGACGCAAATGAAATGAGAGAGTGTCCAAAAATTGAAGGCCTTACTCTAATGCTGAGGTGATATGTGCAGTCAGGGTGAGCAGAAGGGAAGAGAGAGAGATCTCATGACTTTGCCAGGTGTTTTATCTCCTCTCTGAATGCGAAATCCTCTGGGGTATGTAGTTGTCTTCTGGGACAGGTACTCAGAACTGAAGTGTTAACCCAGTGCACTACATGATGTTATGATGTAGAATATCAATAACCAAACAACATAAAACCATGACAAGAGGGCAGCAGTAAGGGGAAGTAAGGAGCAGGAAGCACCACCTGCATTGTCTCGAAGCCTTCCCTCTGTTGGCCGGAGCAGCTGAGCTCAGAGGAAAGGCTGGGCGCAGGAGTAGGGCTTGGGCTGGAGTTTGAAACACCCTCACCAGCCTTAAGGCAGGCAAGGAGGAACAAAGCCATGCCACCTGCCTTGAGTGAGAAGTTCTGCTTAGGTCATTCATGCTTTTGATTTTGGTAGAAGGAAATTGTTGAAAGCTGTTGTGCTGCTTCCTTTAAAATGGTGCAGTAAACTGCCTGCCTTTAAATTTCCTCCTGAAGAAACTCCCTGGTGCCCTCCCAGGGCTGCTGAGGAGGGAGGGGTGGGAGGCTGACTCCTCCTGTGGTGATGCCTTGCAGGAAAGTGCTGGATGAAGACTGAGGGTTAGGAGCAAGGGAGGTGCTCTGTCCCTGCCAGGCAGCTCCAGGGAGGCAGTTCCTCCTGTTCCACTTGCTGCTTTCCCTGCGCTGGTAAGGGTTTGGGGTGAAAGAAGGGGCAGCAGCTGGGACTCCTCAGCAGTGGAAAGGCTTTGAATAGGTGAGGATTTTTTTCTGTGCGTGAAGGTTTTCTGAAGTCTTTTTAGTTGTTAACACTCCCGTTAAAGCCTTCCAGCCTGGATTTTGCTCATTACTACTTTTTTTGCTTTTTGTTTTTCTTTCCAAAAACTTGCTGCTTTTATCTGCCCAGGACAGGAGGTTGAGTTTTACTGTGAACTTTACTATCACTGCTTTTCATGGTATAAAACCACTTTCTAAAACTGCAGGAATGTCTGTCCCATTTGAAAAATATATCTGCTGGGCTATCTGTTGAAATATTAATATTTTTTTATACCCATAGTAAGTGGTTATTTTTGCTAATGACACTGGTTTTGACTGCCCTGCCTTATTGTTAAAAAGCAGCTCGAGGGGGAAAAAAATAAATAAATAAAAAATAAAAAAAGATGTAAGGGTATCTAAGGGAAAAGAAAAATGTAAAAAAGTTATTTTTTGCATTTCTTGTAAACCTGCCTTCATCTTCCCTTCCCCTATGTACTCACCACTTGCTCATTTGAGGATCTTTACTGCACAATCTGAATAAAAACTATTGTTCTTGGAAACGTTAAATGACCCTCATTCATTTAGAATGAGAGCTAGAAAGTAGTAATGCACAATATAAGCTATGAAATATTAATTCAGGAAAAATAAGCAGTATGCTTCCCTATGAGAGACTGAGAGATTGCTATCAGGCAGAGAGTCTTGCAAGCCAACAGAGGCATTTTGGGAAAGAAAAGTAATATATTCTAGTTGCTATCTCAACTCTTCACGTGACAAATGCTTGGCAATGCATTTAGTTTTAGAAGGAATGTATCCATTATTGAGTATTTGCCACTAAGACCTAGAGAACACCCCATTCAAAATGGTGCTACAAGTTTTCTCATTGGTTGAATAAGCAGAATGTGGGAATGCTGAATTAAAAATTCCAAATAATGATTGTTGATAGTACTGAGAAGCATTTTGAAGGAAAAAAAAAATAGTTGGATATAAATCCAACTTTATATAAGTCCTTAATGTTTACTGTGTTTTGGAAGTAGCAAGATTGACTCTGGGATAGGTGTTTATCATCTTCGTTTTCCTTGTGATCATAGAAAACGAAAGCAACAAGGCACAGAGGGTACCACCTTTTCTTAGTGTGTGTTTCTGATCTGGGGGTGTATACTGATGATTATTTCTGAGATTCTTGAGCAGGTCAGTAAGAGACTTGTAAGCTAAATCTGAGGCTATTCTTGAAAATGCAGAATAGACTCAGTTCACTGAGGTGTTTCTGCAAATAGTCTACAAAGTATATGAAAAGTTAAGACTGTTGGATAGGTAACTAGATAACTAATTACTAATAGTAATTATGAGCTGGCATGTTAGAAATGTTGAAGTTTGTTAGTAAACTGATTTTGCTTTTTAAATGCAATAATTATAAATATTATTTTTAAAAAAAAACAAAAACAACCTCATGGTGCAGCTGGATATGAAAAGCTGACTTGAATAAGATGTAGTGATGATGTGGTTGTGCCTTGTGACTTCTGTAGAAGAATTTATGTTAGCACTGCAGTGTAAAGACTTAACAAAACTGAGGAACTTGCAGAGAATTTTGAAGTAACTTTCTTACCACCCTCACAAAACAAAACGAACCGTCCTTCTTCTGCAGGTATCAGTGATGAACATTTATCTGTCTTCATGACTGAGTTGCACAAAAGAAAACAACAAACATCAAAGGTCACGTTTCAAAGTATGAACTGACCATGTAATCAATCAAGTAAATTATAGTTTACTGTGTCTTTTTTTTTCTTTTTTCCTTTCTGAAGAATTACTTGCTGTAAACAGTAAACTGAAGAATATTAGATTAAAATAAATTAGATTAAAATTAACTCCATCTCTAATGCAGAGCAATTGTGGTAGTGGTGTGTTCTGGCAGCAATGATGTATCCCAGAATTAGGGCTTGACTTCAGTTTGCAACGTAGTGGGGGATTGTTGTCAGTGGTTTGGTCCTCAGGTAAGCTGTTGCTTGGTTTTATGCAGATCGTTTCTGTCAAGAGATAAAACTGATGAGAATGCTATTGGTTTTAAATGTGAGTGGAAAGAAATTCAGGAATCTGTGTCCTCTCATCCAAAACTGATAATCGGACATCTCTAGTCACAGTCATTCAACCCTGTGGGATCAAATTTACAGTAAATCCAATTCTGTCACTGTTAAGATATTTTAGATGCTAAAAGTATCTTAATTTTCTGCAACTTTTACATGCATATTACATTTTTCAGTGTTATCTTTTATGTACTTTTAAATAAGTAATTGATTCATGGGCTTGATTCATTACCGTTCAACTTTAGCCTTACGCTGGTGAAATTCAACTGAATGAAATTACAGTGATGTGAACCTAAAATACTACGGTAATATGCTTAGGTATGTTGACGGAAAATAAAATGAGTCAGAGAAGCACAGGAACTTTGCAGAGTAATTATAAATATTACAAAGCAGAAGTTTCGGATGCTGAGGTTTCTCAGAGAACTTCAATACTAACCTCTTTCTTGCTTTTGACATGTTTCATCTCTTTTGCTCAGCCTACTGCATCTGAATAATGAAATAGTGACTGACACTGAAGTGCTGATTTACTCTTCTCAACATATCATGCATTTTCCTCAATTTTGCATCTGTTTTCTTGCTGGCAGCAACCTCTTCCATCAAAACTGTCAGTGTTTTTTAGAGCCATGAATTTAAGGAAAAATAGGAAAAAAAAAATCTTCAAAACCTCTGAAGTGAATTTCTTTACCTCAGAAGCACTTCATATGGTAGTTTTCTATCAAGAAGATATATAGCAGAGATAGCTGAAAAAGAAGAATGGCAATTTAGAAGATCACTAGAAAGATACTTGCTGCCTGCTCTCAGCAAGGTGTCAGTATTGCCAGCTACAATGCTTTGGGGAAGGAGCCATTATGCTGTCGGTGTCACAAGAGGACAAAAAGTGGGGAAGATTTAGGATTGAAAAGGGGAACTGAGCTAAATGCCACTTCTATAATATACCTGTCAGCAAACTGCTCTGGAGGAGAGAATATAAAATAGTAGTGCCCCAAAAGATGCTCTTTGCTTTCTCTAGAATAAAATAATGTGCCTTATTATGCTAAAATGTCATTGTTATTTTAATTACCGTAAAGAACATATTTAAAGTGGGATGTTTTGAATCATGCTGTAGCCAGGACAGTTTTTTTTATTTCTGTGTTGTAGTTTGCATATGCAACTACACAGAAAGCCTCAGAAAAAAATACTCATTAGCTAAAAAGAGCGTAGCTGTTCCTGATGAACTGCATAAAAACTCTTCCATTTCATTAACTCTCTGAAACTTTTAAAAGATTCTCTTAGATTCTGAGAATATGCCAGATGGAAATAGGAAACAGGAAGGATATTTGGGAAAGTCATAATAGCTATGAAGATCAGAGAGAATTTATGAAAAACATAAAATTTGAATTTTATAAGCTATAAATCCTTAATGATAATATTGTTCTATGCTTCTCAATTTCATAATGTTCTATGAATTTTACAGTTCATTACAATAGAAACTAATTATTCTGTTCCCACATTTGTCTTCATGTAGAAGATCGGAGAAAAGCAGGCACTTCAGTGGCATAAATTTAGAATACTGAAATTTTTACAAGAAACTTTCAGAGTGTTACAATACAGTAGAGTGGATATTCTTTTCATTTTCTGTGTGTTTATTACTGTTTCTAAGTGATGATAACTTAAAGAACCATTAAAATGTCTTCATAAGTTATTTCCAAATAATTCAGAAAATAAAAACAAGGTTGGTTTGTTTGTTTTTAGAATGGTTTCCTTGGAGTTACTTTGTTTGCACATTAATGGTAGTAAATGGAGACACCGAAGGTGTCTCACAGGAGGTGAGAAAAAGGTTTCTCACAGGAGGTGAGAAAAAAGGTAATTAGAGCTGATGGTGAAAAAGGGATTTTGGAAACTGGAAATACATTTCTCCAGAGTCTGAGTTTCATAACTCTGAATGTCAAGGAAATATTATTTGCAAACTGTATTAAAAATTTTTGGCTTGTGATGAGAGATCAGGTCCTTCAGACCTATAGTACATTGAGGTCACAGATGATGGCAGACGTTGTAACAGAAAATGGAATAAATTGCCTGGAAATATCACTGTAGTGTCCAGGATGAAATACCAGGAGATATGAGTGGCGTTTTTTTGATTGTGTAATGTCCACCTAAATAGGCATAAATTTATTGCTGCTGAGGTGCATTCTAATCTTGTTGTTTCCTTGTCTTCATTTCAAATTTAAGCAGCAATGGTTCATAATTCACACATTCCCAAATATATGTTGGTCCAGAGGATTAATATTTTCAGGTTCTTTATTTCTGGATTGTGCTTATTTCATTTTCAACTTGAAGCTTAGAGTTGGAAATTTGTTTTTATGACCTCTGAGATTCTAAAGTAATCACTTTCTCTGTGTAAGATGAGTTGTCAAGTATGCCTTGAATAAATATTAATAAATTTGATATAGCTTCCCATCTACTTACATAATGAAGAAGCAAATTTCCCTTACAAAAGCAAGCAAGATTTTAGTGATCAGCTTTCCTAGAAATTACATTCTCCACAAACTGTAATGATAATCAGAGATAAAAACATGGTTTTCCAAATGTGAAGCATTGTAACTGTGGTAAATTGTTGTAAAGATCTGCATTTAATGAGAAAACAGTACACATATTGAAGAGTTTTCAAAGTTAAAACTTAAGATGGTGAAGATCTTCAGCAAGTAGTGTACACACAAAATCCCTGCTGTTATTATGCTTCGATATGTGCAAAATGGAAGACAATAACTCTGGCAAAAGAGAGAGAGGATTCCCATTTTTAATTATTTGCTGTTTTGGAGAGTAACACAAAGTTTTCTGGAAGAAAAGGAAAGAAAATCATAATTCTTTCGTATGTGAAGTTTGTTAAGCTTTTTCAGAGCAGAGTTAACAATGTCAGCTTACATCCCATTTTGTATTTCTCTACATGCAGCATATTCACATTTACCATTATGCTTTTTCAGTTCTTCCTGGAATGGCCAGAAAGGATTAAGTAAGGTAAACAAGGAGATGATGTCCTGAAGTTTGCTTCAGGATAGAGGCTGTATAGAATTTTTCATAGTACACGACAATCATTCAAAACTGATTATTGTTATTTTGTCTAACTTCACCTTCATAGCAAAGGTTTCCCTTAAATCAAAGTTGTTCGGATATTTGGTTTTGTTGTTCATTTTTGTTTTGTTTTTTAATTTGTGTGCTCTATGCACTGTATCAGATTTTCTATGTAAAGATGCGGACTGCTGTCTCTTAAAATGATCCTATTATGTCCTCTGTCCAAGAGTAGAGAAAGCCATGATGCTGGCAACTGATATGGGATTAGAGAAAAATCCTAAAATTAAAAAAAAAAAAAGTTTCCGCTGACAAATGAGTATCCCACTAAAGGCATTGGAAGCCCTTTTATTTCCAGCAGGCATCAAACTGCTTAACTGTCAAAGGATACCAAGTGACTACCGTTTCTCGCCTGTAGGCAAGTAGATGTAAGGTGAAGGATCCATGTGTTTTTTTATGGATTCTGTATCATGTATTGAAAAGGATCTCCACATTTAAAGATGAAAATTCACTTGTTAAACTTTTTAGAAATGAAATCTTTTGGACTATTTAGCCATTATCAGCTTTAGTGCCAGCAAATTTGTTCCCCTTGGTGATTTTAATATTCATAAAATTAACATTAATGACTCCATACACAGTGAATTTCTATCACAGTTCAGATTCATTACATCTTTTCTAACATATTCAGCTCCTTGGTCATTTTCTCAGTCTCAATGATATGGTGTAATGTTTTTTCCAGTAAATTGAATAGCTACCTAATCCCTGTTTGATCATTTTATAGTAAACTGTGAAGTTTATTTCCAGAAAGCAGATTGTTAACTATGAAAATCTGTGAATTATTTATCTCCTAGAAACTATTTTAATGCTGATTTAGTTGACAAGTATATTTTTATGTGATGGTTTTAATTAAGATTTTCAAAAGGTTTCCAAGCTTATGCCGTTACCCCACGTACACTTTAAACTAAAAATATGTTGGCTGCTTTGTTTTCTGATTTTTATTTTTATTTTTTTTCTTCCCTGGAGGAGAAAAGGTGTTGTATGTATAAATAATGCTTCTCGTTGACTTCTTATTCCATTCCTGGGGTCAATGGCTTCTTTCTCACCTGATTATTTTTGACCCTGGTAAGTAACAGTGAAGGTGGAAGAAAAAGCAATCTGAGACAGAATGTACACAGTAGTAATTTCTGGCAATGTGGAATTGAGAAGAGATAAGTATACTGCAATGAAGGGTTGATTAGAAGAATATGCTGCAGAGTTGCTGCGGAGTGATAAGCTGTGATTCCTTTTTGTAAAGAGACTACTCAGCTCAGCAAGAGTGAGCTTTGTATTCTTAAAATTTCTACCTAGGAAATTACTCTATCCTGGAGCTTTTTTGCCCTTTAAAAAGCAGAAAGTAATGGAAAACTGTAACTATATTATATTAATTGTTTGCAGTAACCAAGCCTATCGATGCTGCGAAGCTGGATGAATTTTTTTCCAGCATTTGCTGTTGCAAAATATTGTTCCTCCGTGTTAGCCTTACATTTGCTTGTGTCCAGCTCCAGATACAAATCTGTTTAGCAATTTGGTCTATAACACACTTCTCACTGTACACTATTCTGTTTTTGTGCATGAACAGGACTAAGAGAGACTGTTTCCTCTCAACCTTTTATGGCCTAATTCTTGGCTTTGACATTTAGTTTTCTGTTGAACCCTTTTAGAGGTCATGTGAGGTTTTATTGAGGTTCTAACAAACTCCTTAAGAATAGGTAGGCTTTGGTGCCACACACAGTGAAATAGCCAGCAAGGTCTGTCTACTTGCCTTTTTTTCTGCTAATGGAATGATATGGTTCTGGTTTTGCTTCTACTATTGAATAGTCAAGAAGAATTTAGGCCATCACAGACCAGAAATCTGCGTTAGTTAGAATGGAGGACATCTCACTCTAACAGCAGTATCAGTATCACTAAGTCTTTGGATCAAGCAGTTTCAGACTGAGGTTGTGTTGCAAGAGCTGTTAAGGGATCGTCCTAGATTGTAATACCTTGGCATTAAGATTTTAACTATGCTTGTTATTTGTGAATATGCTGAGAAGATGATTAATTACTAGATTAAAAAGAAGTCTTTGATCTTGCAGTATCTAATACCTGCTGTCCATGGAGACTGCTATTAAAACAACTCAGTTCTGTAAAAGTTCACTTAACACCAGGCTTGTGTTATCTTTACGTAGGCCCTTTCATTAGTTGAAGTAGATAATAACGGTTCTATATTAATTCAGTGCCCCCAAACCCTCAGAGGTCAAGTCCTAATTTTGGGATACATCATTGCTGCCAGAACATACCACTACAACAATTGCTCTGCGTTAGAGATAGAGTTAATTTTAATCTAATTTATTTTAATCTAATATTCTTCAGTTTACTGTTTACAGCAAGTAATTCTTCAGAAAGGAAAAAAGAGGTTAGTAGAGCAGTATTATGCGACAGTGTGGCTTTAGGTGTCTCACCTCACTTAAGCTCTAGTGTAGATATAAAACTGGACTGAAACAGAACAACACAGCTGTGAGCTGTCTCTATGCTGGGAACACATGCAATGCACAGCAAGTTCGGTAAAGTCAGACAGGCTGGGATTTGCAGGGGAACCTGCCAGAATGTCATTTTTGAGTTCTTCTGGTTTTAGAACTTAACAGATCTCTCAGAGGTAGAAAATTGTTGCTCTGTTACCTGTGTATGGCTGAACTTCTAAGAGGAAAGATTCTGTTGGATTCAGTGATCTGATGGTAGAGCTATAGTCAATGTAGTTCTGCTGATGTGACAGAGTATGGAAAAAAGGGATCTGTGCTCCATTCAAAGCTCGTAGAAGTTGGCTATCAGAATCACTTTGCACTGAAATACCATCTAGCACTGATAGAGAGAAGGTGATGTCGCGTGTTTCACTTTCTGCTACAGGGATGGTAACATCTGGCCAAGTGATAAGAACAGCTGGGAGAAGTACAGCTTTACATTGCCCCAGCTGTTCACTTAGCAAGCATGAGTCAGAGCCTTCAGCCTCGTACCATGCTGTAACTTCATGACTTCACTAGGAGCACACTTCACATTCCTCCATGATTTTTTCTTTGGATCCCTATTGGTGACAAGGGCTTCAGTAGCTTTTATTATGAGACTAGGTTAATGTGGCTGAAAATACAAGCTTTACACCATGCTAGATCACTAAGATATTTTTAAGATAAATTTTAGTATGTGTGGAGAAGAGTCTGTCTCTTTGTTGAAACACGAATGTGTGATTTAAACAAGCAATTTACGAAGCTCAGCATATAAATATTGTTTGTTTTTGGAATGTTTGTGTATGTATACAAAAATCAAATTAAGTGGTGAAACTTTTTCTTTCCCACCCCTCCCACAAAAAAAAACAACAAACAAACAAACAAAAAAAACACAAAGAACAACAACAACAAAAAACAGAAAATTTTACTTCTTTCCTATAATGGCAGGGAGTTTTTGGTGTTTGTAAGTTCATCTGCAGGTGCACTTGATCAGGCTTCTACTGTAGGAGCTTCTGGCATATCTGGCAGCTCGCTGACATTTTCTTGAGGACTGCAGTGATCCTTTTCACAGGTCTTCATGAAGAGATCTGGCTGAGATATGAGAGCTAATGACTGGATGGAATGGACAGGAAGTCAGATCAGATGAGATTATGGTCATATCTGACCATAAAATCTTGCAATAATAATAATAACAATAAATCAGCCTCAAAGTTTCAAGTCTGATTATTATAAAATAATAAAATGCACTTTGCCCTCCTCTTGCTTCATTGCTCTTGTTTCATAAGCTTACTTGGATAATTCATAATATGCAAAGGATCGATGTACAGACTTATAGATTATGAAGAGAACATAATTTTTTTCTAAATCCTTGACTTCTTACTGCATAAAGTTTATACCATTGTTATTTTGAAGTTCTCGATATTGTTTTGATCACTTTTTTATATAACATCTATAAATCAGCACTTAAAAATAATTTTTTCAAAAGCACAAAATTAACTCCTGTGGCTGATAGTCTGTGTACACTGATGTTCTTTTATTAGCATGGAAGCGATCAGTGCAGGTGATGGCCAGCTATATAACCAAGGCATTAATTTTCTAACACGATGTGTAAGTTAAGTGAGAATTATTAAATGCATTTTGAAATATTAAAACTAAGCTCTGAAATAAATACATACTCACGTTGGAAATACTCTTCCTGAATTTTATTCTTTTTTTTTTCTTCTTCTGTTTGTTTTTATAGAATCTTCTATTTGCTTTTAGTCTTGTAGCTAATCATTTACTCTTTCTTTTATCCTTATTGCTTAACTTTGTGCTCTATATTGCATATTCATTAGAGATGGGCAGCTGAGACTTAAAATAGGGATACGCTTTTCAGAAAGCAGTCCTCATTTAGCTTTTTAATGGTGAACCTTCTTGTCATATTGATCTGTTACTAGCGTGCTTCAGGCACAACTGCGTCCTGTTCAGTACAATCATTAATGGGTAAGCTACAATGAGTTATCTTGTGTGTTCACTGAATATTTCATAATGAAAGGTGGAACTTTTGCCCCAGTGAAGTAGGCGTTTCAAAATTAACATCAATGGAAGTTCCAGAGAAGTCTTTTTGTTCTATATCCTTAATAGGGTTTTTCCTAATATAAGAAATATTTACTGTCATACTGGACAGAAAATCCAGGATTTAGCTGTTCAAAAGATCACTACCAAAATATCTTTTTAGCAATCAGGTGAGCACAACACTCACTTGAGACTTTGTGATTTTTTTAGTTTACATCCCATCTCCCGTGTTTGAATATCTGCCTGCTAGACTTGCAAAATCAGGATGCATCAATATTCAGAATTCCACAACTTGGGCTTCCTAGTTGGGACAGCTAAAGATATTTCAAACTAAGGTGATGAAATTTTGGCCTTTTTTTGTGAGTATGATCCTAGGCATTCCTAGGAAGCCATTACAAACATGTTAATGATAAATGTAAATCAACAAAAAATTGCACTTAATGGAGTGAATGTTCATCTCTGGCAGAAACTTAAAGCCATCTGTTTATATAGTATTAATCTTACCTGTAATGTATCAAGAAGGCATTTTGATTTTTAGTAGAGTTTATTGAGCAGATAACATCAGTAGCTGCAGGCTAAAATTGAAAACAGAGCTGGGAAGAAGGCCAAATACCAATGTATAGTTCTAGTATCTGAGTGTACAAAGATTCATGAATGCCCCTGTGTATACCCATACACGAACATTGTAGATGCCCATTTCCTGCATTTAGCTTCAGAAAGACCAGAAGCACCTTCTCTCCACGTGTAACATTCTAAGCAGTGTTCAAATGCAACAATATCATATTAATTAAGATGAAGGGATAAAATTAAATTATTATCTTCATTTCCAAGATATATGCACAAGGAGTAGAAATCTTAGAATTAATTTTTCACATCATTACTGTCTTCACCACTTTATCCAGGAATCATCATAAAGGGGTTCAGGTAATCCACACACTGTGAAATTATTATGCGTGTACAGAGAAGAGCCTCTGAGCAACATGAAGCAATGTACTTTTGCACCTGTGTTTCCTCTGTAGTGCTTCATCATATTTCACCTCAAATGTTACATTTTATGCTGCTGTTTTTGGTATGTGAGAGATTCATATTGGGATTGAATCAGCTCGTATTCTTCTCTTAAGGAGAGTGCAGTTGTGTTAGTTTAAAAGATGTTCAGTGTCAACAAACATGGAAAGGAAAGTCAGTAGCTGCAAATCCATTGTAAAATGTAAAATTCAGTGCAGGATAGTAGTTAGTAATTAAGTATTATTTACAAAAATATTAGAAACACAGATTAATTCTTTCTGTCACCTTGGTTTTAAACCTAGTGTGTGCATGCCAAGATGGAATGGCAATTCTCCAGAAACACGTCCTGTGATGTCTTCACCCTCAAGTCTTTCATATTTATTATCTTCAAGGTCCAGACTAGTGCCTACATCAGGCAGAGCCAAGCAAAACTACAAAGACTTACTCTGTGTCAGTATTGTTTTATGGAAATTGCTGTAGCCTCTGCAATGTGTTGTTTGCTCTTTCCCTTCCGCTAGCACTCTCAGTTACTTCAGCAGCACTCTGTAGCCACATCCCATGTTCGGTAAGGGGAAAATATGATAATGAGGATACAGATGGGATCATCTTCATGAACTCTAATCTCTTTCACTTTCATTGGTGACAGGTGCTGGAATGAATTCTGTGCTAATGGGAACTCCTGAACTACTGGGGTAAAATTTAAATACTTGGCAGAAGAAAATTATCATATGGTTAAAGTACCAGGCTTTGGCTCAGGAGCTGTTCTGGAGACTTTTGTTTGATTTGTGGCGTGACACTTAATCTTCTCTACTTCATCCATAAAGTGTGGGAAATATTACCTTCTTTTCTTAGTCCAGGAGAGGGTGGTGATTCACACAGGCTAGAAAGGAAAAGACATACAAAATTATTGCTTGAATTTTAAAAGGCTCATATTAATGCATTCTGCAAAGGATGTGGAGCACATATTGAAAGAATTATTATTGTTTTCAGTTCCTATGAGCCATTGCTTTTTTTCACCCTTTGAATATACCAAGTTTCTGGAACAAGGTTTACTCTGAGCAAACACTCTTCCTCTCAGAATTGCTTTTATTTCAGATTGAAGGAGAAAAAGGGGAATAAATGAATAAGGAACTAACAGGATCAACATGAGAGAAAAGCAGTAACCATTCCCTTTATCTCAGCCATTTGGAGTTGATTTTTAGCTCTGTGTTGAAGCAGTCGGCATAGAACAACATTATTTTAAAGAGATGCAAATGAAAAATAGAATCAGGTGACCTACTTATATCTGCATAACCCAGCAAACCCTGTATTTTAGAAGAAATTTCCTACTGCAGCATTGCACCACTCTCATAATCTAAGAATCATCTGATGTTTACGTATGGACTCCTATAATTTTTTCCCCTTAGCAGGGTTATCAGCACAGTCTGGACTCAGAGCTGCCTCTCAAAGGGGGTGGGTGGAAGAGAAAGCTTTTATAAAAGATCTCTTCTCAGCTTTGTAACAGAATAATTTCATAAACTGCACTGGGAAAGTCCCTCATGGAAAGTAGTTCATTTCATCGCAAAAAAAGTATGTTGTCTCTTCCTCCCAGTTTCCCAGAAAGGTCTTATTTCTTAGACCATCTTCATTCATTTCATGTACATGTTTTCTTCCAATTTTCTTTAATAGAAAACCCAATATCTTTACGTTTCAATCTTTTAGAATGTTGGGACTGAATTGTTTCTATACTTTTGGATATTGAAATCTTTTCTTTTAGGATAACCCGTTATCATTTTCTTTCAACTACTCCCCCGAAGAAAGAAGTCTACTGCAGTGCTGAGAGATGACTTCTAAGTGTCATAAAATTATTTGTGAATTTCTTGTTAATGTTCTTGATCTGTAAGGGTCAGAAGAATGCTGATAATGCATGATTGAACCATCTAAGGCTCTTAGAACAGAAAACTTGGAATTCAATCAAAACTAGATTGCAGATAATACTCTTATTACACACAGTACTAAGTTAAAAAGGGGTTACTGCTCTTGTAATCCAGCTTACTTGTGAAGTTTAGGAGTATTATAAACCCTGAGTTTGTGATGGATATGACACTTAGGCGGCCTTAGTACATTTAGAATAAACTCTTTTTTTATTTTTAAAGCCATGATGGAAGCCTGTTCTTTTCTGGAACTAAGTGGAACAATACAGATGTTTTTTCTTCTGTCTAAAACTTCTCTCTTTTTTTTTAGCATTCCTTTCAAGCCATATATCTAACAGAAAGACCTGATTCATCTAGCATGCAACTAAATCTCATGCTTGATACAAAATTGAGTCTTTTTCAGTTGTGAGATCAAGAATCACGGAATATCCCACGTTGGATGGGAGCCACAAGGAATGTCACATCCAACTTCTGGCTCCTTACTGAGCCGCTGTAAAATCAAGCTGTATTTCTGAGAGCATTTCATGAAGGTGTTGTTTTATACAATATGTGGATGCTAAATGAGGTCACTAGAATGCTCACAAACAGCGGTGTTTTCTCTGTTGTTACCTCCTTCCTGTATGTGAGTTAAGGACAACACCGCATTTTGTTGTGATATAATAATGAGAGCAGAAGATTTTTTACTCATAGATCAAAGACTTTAGCCAAGGACTATCCAGCTTGTGTCTGAGACAGCTCTGTATTATTGCAGATGGAAAAAGAAAGATGTAAAATGGCTTTGCATGAAATTTTGTGTTGGAGGGAGCAGATGCCTTCTTCTGTTTTGTCTTACTGTGCATTTGTTTAGCTAAGGACTGTGCACTAGCTGTTCCCTTCCCATCTTAGGAGCTTACCAGAGTTTGTTTCCTCTGTATTGTCTTTTTTTGGGTAACGCAAGAAGCTGTCCTTATCTGTGCAGTTTAGCTGCTATGGAAACTTATTAAAAACAGAAAAATTAGGCAGTTTTTCTTATTTTTAAATAACTTTTCTACTATGTCTCTTGTCCTTGCTACTCTTAGTATCCGAAATGTCACATAATGCATCATCTTGTAATTCTTCATTAGCCTTGCACCTATCAACTCACTTTTAATTACTAGCAAATCTCATGGCATGAAGAGGACCACTTCTGCATATCTTTAACCTAATAAGACAGTATAAAAGAGAATACATACATTTTAGGTATATCAGGGTTTTCTTTCCCTTGGCAACAAGTTTGCTAGAAAATTGCAGCATTCTGAAATCTGTTAGAAATTTCAGAGAATATGTTAAAAGTGTTACTCAGAGAAAATACATTTTAGAGAGAGAAGGCTCTTCCTTTGAGTACAGGCTTTCACTTAGTGCTGAGTGTATCATTTGTTATCATGATCCAAGTAGATATACTGCTAGGAATGTTTCATGTTACAACATTCAAAGAAAGGTCATTTTGCAAAGAGAGTTTCTCACCCTAATGTTAATTTAAAAAATCACACAAGATTTTCTTGTCTCTTATTTGTTGGACTTTAGGCATTTCCTTGTTGCAGGAAAGAGAGAACATGAGGGATTTCAGATACCCTCTCTTCTCTGAGCAGTTTGTAAATCACCCTGTTAAATGTACTAATGTTTAATGCATTCCAATGGGACAGGCTTCAGCTTTTGTATATACTTTTTGTTTCCCTCCAGTTTTTTTCTTTTGGATCTTGGCATTTTGTCATTTTGTTAAGAATAATTATCAGGCTCACAAGGAACAGGCAGCAACTGCAGGAAAGCTACGTGTGGTAGTTGTGAAGTTGTGGGTGCTCAGATCACACATCCCTGTCCCCAGCTTCCTGGCTCAGCCACTCATATGTGTGAGGGGACAGGAGAAATAATAATCTAACGTCAGCTCACCTCTTCCTGGTACTATGAGATGCATCAGTGCACTGCCTTGATCACCTCTTGAGGCTTAGCTCAATAGCCTGATCTGGGAAGCCATACTGCAGGATAACATCCAACCAACCTAGTCAAGGAGTTGGTGGGCAGTTGACGCTATCTTAAAATGCTGCTGATAAATGTGCGAAGTCTGGCACATCTACTAGCAGCTTACTCTAAAAAACTATCATAAGTCTTTGAAAGTATGCTTTTGACACTGATACACTGTAAGGGCTGTTTCTTGACAGAGGTACAGTGAGAAGTCTGATTGATGCAGTCAGACAAAACCTCAAATTATTTATGCCAAAATGTCTGTTTTAACTCAGTGTAATGAATGCTATGCATCAAGACTTTTGCTTGAAAAGTAATAAATGAAAGATTTTCATGTCATATAAAGTTACGTTATATTTTTCTTTAATATGTGGAAAAAAAATATTTGTTTAATATGGCTTGAACAATTTAAAAAAAATGGTGGCTTTACTGCAGTGAGAAGCTGCTTAGTTTTCAGGCAAACGATAATCAGGAATTACACCTGTTAGCTCCAGCTTCTTTCAGACAACCCCGTCTCAGGTGATAGCACCAGGCATCCTCTTTTGTGAGGAATACAAGAGAAATTTAATCTGAGTGTTTAGTATTCATTTATTTAAATGAGATCAGTTAACATATTTGCTTCTAACTCCCATAGAGGGGGACCATTAACACCTCATTCCTAACAATATATCTAGAAAACTCCTTGCATATCAAGCAGTATAAGGAAATTGCCTCTGCTTGCAGGTTAGCTATTAGGCTGCTGTTATTGTTCCTAAATTCTATTTGGCTAACAGGAGTGTGCTCTTGCAGAGAAATCTTATTGGAAGTATTAGAAAAGGATTTTGTAAAACATATTTTGTGCATATTATTGTATATCATCAAATCAGTTTGTGTACCTGACTGGAATAACTGTTTTGTTCCTTCAAGCATAGACAGCCCTGAGAGACTTAGCTGAAAAAGGCTGTGCTTTGGGTTTTTGCAGTAAGAAAGGGTTAATGGCTTAAGTTAAAGGTATTAAAGCAAGGATTGACAGTAGACCTCTCTAGGAGGGAACTTGAAGTTCAAGGAAACTGCAAATACAGCAAAGGAAACTGCAGCAAGCAATAATTGCAGGTCGATTACCTTTTTTTCATCCATTATCCACCGTTAAATGTGAAATAAATAATAACAATAAAAAATCTTTCACCAGCACAGACACTATTGATAAACTTTTAAGTGAGGAAGTTTGTAGAAAAACTTCTTATCAGTGTGTCTGATGTTTATTACTTTTGCTGGTAGTTTTCTTAATAGGATGGTCAGGAATCAGTCACACAGAGAAACTATAGCCTGGGAAAAAAAATACCCTTTTGTTCTCTTTATTGGTTTGAATTTTCTCCAAGTAAGTAAGTGAAGCAGAACAGGAAGTCTTGAAAGCATTTGTTCCCTTGCTTGTCTAAACTTGGCTGCCCTGCAGTGTTAAAATCCCAGATCAACAGCTGAAGAGGTGGGATTTAGAAAGTGTGGGTACAGTTTGAAATAATCAGCATTTCAAAAACAGTATTTCAGTGTTTCACTATTAGAAATGAAATAAGTTATTTGCACTTGAGTTACAATAGGTAGCTTCCTCTTTATGACCCCTTCTTTGTAAGCTTTTGATTTGTATTGTACTTGCATTCTCAAAGGTGGATTCAGTCCCTCAGTCTTCCCTAACATAGAGTTTTAAAAACCTGGTGTGTTACCTATAATCATTCTCAACTGCTTGGAATAATTTTATTTTATTTATTTATTTATTTATTTATTTATTGATCTTGTTGAGCAAAGGAAGGGTGAAGGAGAAAGAAAGTGTTAGTTGCTGTGTGTTTCTTGATGAATAACTGTGTGGACCACTGAGCACGTGTTGCTGCTTTTGTTGTTGTTTTTGTTGTTTCATTTTTAAACTCTAATTTTCATGAAGTTAGTTATGGGCTGGGGTAGCATATTTTCTTCTTTCTTCCAGGTTAGATCTCTCAGTGTGCCATGTAAAAAAGGGAAAGGCATAAACATCTGAAAATATCATTGAACTAAATTGAAATGGGTGGGGGTACGCACATGATTTGGCTCTGTACCCTGTTAGATGTGTTTGTGTCACATGCTAAGACTTAGCTTACAGTCACATGGTGCAGATTGATGATCACTTTCCAGTTTAAAGTGTTCTGTCCATGTCCTGTAGCGGGCTGCTTAAGGTTAGAGTTGTCCTGTTGCTTTATGAAACTTTTTTTTTGCAGAACAAATGTACTACAGTTAAGAATTTCATTGTTCTCAATAAAACTGAACAGATAACCTAACTTTGTAAGAAAACATATTAAGACTGACAGCCGTTTTGCTAATTATGAAATAGATGTAATATTAATAAAAATGTATGATGGGTTGTCTTTGATTACTTTAATATATGCAGTAAACAACATTTAATGTAATGATCAGTCATTTTTTGCTTGAGCGAATCATTTGCTTGAGTGAATCATCAGGAGGCTCAGGGGAGACCACATTGCACTCTACAACTTCCTGAAGGGAGGTTGTGCTGAAGAGGAGTTTGGTCTCTTCTCCCAGGTAACAAACAGGACATGGGGAAATGGCTGCAAGTTGTACCAGAGGAGGTTTAGGTTAGACTTAAGGAAGACCTTTTTCTCTCAGAGAGTGGTCAGGCACTGGAATGGCTGCCTAGGGAGGTGGTGGAGTCGTTGTCCCTGGCAGTGTTCAAGAGGCGTCTGGATGAGGAGCTGCGAGATCTGGTTTAGTGTTTGTGGTAGCAGTGGTGATGTGAAGATGGTTGGACTAGATGATCTTATAGGTCGTTTCCAACCTTGTGATTCTATGATTCTATGATTTTAGAAGGGAAATAAAATTGCCTTTTGTGAGAAATTTTCCTATAGGAAATAGTTCACTGTATGTGTTTTAATTCTTTCTGCTTTTCTGTCTTTTTATGAGGCTCCAGAACTTTTTTTTTTTTTTTAACTATTCACTGGTGGGCTAGGGACCAATATTTTATGTTCAGAGAAGAAGAAATTGATAAAAGCCAAAAAGAAAAGCAAGCACACTGGTTATTTTTATAAATATATATGTCTACATGATGTATGTATTTATCTATTCTGTTTATTAACCTCCTTTGCAATCTAGTTTGCATTTGGAAAATGAAATCCCTTTCTACTTAAAAGGCATTGTTTATGTAGGATTGTGTTATGGTCACTTGGTAACTTGGAGGCAGCAAAAAAGGAAAGAAAGAAAAATCTTCCAAAGACAAAGGAAGTACTAGCTTGTCATAATAAGCATAGAAACTATATGCCTTGTTTTAAAATTATTTTCTGGTAACTGTTAGGTCATTTTGTCCTCTCATGTCTTATGACTGGCATCTTGCTTGACAAACATAGGCCAGATTAGGAAATATATGTAAGTGCATAAATGAAGGGGAATTCTTAGGAATGACAGATAGGCTAGCACAGTACTAGCAAGTCGTGGTATTTGGAATCAGTTTCTTAAAAAGCTTAATAATTTTATTTTCATTTTGAAAGTAGATGTTCTTGACTGTATTTACTTTGAATAGTATTTCCATGCATCCTTTTTTTCCCTAAGAGTTTCCTAAAATCGTGTGCTTTAAAGCATAATTATTACGAATCTAATTATTATGATAATTTTCAAAGTAATTCTCAAAATATGAGCCATGTTAAAATAAAATAAATAAATAAATAAATAAATAAATAAAGGTCTGAATGAAATCCATTGTACTTTGTGACTAAAACTGCTCCCACTTCTTTTAAAGTTCCATACCATTTTGCAGGTGAATCAAAAGATCAATAGAGGTTTGCCAAAACTAACAAAATGCTTGATCCCCTCTCCCTGGGGATGTGACTGTTGCTCAGGTGCCTTCCATGATTTTGTCTGAAAACATCTTTCAGGTAGAAAGTGAAGTAGTAATTTATGCCCCAAGGAAAAGTACTGGGAAACGTGCAACCACGTATTTCATAGCTTCTTGAAGAACAGATATTCATTATATTTCAAACTGTGCTGATTCACATTATTTCCTTCCAGTGATCATTTGTTCAGAATTATGCTTTTGTTTCTTCAAAGAAGCAGAAGAAATATCTCCCTGAGTGCTTACATTAATGCTTGGTTAGGATGGTTTCCTGTTTGTTTTTCAGATGTCTTCATCTTTATGTTCTAGGGGAAGAAATCCAGAGTTTTCTCAGAAACTTTACCTTTGTCTTATCTGAGAATGTACATTTTATTCTACAAAGTATAGAATATAATACAACATCCAGATACACATTTAGTGAAATTCACGTGTTAGTGCATTCACGTGGGGCTTTGTGGAAAGAGTTAGCACTTAAAAAGTTAACAGGCCAATGTCAAGTACTTACAATTCTCTCTGAACATGCTTTAATTTTCAAGGGCCTGTAGTAGGTCTGTGATATCCGAAGAGGAGGCTTTGCAAAATTGAATAAACAAAATATTACATACATCATAAATATTGCTTCAAAAGTTGATCTTGCGTTAAAAAAATTCCTTACATAATTGATGTAACAATAAAAATAAAGAATCTAATCTGCCTCTAGCATTATAAAAGCACATGTAATTCATATTTAAGAGTCTGCATATTCTTTTCATACCGACTATATGATTATCTGATTGTAGCTTACTATTTCCTTGGGAACTCTCTGTCTCAACCTCAGCAGTTTTGTGTTTAAAATCTGAATGACTTCACAGTTTTCATCTTTATAGATGAATGAAGTCCATGAAGTGAAAAAAGGAATAACAGTTCTTGCTGTTTCAATGCAGATGTTCAGTAAAGATTTTCAGTGCCCCTTAGTACATATTAAGGTTTCCAAGTTTCTGACTTTTTTTTTAAGTTCAAAGTTAGAAGTTTCAGAAAAATTTCAGAATTCAAAATTTCAGAAGTAAATTTATCATTTGTAGAGCTGATAAGCAGGATGCACAGTACTCTTTTGAGCCTGTGTATAGCCATTTTAGAAATACTCTTTTCTCTAGTTTTTTTGTTTGCTTGCTTGTTTGTTTTCTAGACTTAGATGAACAATATTACTGTCAGAGCTAACATAACTTACAAATTAGTAACTGTGTATTAGTAATGTTTATCTCCTTGCCTTTAAGAAGCCACATCATGCCTACATTCTGTTATCTGGAATCATGTCTGAGCAGTAGGGGCCATGAAACCTGGAGCATACATATTTCTCTATAGTAGGACTCCCATCACAAGCTGACTGTGTGCATGAAGCAATTCATTATACTAATACTTTACTAGCATATCATTTAGAAACCTTGTTTAACCATAGTTACATTTACCTAGACCCTCATTTAGGGTGCTTCTGAGCATAACAGGATTGATCTTATCCCCATCTTCAATTGAAATATAGCCATTACTTTCTTTTTCTTTCCTATTTTGTCAAAACTGATAGTGAATTTAGAGAGGTCTCTTCAGGTTTTAGGATTAGTTGGTGGCTGTGTGAGGTACCACTGGAAGGAGCCATGCACATGTACCTCAAAGTGCTTCCTATTCAACATGACTCCCAGCTGGCTTCCAAAGCAACAACTCAGTTTTTTCCAGCTTCTCCTTGGAGCTGAAACCCTCTGCAAAGGTAGCAACATGGAGACCCTCTCCAATTCCCCTCAGATCACTCCTTAAAATAGAAGTCTGAGGTAAGTAGGCACAACCACTGCTGAAACAAAATGCCTTAGTGAGAAATGAGCTGCTTGGAGGTGGTTTATTTTTTTGTTTTTCTTCTTCCATAGTGTATAAATGGAAAGGGGTTGGCAGCACTTATCACAGTAGAAAGAACAACACTATAAAACAAAATTACAAAAGAGGACTTGACAAACATGTAAAGTGGTTTTTAATTTCAGACACCCTGGAGCATGATGCATTTGAAAATTTTTAATTGGGAGCTTGAAGTTTGATAGATTTAATTGCAAAAGATAGTTAATTCCTGAGCCCAATGAGCACAAACAAGAATGGATGTAGTTCTGAAGCTTTCTTTTAATGTTAGAGAGCCACCATGTGCACAATACGTGCCTTGTTTGCATCATCATTACTGAGACCTTTCCTTCCACAAGTGACTGAGTTAATTTCTCATGTTGAAACTCTGTATTTTTGGATCTTGCAAGTAAAACGTGCACATATTAAAATAATAAGAGTGGGAGAATTTGTAAACCTCAGGCCAGCTGCGTAGCTACATGGGCTGCTCAGTGCTTTTTAATCTACCTATGTGAAGATTGATAGCACTCCATGTAAGTACCACATGTGGTCAGCTGTCAAGTGAACATCACTCTACTATAGCCTGAACTGTGTTTTAATACATCTGTTTTTGTTTGGTTTTGTTTTTATACTTTTTTGCCTTTGGTTACTTTATAAATTCATCTATTTTAGTAATTCCTTCAGAACTACTCAAAGCTTCTTGCAGAAGAATTGCATATATGTTATTATCTTAGTTAAATGAGGGGTTTGGTTTTTATTTTTATTATTTTTTTTTTAATTGTACTGGCACATTATTTTCAGACAATATTCAGCTATAGTCTTGTTTACTTAAGTAAATAGGTCTACTGAATTAATTGTACCTGACTGTGGATTGACAAATATAGGTATTCCTCTGGTAAATAATGCTGTATACTTCATTAAGAAAGTTTTTATTTTCTCTCTCTTTGGTTTAATTGTTAGGCACTGTTAGTGCCTGTACACTTTGAAGCATGGGAGGCTTAATAACAGTGATTATTCAGCCTACAAACATGTCATATAGGAAGGTTTCTTCTTCATCCTGGTCCCTGAAGGTGTCTCTGTCTAGAGGAACACTTTTAATTACTCTTTATAATGATGCTAAACTTCCTTTGGGTTTTGTAGAAGGAGTCTAAGATAGGGAGGGAATCTTATCTGGAAGCTAGGAAAAATGATGTACTCATGCTGTGATGAAATACTGACTCTGTAAAGAGTCTGAAAAACAGATAGATTTTTCCCGATGTTAGAGATTGCTACGTCAATTACTGCCTGCGTTACTGTGCTATTTGAAATTTCCAGAATGTCTTCATGCATTGACCCAGGTAAAGAACTGTTAAAATTAAGAAATTGTTTTTATATATATATTTATTTATTTATTTATTTATTTATTTATTTATTTATTTATTTCCTGGCTCTTTAATTTTGTATTGTTTCATTGTTTGGTTTGTAGCTTAGAGGTTGACTTGGTTTTTGTTCCTCTAGGTTTTATTATCTATGTCTTTTCAGTTCAAAATATAATAGGGAGATAAACAATTGCATAACAGAAATACCTGATGATAAGTGATGCTGTGCACAAACCACCTTTCTTCTTTCCCATATACATGCTGGTTTTAAAGTAAAATTTTAGCCTACTATGTAAGCTAACTTTTGAGACATCTAGGGTTTGAACATAGGTATTAATATTCTAGCATTGTCTCAATTTCAATGCAATGCTGAGCTATATAATGCAAACATTCTTCTTATGTATATGCCTTCTGTGTGGTTAAAAATTTTATCAAATGGTTTGCAAATAACAATCATAAAAAACTAGTATCTTATTCATTTATCTGTTGTGCTTTTCAGGAGATCAAAGCTTTATAAATTGTTGGAAATATCTAAGAATTACATGGTTAAATTAATGAGGTGTTTTTACTCCTCCACTTAGTAGAAGCATCATTAGTATCAGAAGATTATTACTGAAATAGAGGCTTCACTGAGTAACAAGTCTTGGTGTAGCTATTTTGTGCAATATTCCTTTCAAAATTCAATTAGCGAAAGTACTTTTCTCATGAATAGCTTGCATAGGGCTGCTCAAAATAGCAAACTGTTTTCTCAGATAAAATTGTTTCAGTTAACATTAGCATATGAAGGGTGAAGGGTAATTTTTTTGGTTTTGTTATTTTATTGAAAATTCGAGATGTCAGTGGGTAAAGGGGTATAAAAAACAAGTGGAAAGGGGATAAACATTAATAAATTAATTCACTATGTGTTTCACTACAGAACTACTAAAATCGTCTGGGAAAAAATTGTTATGGTATTAAATAATCTTGCCTCTATGAATTTGTCCTCTTATTGAAAAAAGATTACATGTGTTTCATTGAGTACTACATTATTCTCTGTTGCCATGCTGTGTTATTTATTCTGTAAGCTAATTTTCATTGTAGTTTACTAGCCACTGAATATCTACGTAACATATTGGTTGGCTGGTAATGCAAAGAAGGAAAGCTTGTTTTCATTAAAATGGAATATTGGAATATTCTGCAGGATGCTCTAGAATAGTATTTCATCTCGGAGGAATTAGGCTGTGCTATTTTTCCTTTATATTCTGATATTCCATTTAATTTGCTATAGTTTGACTGGGAGTAATCAACTGAATACATTAAGGAGAGCAAAAAACATAGCCAAGCTGCTGTTGAAAAGAAGTAGGTTAGAGATTTAGGTCAGATTACATATATATAGTTATATGATGTAATTTATGCCCATGAGGAGACAAGAGGTCAAGTTTCTGCTATGCTGCCCTAAGGTAACTTGAAAGCTACCATTTTGTCTGACAGGAATCCTTTGGAGTTGCTGGGTTCTTGCATTCAGGGGTTGAGATCTAAAGATATAATATTGGTGGTATCTTGTGGGCTCTCTTTTCGCTGTAACAGATCTTCTCATCTCACTTTACCTTTCTGTTCAGAAACATAATAAAAATGAGGTCATCTTAATGAGGATTTAGGAACACTTTTTTAAGTTGTGCAGTTTAAAATTCTCTCTAATAGAAGTTATTTTTTTACACCATAGAACTAGTCATCAAATCCTGTCTGCAAGTCACTTGTTACCTACTGGTGACAGTTTCTTTGAAGAGTTGACTATTTCCATTATCATATCTGGTCCTCCCAGGTTACTTCATCATTTTGACAATTATGTTGCAGCAAGAATGTTGTTTTCTTACTATCTGTTCCATCTCAAAGGAAAGTGGCAGCTACTCAAGCAGAAAGCTGATGTTTTTGATTTTCTAGTTTGTTATCTTTGATAAGATGGCACTAGTGGTATTTGGGGACCTTGAACATGATTACATTTCTGGCTTCTTCTGTAGATCATTCTTATTTGACTGACATGAACTAAAGACTGAACTTTGTAAGGTGTGTTTAAAAAATTCAGAAAAACTTACCACGTTTTTTTATTATTTGTCATTACTAGAATTAATCATATCCACTCACACTATTTATATCTTTATGTTCCTTCAAGTAGTCAAGATCAAAGCCATTTCTAATCATTAAAAAACCAACATACATATATCTGGAATGCATGCAGAAAGGAATGCAAATTTTGAAGAAAACAAATCCTAGAAGAGCAGTTCTGCAAAGCCATGCTTCCCACACATTTCTGTTTGATTGATTGTCAGTTAATATTTTAAGTAGTGAAGTCTAATCCCCTTGTGAGACTTCTTAGTCCCCTCTCCCCATGCCCCTCATCCAGAATATGTAACAAACAAATCCAGCTCTCTCTGGTGAACAGATCTATTTTTAACTTATTTTCAGCACTAAGCTCACTTAACCTGGTTTTATTATGCATTAGGCAGAACAATATAATTTAAGGTATGTGGGATTTTATAGTAGAAAGGGAAAGCAGTAACTGATTTCTATACCTCAGTAAACTATTACCCAATGAAAATATACATCACATGTGAAATAATGGTGCTGTAGGGACCAAAGAGCTGCAGTCTGGGCTTTAAGTCTATAACTGAGTTGCTGTTTGCTGAGTTTGCTACTCTTAATTTTGTGGAAACTCTGAAACCTTGTTTAAAAAAAAAAAGAAAAAAAAAAGATTTGAAAATTATTAAATAGTTTTAACAGAAATCTATCTTCATATTAAAGGAGAATCTGATTTATAACTGAAGATGGGTACTTTCTGTATGAGAGACAGAAAGATCAGTCTTTACCTTAGGAGGCTAGAAGTTATAATATGCATTGCCTATACTGATGCTGTTGCATCAGTGGATAATAGAGGCTTTCAAAACTTTCATCTGCATCTTAAGAAAGGTGTTGACAGTGGTGTACAGTTTCTGATACTACTTAAGCAGAAAAAAGGAGACCGCAAACTTGAAGAGTGGGTAGATTTACTTTGAAATATTCTATATATTTTAATTAAAAATATTATGGAAGTAGTTGTCAAATTGTGAAGCAGCTGCACAACCACACTGAGATGTAAACAGTTAAGCAAACAAAGAGAATGGTTTCATTGTTCTGGATATGCATTTGAATATATAAAAATTTTTGCTCTGAATCTACTAAGATTGATTAACACTTTTCACTTACTGAATTTAGATTAATTTCCATTAAACTGATTTTGAATGTCTTATTGAAGTTCTTGAGTGGCAAATCTGTAATTGTGAGCTACAGAAGCTGTCCTAGAAATAGATATAGATAGCGCCCAGAATGATGGAAACAGTTCATGAAAGAAACAAGTACATTCAAATGGATTTATTCTATAAGTCCCAGGAAATTTCTGTTTTCTATTAAACATTATTTATTGATTGATTCAACTTTTAACAATTTGGAGAATAGACATTCCCAAAGAAATAACGGATCTGTATTTTGGAGTTTTTACAGTCAGTATTTCTATAAATAAGAAATCCACAATAAAACAAAATATTCCATCAATATTAAGAACTTCTCTCTGTATCTTTTTTAAAGTTCTGTAGCAATTTCTCTCAACTGTTACTTTCAGCTACAATTATAGATATTTCCTTTAACTTGTTTAAAAAAATGTTTATTTCCACACTGCTTTTCTCTCCCCACATACTTTTTGTGGATATTAAAACCATTTTTTTCCCCCACAAACTATAAATCATAAGAATTTTCAGAATACTATTGTCATACTTTTGGCATGGATAAATTAGTCTTTTGATCAAAAATTGTCTTTTGTAATTCAATAGAATATTTTCCACATTTCAGTACTACTATGTGTAGTGGCACTTCATTATTTGCTTCCAAATTTAGGTTCTAAATTGTTATGAAAATTATCACACCACATAGTAAGTGCTGGTTCCTGGACACAGCTTGATATGTATCCGTCTATATTTCAGAAATGAGGGATTACTATTAAAACATATTTGACTTTACAAAGTGTTCTTTGGAAGCTACAGGAACCACAGTCCTTTTCGATCTTTTTCATTTTTCTTTTTAAATTGCAATATTAGTTTGTTTAATTTGACAAGCTGTGATGACCAAAATGTGATGTTGAAAGGTTTGAATAATAGCTCTGATGATTTTGTCCTTTTGGAAAAGAAATATGCCAGACACAAGCTGTCCTCTCCAGCAATCTTATTAAAAAGATTGAGAAATGAATGGAGCTATTAGAAAACTCAGTTAGAATGTATATCTGAAGAATTATAGCTCTGCCCACAGGGGTGAAAAGCAATGACTCCATTTAGATTTTTAGAATTACAGTTTCTAGAAATGTCGCTGGGGAGTAAAGAAGACTCTATCTTCATCGTTCATCACATAATTGGCTGAACAACTGTCAAGGTTCACAAGACTCGTAATGTTGTTGGCATTCGTCTCAAACTTCTAAGACAAAGATAAGATTTTTGCTATGACATATAATCAAAAAGATATTACTTTTTAAAGATAAATACTTCATTCTATTCTCTGATCTGGATCTAATAAACTAAGATCAAAAGCAAGCCTTTTTTTTTTTTTTTTTTTTTTGCTATGTTATGAATTGCTTCTTTTGGAAAAGAAGTCAAATCTCATTCTATTTCTTCAGTACAGCAGTTCTGCAAAGCTGAACCTTACAAAAGATCATCAATTTTTATGTTTTGCTTAAGATTATTTATTTCTGATAGAAGTAATAAACGGTTGCTAGAAAAAAAATCAGCACAATAGTTTTTTTCTTTTGTGCTTTTTCTTCCTGGCTAAATCATGATGTCTGTGTGTTTTGTTTTTTAATGTTAATCTTCATTATAATTCTTCTGAGCATTAAAATGAAATAGATAAGTGACAAAGATAAAAAGACTTACATAAACATTAAATGACAGTACATTTTTGATGGTTTTACAGTTGGATACAATCCTAGGGATTTTTTATTATTATTTTTCTCTTTACTGAGCTAACGCTCATAGTGAGCTGGTATTTTTGATTTACTATGTTCTCTTGTGTACTGTATTAATCAAAAGTATATAACAGATGGATAAACAACAGTAAAAGTAAAGTATTGGGTTAAATCTATGAAGAAGCATATTTAAACAGGAAACAATAGGACTCAGTGGATTTAGTATTAATTATTTTGGGGTGATCTATTTTCATACTCCTGTTGAAATTGTGGCTACTTTTTCTAATGGTTAGCTGATGAAAAAGGTTATTGTTTGACTAACTGTATTATCCAGGGTTAAACCAAGTTGGCTCTTGTATCTTCACTCTGAAGCACTGAAGAGTGTTTTTACAGAGAAAGAATCAAAAGACAGAGGATGACTGAGGGCAGGCTGGCAAAAGCCTGCAACCTCATATACCAGCTATCTTTACCTACCTACTCTTCCATTCAGAAGGCAGAAGAAACAAGTCACAGACAAGGAAGCTGATACACACACCAAACTGACCATTAGAGCTCTGCTGGAGTGGCAGCTGTGCTCCTGCATGCAACCATGAAACTACAATCGAGCTGTTTCCAGCTTCATGGTCTTTCTTACAAATCTGCAGAATCTTTACATTAAAATACTAATAGAATATAATAGAATTGAAATTGGCGAAAGTTTTGGCTATGTTATTTGTACTGTCCAATTTCATGCCCTGGCTTGCTTAACTGTAAGTTTAACTTTCAGCATTGCATTTATGTAGTTTTTGTGTTTCTCCATTGTGCTGTAAGTGACAGTGTGTCATGCATAGCTGAATGTAAAAATGGACTAAAAACTCAGCTTGGAGTGTTGGTATGAGCTTTTGTTGAGCTCTTTGCATGTTTTGGAATTTAAAAAAGATATAGGGCATAAGGCAAGAACAGGTGATGCTGAAACTAGTCAAACTTAAATAGACTTTGTTCCTACTTTCTTTCACTTGATAATGTATCAGTTATCTTATAAACAATTAATGCAGTATTTAATGTTTTGTACCTCCTGCAACATACCGTTTTTGAGTTTCTGTTCGATCTCCAAATACATGATGCTGACAGAATGATTCTATTTTTATTTTCTCCTCTGATTGTCTGTTTCTGATGTTGCATATGTGGCCTGTTATAATATATCGAGATCATAATTCATGGGTAAATTATATGGCTTAATTTTATTCTGAGCCCACAGGACTTGAATTAGAACATTTGTGAAGAATGCTAACATCTTTCTAATTTCCATGATTTTGTTGTTAGTGGAAAAAAAAAATGTTGAGTCCAACTATATAGTTAATGATGGAACTCGTAATAATCCCTGTGATTACTCTGTATATCTAGATCTTGAACTGCACTGGGTGTTCTAATCATTCTCTACTCAAACATTCTCATTACGTTTGTTTTTTTTGTGACCAGATTCACTCTTGTTGCTGAACTAAGAGCAAATTCTTTTGTACAAGACCAGGATGATTTTACTATTGTAAAGTCATTTTAATGTTTAATATTTTTACATTTTAAAAGATTATTTTGCTTTGTTTTGTTTCATACATTATTTGAATATATTTTTTCAAATATTTTGTTTTGTGTTTAATCAGATGATAGCTGTCCTAAGACAAATGAGAGCATGGACTAAGTTATTCATTGTGAATGGTGCATTCCTACAATAAGGAAATGAAGGATGACATCAAACCTGATCTGTAAGTATTCCTCAGACGGTTGAGATTTTGCACAGGTTTGAGTAAAAATATTTATAATTCATACAACTGCTGTCTAATAAATCAGCTTACTAGGGCAGGAGGCAGTTAAACTGAGGTGATTTGGTTATAATCAACAGTTAAGTTTTTACAGCAAGTGAAGCTCTCATCTTTGCACAGCAAAGCATGTGCTTAAGAAAGAGGGGAAAAAGACTGATCAAAAGATCTAAATCCCAATGATCTGTATCATAATTATCATAATTGATATTTAGAATGTTTCCTTTTGCAATTCCTAGTATTTAAACATTGCTATGTAAATACAGCTAATTCTATGATCGTCAAACTTACTTTGCTAATGTAATTGTTTATTTAGTTACTTCTGGATTTCAGCTCTCTATCGTTTTAACCAATTAAATAAAAAACTTTGTACATACGTCGAGTTTTGTTATTTTTCATTCCTTTTTAAATGTAAAGAAAATGTAACTGCTTTACTATGTTATATTGTTGTTAAAGCTGTATGTATTGTGCTGATTGTAAACCAAGCTACTGCAATTAGTCAACAGCAGTTAATAGAAAAATAGAGGCAGGATTATTGTCTGCATGCTTGATGGATTGGATTAAAGTTTTTTGTTTGTTTGTTTTTTTAAAGTCAAAGATTTTTTTTCCATCTCAATTTATTCTAGCTGATTATTTGGACTGATATGATGATTTTCAGTAATTTATGGGTGTCTTGGAAAGTTTGCTACTCTGTGAATGTGGTGTGTGAAACACAGTTGAAAGTTAGGAAATCTGCCCCTGAGACAGTAAGTTATGGATGTAGAAAAGCCATGATTCCCTGACTGTGGGTGGAAGTGATGTGTTCTGCAATGTTTTTCCCCTCTTTTTGTTGTTTGTTGTTGTTGTTTTTGGGTTTTTTGGTTTTTTTTTGTCTTTTGGTTTTTTTTTGTCCTTTTAGTACAGCAGAATACTGCTTGTCAGCTTTTTCAGTTTTATCCCCAATTCCAGTGACCTGTGCCAGATCCATGTGGAATAAAATAAAACAACAAGTTCTTAATAAAATTTCCTGAGATGTATTTCTTAATTACTCTTTTCATTGATTAACCACACCGTGGAATTGTAATATTTCATTTCTGAGATTGTCATCAGAAGATGTGAATACCAGAGACTGATTAGGCGCTACAAATCATACTTGGATTTTTTTCTTTCATTTCGTTAAAAGCCAAATGAAAAACACCTTCATACTTTGTTTTACAGCAACTGCAAAATAGTGTTGTTTTAAGCTAACAGGTCAAGATAAGTTAATTTTATGTAAATAAATTAAGAGCAATCCGAGTTTCAATTTTCTTAATAACTTGCAATTGTTTGTCTTAAATATCCTTGCCGTATCTAAAGAAAACAATTTCAGGCTAGCGTTAGCTATTGAGAACTGAAATGTCAACTAATAGTTTAGAAAACCACTTAAATTACTTCCTCATGATCCTTTCAAAGGTAGTTTTAAAGAAAATGAGTACATACTCTCCATTAAAACAGATTAGATTTAAACGTATTCAAATAATGCGTAATTTCATGTCACAGAAACATACAGTTTATGTGAAATGGGTGGGTAGACTGTTTTATGGAACCAGGTCTATCAAAGCTAGAGTGTGCCATTAGAACACCTAGCAGCAGGAGAGTGGTTAAGCCTGACCATTAGAAGCTTATCATTAGAGTTGGTTATTTGTCTACAAAAACTTGCTCTAGGCTAAAAATTAGACTCAGCAATTCCCAATATACAAAGCTTTAAATTACTTTTAAGATGTACACAAAAAGCAAGTTTGCTTACACATCCATTATATCTACATCGATAGTTCTCTTTTAGCTCAATATTTTATGTGCTATGAATTAAGTGCTTGGAAAGTAGTTTGAGAATGCATATGGTTACCAGGCTAGAGCCCATATTTTTACCTGTTCCAAGTCTTTTCCAAGTCTTTCATGGAGCACTTAAATTGCCTCTGTATAAACTTGGAGAATTTTATTTCCTCAGATTTAACTTTATGGTCTCAATTTTTATTAATTATTATTTTCTTGACATGTGATGTCCTCACTCAAGGCTATTTGTCTTTTTGTTTATGTTTGTTTGTTTGTTTTTCTCTCTCTCTGAACTTTTTAAGTTTTATTGTTTGGGCCTCTTGCCATTAGATGCCTATGGAGTGAAATAACAGAAATGTCCCATCAAATCCCCCGGTACTGCAGATGTGTCTCTTCAGCAGATGCAGATTTGCTCAGCTTAACGCATTATCTATTTGCAGATATAATACTTTTTTGTAAAGAAGCCTTCCAAATGACAGTGTTGTCTGATCTCAGAGGTGGGAACCAAGCATGCTGCAAGAAAAGATTTATAGCTTCAACAGGATGGAAGAAAACTATTTGTATTTCAGAGGATTTTGATATTTTACAGTGAAAGTGATTGGTTATAACTCAAATTGTAGAAATCCATGGGGCAAGAAATCTCCACAGTGGCTACCACGCTTGGGAAATTCACTGTTTTTGAAGCTTTTCAGTTTGACTGCTGCTGAGCCAAGCTCATAACCTCACAGAGAGCAACTGAGGTATTTCAGTAGGTGTTGGGGCAGCAGCGTTCCATATTCCTCAAGTATTGATTCCTATGTCAGTTGTCATAGACAGACTGCTGCCTCATTTGTGTCTTTCCTCATAGCTATGAGTTTGATGTACACATAGCTATTTTCAGTATCTACCTTAAGCTCAGTTTATAATCTCATCTCAGGCTAGAAGACAAACATTTCAATTTAGTGAGAGGCAGAGATTCATAATAAATGCCACCTACATTGCCTTTGAAATGCAGATTATCTGGGACACTGTGATAACCATTTATAGAAACAGGAATTCACCTCTTCCTTTTCATTTGAAAACTTGAATAGTCAACCTGTCTCTGAAATAAACGTGGTTCTCTATAGCATAGAATCTGCCTACTCACCACAATTTTAGTGCCAAGAACTAAATACTTGTTGCAGATACAGAGTTCTTGATAAGTTGCAAATATTTATTTTAATTAATACTGTTTAGTCAAACAGCTAACAGCACAATAGCTGTCAACATATGTATATAGAATATCTATTCTATTACAATTATTATCCATGTGTAATACCAATTTTACATTTTTCCCCCTTTGGAGTTCCAGAACTGCAATTGCCCTGCTATTATTACAACACTATCTACATCAGTATCTGTAACACAGAAATTCTGTACCTCAGCAAACATAAGTAGTAGTCAAATATAGCATTTTAAAAGTGTTATTTGCAACCTTTCTGCACAAATGCGATTATATACATATTTATTATCAATATTGTAATGTGCCTTCAACCTTCCAACTGAAACTTGGAATTTCATATGATCAAACCTTTCCTGTTGAATGGGTTCTTATTTTTTGTGAATTTTTCATACTTTGTCATTTATTAAGCACAGTTCTTGTGAGCTGAAATGTGTAATTCTCACCTAGTTCTAATGTGAGAGTTCAGTTACCTTCAGAGACTGTCAGTGAGATATTGCAAGTAACTTGGTATTTCCACTAACTGGTTTATTAACAATTTATCGAGCATGTGGGCTGCCTTACCAATGTTAACCATGTACATGGGAGTTCTAAGACTGTTTCTTGGCTTGGATCAGTTTTAGTTCTTCCACTGTAAAGCATTCTGTTTTGCAGGAGAACACAATTACCTGCTTACATAGGGAATAAATGGTAACTTAATTAAATTAACAAGTTTAATTACTTTCTAAAGCTTGGAAGGAGTCTGGGACCATACTTTTTACAAAAGCAAACCTTAAAGAATATATTAAGCTCCACCTTGAGCAAGATTTCCTCCCTTGTTTTGCAAGACGAGTTTTGAATGTTGTATTCCATTTTATTAGCTAGGAGAAATGCTGTTTTATGTACACTACATGCTTTCTTAGCTGATATAAAATAACATTTGGTTGTTGGCTTGGAGTTGAAATGAGTCAAATACAATACCATCTATTTTTCTGTCTAGTCCGCAGGAGAAAATTGGTGTTTGAAGGAATAGCCTCACCTTGCTTGCAGGTATACTCCTATATATTAGTTCAGGCAGCATGCATGTTACCTAGGGCAGAGGTCACAGTTTTCTATTAGTATTCCTTTTCATTTGCAAGTAATAGTTTTCTGCCTTCTCAGGTAAGTTAACTATTATTTCTTTAAAGGTTTTGAATTAAGTTAGTGCAGCAACTTTCAAGCTGTACACATTGAAATACATTAAAACAGTCAATGCATTCCAATTAGGAATTCTGTACAGAGCTACATGTAGAGCTACATGTACAGAGTCGTATACAGGGAAGAGAAAGAGCAATTAACCTTAACTTGTTCTGTAAAAGACACCGAGTCCACAAGAATGGAATTGGTTTGTTAAATTTAAATTTATTTGATATTTTCAAAATTGTAAGCTTGCTAAGTGGAAATCTGATGGTTATTCAATAGAATTTCATTAATTTATTATCTTGGAATAATGCTAATTGAGTATACAATTTTGACTGCTTGAGGCACTAACTGATTTTATTCTGATGCACTGTAAAATTTGAAGAGACGTAATGTTTTTCAAGTTTGGGTTTATTTGAGAATGAGATGTGATAGTTCACTATACTTGCTTCTGAGTAGCAAAACAGGGATAATTACTCTCAAGATAATAAATACTGATAAATACTTTTTTTATATATGCTTTGTGAAACAGGATTTATCTCTTGTCAGCCAAAACAAAAAACTCCATATCTATTTGGGTGTAAAATGTTAGAATATGCCTTCTTTCTTGTCAAAAAAACCACTCAAAGAAACAAAAAAAAACCCCACACCTGATTCACGTCAACAAAAATAAAGAAGGCCTGTGAACACAGCAAACAGCCACCCTTTTCATATAAACTTAGTCAGCAGTTTCCTCCTTGACTGATCTTCATCTCACTTTACTGAGCAGGAGACTTTCAAATGTGGCAGCTGGAATTTAGGTACTTACATTGATTCCTGTAACCTGTATCTGCTTTAAAGTTTCTGTATGTCCCAATACAGGAAATCCAAATCTTTCTGTAAAGTCAGTAAAAAGAACAAGTTAAAAGACAGGAAGTTGCTTCTGACAGTATGTTTTCCAGCACTGTACACTATATTTATTCATAAGTTGAATGCAAGTCTTTTGCTATCTTCCATGCTTGTAGCTCAATGGAGTATTCATTAGAGAAGTATGGTCTGCAAAAACGTGAGAAGGCTTTTGTCTTTTCTTCTGTGACATGTTTCAATTTAGAGGTGGTTAAATGGACCAATACTTTTTTTTTTTTTTTGTCTGTGCAATTATTTATCTATTTATTTATTTACTCTTACTGCCTTTATATTGCACATTCTTCTGTACAAAAAAGGAGATTTTAAAAATGCTATTTAATTTTTTTTTACAACAGGAAAGAAAAATATAACTCCTACGGTGCTGTAAGTAAAAGCACAGTAAATATATAAAAAGTGCTGAGATTTTCACGTGTTTTACTCACTTGAAATGTCTCAAGTATTTCCTTTAGGAAGAAAAATATATTTGTGGGAGTTTCTTGTAGGGTGAAGACAGTAATATTGATACAGTAGGAGCTGAAGACCTGATTGATTTTAATAGTGATGAGTGTAAGTATCCTGTGTGTAATTTTCTAATAGTTATTCTGTAATTGGCTTAAATATAGGATTCCTATTATTCTGAAAAAGAATTTTTTTTCCAGTTATGTAATTCAGTATATTAAAAACAAAACAACAAAAATGTTCAGTGTAAATAAACTTTAGAGAATCTCTTTGAGTAGATATAATTTATGTTCCTTTCAATTGTAATCCATGAAAGCAGCATGAACTGTGAGTTAATTATTCAACAGGCAGATTTATGGTGTGTTTTTTGCTTCGATACCAATAACTTTGAAAATTATTTTTAAGTATTTGTCACATTAAAGGCCTGATTGTGCAGAATCTTAGTGTATAAACTGTGGTTCACCTAATAATTTCTAAAATTAAATATGTGGTACAAATAGAGAGCTACTTATGAATTCTTTGCCCTATTCAGTGTTCTAATCTCATTTAGTGCACTCGAAATAGGGTATAACTTCTCTGTTTTGAGGTGTTTCATGGTTTCATGTTTTTTGGTTTTCAGTATTCCACATTATAACATCATGTAGTGCACTGGGAGTTAAAGTGTTAATGCTCGAATTCCAGGTACCTGTCCCTGTGCATCACGGAAGTCATTGGATCTGACCCTTCCGGGTGGGGCGCTCTCTTACCACCTTGCAGTGGGTGCTGAGGGGTACTTTCCTAGCCATTCCAAGCTTTTCACGTTTGACTCAGTCTCGGGAACTCTCTTCTATTTTACTTGACTTATTAGTCTCAATTTCAATTAGATTATATTATATTGTGTTATCTTGCATTCCGATATCATAGCTAGTAAAATACATTTTCCTCCATAGATCGTTGCTGTTGTTTTTTTTTTTCTTTTTTTTTTTTCCCCTTCCTTGAGTCCAGCTCCCATCTCCCTATCCCTTTTCCCTTTTCCTTCCCATTTTGTGGGGTTGGAGGGGCTCAGGGGTCTACTGCCCCCATGTCACAGGCATAGATTGATCTAGTTAACGCCATGACAAGGTGTTTCCAACAATTTGCAATTAAATCCATGAATATTCTGCGAAAGTCAGTTTGCATGTGTGTTTCATATAAACTTAGCCAAGAATATCCCCTCACCTCACTATACTGAGCAGGTGACTTTCAAATCTGCCAGCTGGAATTTGGTTACTTATGTTGATTCCTGTAACGTGTATATATCTGCATGAGCAACTGTGGGCCTGTAAGAAAGAATTTAAGCAGACTGATTTGTAAGTCTGATGGTGAAAAGAAGCACATGTAGGATGGCTAATCTGCAAGTGATCTAACCAGGTTGCAGAAGTGTACCATAAACAAAAGAAATGAAATATTTAAGAGGCTGTCCCTTAAAAGATTTTTTTCTAGTATTTATTATATTGTGTGTTATATGGTAAAGATCCCTTTTTGTTGTGACATGAAACATAAACTTCTATCAACAACAGTTTGTCTAACAGCATATTATAGCTGTAATGCCTTAACAGTACTTCAGGAAATAGTCACTGGGAAAATCTAGCACAGAAGCTGTGGATTCTGAATTCATAATTGCATCTTGACTGCTTAATGTGCATCTCTCAGTAGTCCAGGAATCATTTAAACATCAAGTTAAGACATTCTTTCTTTTAAATAGTACTTAAGCATATGTGTAACCTGTAACTGAGTAGAGAAGCAGATGAACTGTTATATGTAGGTCTTTCTGACCTTGGCTCTCTGTTATAGAAAGGTAGTAAAAACATGCAGTTAAAGCGAGATAGTGCAAGTAATACAAAAGAACTTAAGGCCTTATCTTGCTGTGTTGGTCTTGCTTTACGCTCTTGCTGCATTGAGGATAAGCAATGATATCATTAGGCTACTAAAAGTCAGTTAAGAGTGGTATTTCCAGCAGTGAGTTAGGAAGAAAACAGCACATTAAAATTGAAAAACTGCAGCATTGGAGTATTACAGTTTTACTGGTGTTTAAAATAACTCAAGTATGGCTGAATCTAGGGATTGTAAGTGAGATATCAAGACAACTTTCTTTACCCCATTTAATTATTGCTTGATTAATATTTGATTCAAAGTTTGCAGAAAGAGACTTTTCCAAGAAGGCTTTGAAGATCAACTTTGGATAATATATGTTTTTTCTCTTATCAGTCAATAACATTTAAATCATCCTTTATAGTAATTAGTAGCAGTCCTTATCCTGTATTTCTAATATCAACCCTGACCAGAGCAGAAAGTACTGCATGCACCCTGCAATTTATAATCCACTCTGCCCAGCTCATCAATTATTTTTACAGAAAAATATAGTGCCACTGATAGGCATTTTATCTTAGTGTTGCATTCTCACTGCCTGCGGACTGTTGCTTTGAAGACTCTTAAAAGCATTTGTATTTAATGGTACTAGCCAGTGCATCTGCTAAAAAATTTGTTCCATGTTATTCATTTTCTAACAATGCACTTTCATATGTATACAGTAAGCACATTTTGATTAATACCAATTTAATCTGAAGTGAACCATTCCTAAATTCTCAGTGAGTCTATGTTGGAATTTGAAAGAAGGGGATTCAGTTAAGACAAAAGCAACAAAAGTTAAAAAATAATATTTTTCCTTTGGATTATTGTAATAGGATTTTAAGTAAATAATATGTAAACTGAACTAAAAGTGCACTTTAAAGTGAATGTTGTAGGCATTTTTTATATTAGTTTGTTCCTGGTAGAAACGTTTCTTTCTGAAATCTTTATTCAGTGAGAACTTCCCACAGAGTGAATGAAAGTATGTCTCTGATGTTAATTACGTAAAATATTGGAAAGGCATTTCTTAAATCTCTGTGGTTTCTTCCTGTGATTTCCTCAAGTCTGAAGAGAGACTGGACTGTTATTTTTCTCTGTATGTGCATTCAATTATCTGTAACTGATTATCAACAGAGAGAAAACTTTTTTTGGGGGGGGACATGCAGAGTTTTATCATCTTTCTCATATTACGTTAAGCAACTCATTCTGGCAATTTAAGCTAGAATGCTTTTCTCATTTCCGGATCTTGATCTGCTGAGCTGGATGAAGGAAACAGAGCAGGCTTTGGCTTATTGCTTGGGTTTTATTGTTGTTCCATTTTCAATTTTTATTTTTTTATTATTATTATTTTCCATAGAGTTAGAAAGTCAAGGAACATTTCAATTTCTCTCATACCATCAGTCTATTATTATTATTATTGCCTATAAGTTCTTCAGCATCTAATTTAATGGAGTATGGCAACAGGGCAACCAAATCTCTTTTACCTTAAAGTATGTGTGTCTCTAGTTTGTTGAGGGAAACTGTAAACTATGAGGTTTGGTTTTTGAACCTCAATTATTTCATTTGGGAAAATGTTTTTATTGGTTTTCTTTTATGTCCAATTTCATGCTGCTGAGTGTGGATTTCTTAAATGTGAATGTCTTAAAATAAATTTTTTTTAAAATATATTTTAAACATGGGAAGTTAGTGGAGTCACTCCAGTTTCTGCACTGAACAGTGGATATTATTCACAGCAACTCTTGAAGTAGCTATAGCAGAAATAAATGGGACTTGGAAATTCCAGACTACAGATCTGTGGTGGTATTGGTACTGTTATTGTCCAAGGACTGGAAGATTTCTCCCATGGAAAAGCTGGTGCACAGCAGTGACTGTTAAGGTCTACCAGCACATCATCCATGTTGATAAACCAACATAATCACTCTGTCCTACTCCTTCCTTCCTGAGCAACTGGTAGGTGGTAAGTAATCTCTTTTTAAGCTATTTTCCTCTTAATATGTCAGACAAATTATTTGAAGTAATTATGAAAGAGACATAGAATATAAATGTCAGAATAGATGTAGATGGGAAAATATTACTACAGAGGACTTTTGTAATATGTTGGAAATGTCATTTATGGTTCTGTTTTAATGAATGGGTAATTAGTTGGCTGAACATCATCTCACTGCTTAATGGAATCTTAGTGGATTAACTACATGCTTTATTCATATTATCTTACAGAATTTTTGTGCTTTCTTGCAATGAATTATCTTTTTGCGGGATGCCAGTATAAAAATTGGCTCTTTTAATATAGAGAACTTGTACTTATGTTCATTGTTAAATGAATGCAGGTTTTAAAAAATAAAATTCATATGTTGGTGTTTTCTCTAAGCTTTTTTTTTTGTGCAGAAACTACACAGGTTGCTTTGGATACACAGCCATCTCAGTGATGGAAGGAGTTCTCCAGCTTTGCTCAGCTTTGAGCATCCACACCTTGAACACTAGGTGCAGTATGGGCACCACAGGGTAAGAAGGACATAAAACTATTTCAGACTGTCGAAAGAAGTCGTGAAAGATGGTGAAGAGTTGA